>JAMBTI010000041.1:0-80349 GCA_032441825.1 Chaetogeoica ovagalla | reverse complement strand
GTTGTGCTTCGTTCAGTTGCGTATTGCTGGGTTAAACAGACGACTACAAACGGAATCGACAGCACCTCCTAACCTAACCTAGCACAACTTCTTCTTCTTCCTAACTAACTTAACTAACCTAACCTAACCTAACCTAACAACCTAACCTAACCTAACCTAACCTAACTAACCTTCTTCTTCCTAACTAACCTAACCTAACCTAACCTAGCACAACCTAACCTAACCTAACCTAACCTAACCTAACCTAACCTAACTTCTTAACCTAACTAACTAACTTCTTCTTCAACCTAACCTAACCTAACCTAACCTAACCTAACCTAACCTAACCTAACCTAACCTAACCTAACCTAACCTAACCTAACCTAACCTAACCTAACCTAACCTAACCTAACCTAACCTAACCTAACATAACCTAACATAACCTAACATAACATAACATAACATAACCTAACCTAACCTAACCTAACCTAACTAACCTAACCTAACCTAACCTAACCTAACCTAACCTAACCTAACCTAACCTAACCTAACTTCTTCTTCTTCTTCTTCTTCTTCTTCTTCTAACCTAACCTAACCTAACCTAACCTAACCTAACCTAACCTAACCTAACCTAACCTAACCTAACCTAACCTAACCTAACCTAACCTAACCTAACCTAACCTAACCTAACCTAACCTAACCTAACCTAACCTAGCCTAACCTAACCTAACCTAACCTAACCTAACCTAACCTAACCTAACCTAACCTAACCTAACCTAACCTAACCTAACCAACCTAACATAACCTTAACTTACCTAACCTAACCTAACCTAACCTAACCTAACCTAACCTAACCTAACCTAACCTAACCTAACCTAACCTAACCTAACCTAACCTAACCTAACCTAACCTAACCTAACCTAACCTAACCTAACCTAACCTAACCTAACTAACCTAACCTAACCTAACCTAACCTAACCTAACCTAACACAACCTAACCTAACACAACCACAACCTCTTACTAACTAACAACTTCAACTAACCTACCTAACCTAACCTAACACAACTAACCTAACCTAACCTAACCTAACAACCTAACCTAACACCTAACCTAACTTCTTCTAACCTTCTTCTAACTAACCTTAACCAACCTAACCTAACTAACCTAACCAACTAACTAACCTAACCTAACACAACCTAACCTAACCTAACTAACCTAACCTAACCTAACTTCTTCAACCTAACCTAACCTAACCTAACTTCAACCTAACCGCCTAACCTACCTAACCTAACCTAACCAACCTAACCTTCTTCTAACTTTCCATCGGTATCGTGGCTAGGGGAGGAACCGCCGTTAGGCATTACTTCTCCCCTAGCCACATCGTTTATTGTGAAATATACATAATATATAAAAAACACAATAACATTTCACAATATTATATACAAAAAATATACAATACATGGGGGGCCTCTAACCCCCCTGGTTTTGGCAATTCCGCCCACAGAGGTTGGCTTAACTACATAATAGCATAAAGCCTCTTCATCCGCCTTCCTTTGCTGGTGGGCCCTGCGCAGCCCTCTTCCTCCTCGGACATTCTTTGACAAGATGCCCCGCCGTATTGCATCCGTAGCACTTTTTTGGCCTCTCAGGGGCCGTACACCTAGCTGCCACGTGTCCAACCTCCTGGCACCTGTAGCACCTGGAATCCTTCTTCTCGAGCAGTTTTATTCTGCATCGAGACCAGCCGACCTGAATCACTCGAGCCTGTGCCAGTCTCGACGCCGCGGCCATTGGGATGTCAAGGCGGGCCACCCTGCCGCCGCCAAGGTTGTCCCTGACGGCGACCCCGGTTCCCTCGATATCCGGGTCGGCCTTGGTAATATCCCGAGACACCTCCTCGGGGGACAACCATTCCGGTATATCAAGTACGAGAACCGGGGTCCTACGGGTGGGCCTTGACACCACAGCGTCCTCGCCGATGGCCACCTCCAGGCTGGCCGCCAGTTTGTCCGCCTCCTCCTTGGCCTTCAGTTCCAACACAATAGCGCCGGCCTTTGAGACGCGCGTCTTGATAACTTCTACGCCAAGTTCTTTAAGGTTGACCTTGGAGGTAGCGTCCTTCATTACCTCTGAAAAGGTCTTCCCCTCTCTCGGCCTGCTGATAGTGACTGCCTCCGTCGCCGGCGTCCTTCTTTTAACTAGCGTAGCCGCATCCGGGATGTTGCGCCTCTTCGGCTTCGGAGGAACCTCCACCACATTCCTCCTTCTATTGCGGACTACAGTGGTCCACTCTGCCGAGTCGCTGTGCGCGGTCGTGGCCGGCACCTCCACTGCTGTAGGCACGGTTTCTCCGCCCGGGGTGTTGCCCGCAGCCTTGTTGAGCCTCCGCCTGCTGCTGAGTTTTGGCGGTTTTGGTGGTTTGGGAGCCACGCCCTCACCGGTGTTGCTCTTCAACCCTGAGTGTCCTACCTTAGGAACACTCAGGGATGGTCGACGCTCGGGGTCCGCAAAAGGCCACCAACAGGGCGTTTCCGTCGATACGTCTCGGGATTCCACACTGGCGCACTGGACGCGTGGATCAAGTTCCGGCTTCGCTCTCTTCTGGGAAGGAGAGCGAAGTTCCCCTTTGCTGGTGATAACTTGATCCAAGCTGCTCCGGAGGTCCTCCAGCGCCTCCCTGAGCATGGAGGAATCGTCACCTTGCATCATAACTTCGGCCTCAAAGGTAACCACCTGGTACGCCTTCCAAATCTTCCTCAAGGCCCTGGACATCTCGGCGTCCTCGTCCTCCGTGGTCTTGGTCGGCGGAGACCTGACTTTCCTCTTCGTTCCTCCGATAGGCGTCAGGAACACTTCCACCTGGCTAGTCGCCCCTCGCGATTTCGCACTAGCTAGAAGTGCCTCCGTTACCCTAGAGCGGGACGGATCCACGGTATCCACCGTGTCACGGGACACCGCAGTAATGTCAGCAGCCGTGAGGCTGCCGGTGGGTGCCTGCGGTGCACCCCCACCAACAGTAGTGTTAGTGGCAATAAAATTGCCACCCCCTGGGGCCTGCTTCCCCACCGCCAGGGTTTGGTTCTTGCGGTCGCTGGATGACGACCCCGGGCAGACCGCTTGCTCTCTGCCCGTTGCCGGCACCTGGGGGTCCGAATCCCCTGGTGCGGTAACAACAACTCCTTTTCTTGCGTCCATGTTCAGTTTTTTAACGGGTACTCTCCCGTGCATTTTTACCCTACTGCCAGGGGGTTTTTTATCGGGGTTTTCCTTCCCCTAGGACGGCTGCCAACCAAGGCTGAAGAGCCCGCCCTACCCTTGGAACTGCTTAGTCAGGTTGCTCGCCGCTTAGTCCTGTCCAACATGGAGACCCTGGTTGGCATAGCACTAATCCCCGAACAACCGTTCAAGCCCCCTCACCACGGCAAGGTGAGTTCCATGAGGGGGACCTAACCTAACCTAACCTAACCTAACCTAACCTAACCCTAACCTAACCTAACCTAACCTAACCTAACCTAACCTAACCTAACCTAACCTAACCTAACCTAACCTAACCTAACCTAACCTAACCTAACCTAACCTAACCTAACCTAACCTAACCTAACCTAACCTAACCTAACCTAACCTAACCTAACCTAACCTAACCTAACCTAACCTAACCTAACCTAACCTAACCCCCCCTAACCTAACCTCTCGAGAACCTGGCGGGGACTGCGTTAGCACTACTTCCGCCAGGTTCCCATCGTTTATTGGAAAAATCTCAATCGACAAATACAATAATATATACAATAATATATATATACAAATGATTATTTACAACAAAAAAGGGGGCCTCTAACCCCCTCGTTTTTAGCCTAACCTAACCTAACCTAACCTAACCTAACCTAACCTAACCTAACCTAACCTAACCTAACCTAACCTAACCTAACCTAACCTAACCTAACCTAACCTAACCTAACCTAACCTAACCTTTTTTTTTTTTCTTCGAAAATCGCGGCTAGGGAGGGAACCGCCGTGAGGCATTACTTCCTCCCTAGCCGCATCGTTTATTGTGAAACGCCAATTTTTACATAAAGTGGGGGAAAAAATGGGGAAAACACAATACTTTCTTCTGCGGCATAGTTACGGGTACGAAACCTCACGTAACTATGCCGCGGGGGGGGGGGGATACATCAAAACAGGGGGCCTCTAACCCCCTCGTTTCGGCCGTCGGCCCACATTTTAAGCACTTAACTAATGGGGTTAAGTTGTGGGCTGCTTCTCGCTCCGGTTGTTGAACCGGAGGACCCAATCCAGTCCAACAGCCGTCACGTCTTCCTCCTGCTAGGCCGGTCTCCATTCGTCCGCCGGTCGACCGGGGGGGAGGCGCGGTCAACCATCTCGGGCCACCTTGCCTAGGGGCCACGCCTCGACCCCCCGGGACGTCTTCGTTTGTTGACCGGCCAGCTGCTCCGTCTCCCGGTCCCGTTGTCGTCCTGTTCTTGGCGGCCAGCCACACTGTTCCTGGATTGACCCGACGTCCGAGAGGGCAGCCCCTTCCGGGAACTGCACATGCCCTCGATCCGCCGGGCCTTCTCCGTACTGGGTGTGACTGGACCGCCGCCGTCTTCGTCACCGGCCAGCCAATTAAGGCAAGCCGGTGACACATTGATCCACGACCAGCTTCACCGAACTCTAGGTCGTCCCGACGCCCGAATAGATGTGGTCCCCTCCTCAGCATACGCTTCGGATAGGGACCGACACCTACCCAAACCGCCAGGACTCCCAATCTCGGATGTGGCTGGTCCGCTGCTCCTGGTCCCAGGACCGGGAGACCTTCACCCCGACTCCAACCAGTTAAGGTCAGAGCCGGGATCTGGGACCGCTTAGTAAGACCCAATTAAGGCCCTGGCTCCCCACCACGTCAAGGTGGGTCCCGTCGGGGGAGAACCTAACCTAACCTAACCTAACCTAACCTAACCTAACCTAACCTAACCTAACCTAACCTAACCTAACCTAACCTAACCTAACCTAACCTAACCTAACCTAACCTAACCTAACCTAACCTAACCTAACCTACCCTAACCTAACCTCGCCCCAAAGTTCCATGGTAAGTGCCTATAACCTAACCTAACCCAACGCAAAAAAACACCAAAATCCCTTAAAACCAACACCTAAAAAACAGAAAATCGCCTTAAAACCCGCGCTTAAAACCTAAAACCCTTAAAAACACTAAAAATCCTTTAACCCCGGAACACCAAAAATCCCTTTAACCCAACACCTAAAATCCCTTTAAACCCATCGCAAAAAACACAAAATCCCTTCAACCCAACGCAAAAAACACCAAAATCCCTTAAAACCAACACCTAAAAAACCGAAAATCGCCTTAAAACCCGCGCTTAAAACCTAAAAAAACCCTTAAAAAACACTAAAAAATCCCTTTAACCCAACCCCGGAACACCAAAAATCCCTTTAACCCAACACCTAAAATCCCTTTAAACCCATCGCAAAAAACACCAAAATCCCTTCAACCCAACGCAAAAAACACCAAAATCCCTTAAAACCAACACCTAAAAAACCGAAAATCGCCTTAAAACCCGCGCTTAAAACCTAAAAACCTTAAAAACACTAAAAATCCCTTTAACCCAACCCGAAACACCAAAATCCCTTTAAACCAACAACCAAAATCCCCTTAAACCCCTCGCAAAAAAACACAAAAATCCCTTCAACCCAACGCAAAAAACAGGAGGAGATAATACGTTATATCGTTGGCTAGCCGCGTCGCCGTAGTCACGACGACGCCGAAAACGACGCGATGTAAGACGCGCAAACAGCGTTATTTATATATACGTAATATTTCCGTACGGCCGTCTGATACGGCGCGCGAAATCGATTAAGCGGCCGGCGCGTGCGATAACGACCGACCGCCGAAAAACCGGCCGCCGAGAACCACTAATTACTACTATACGTGTTATTATTATAATAATATACGCGCGTGATACGCGACGAATAACACAAAAAACATTCGAATCGTGATATCTCGGCAACCGTTAGAGATACGAGAAAAACGCAAGACGCGAAAAAGCCTTAAAAAACGCCGGGGATTCAGATTCTATGGGTCGAAAATCGATTTTTCGTAAAAAAATACTGTTTTGACCCCCCCGCCGCATGATTGAAAACGTCATAAATCCCTCGATATTCATAACTCAGGGACCGTTCTTACACTAAAACGTCGTGCGCGCACCGCTCTACGTTTCTTACCCATAGTACGAGGGGTTATAACGTGTTTTAAAGGTTTTGTGTGCGAAATTCGACTTTTCGCGAAATACGCCGGCTGCGTACACGGTCACTATACGCCGTTGCCGGAATCGCGTATATGCGAAAAAAAAAAAATTCGAATCGTGATATCTCGGCAACCGTTAGAGATACGAAAAAAACGCAAGACGCTAAAAAGTCTTAAAAAACGCCGGGGATTCGGATTTCGTGGGTCGGGATTCGATTTTTTTCAAAAAAAAAATTTTTTTACCTCCCCGACCGCGGACTTCAAAAATCGATAACTCCGCTCCTATTCGTGACTAAGGGACGGGGTAAACGGCATCGGGTTACTGGTGCCGAGTACTATCCGAATCCGTCGAAAAAAAATTTTACCCCTCCCCCCCGAAAACTAAAAAATTCATAACGCCCCCCCTTTTGGGAACTAAGACACCGGGTTGACGGTAAACTGTCCTGCGTCCCCTAACCCACAATGCCCGCCCGGGTCGAAACGCCTAAAACGGGTTTGAAATTTCGTCGACCACAGGTAGCTACCTATCGCGATTTCGGAAAACGACGTTGGGTTACGATTCGAAGAAAATCCCTAATAACTCCTGAAATATTGGGTTTAGGGCAGGGTCCGAGAGGACGAAAAATACTCCTGCCGTCCATGCGGACCGGATCCCGTCGAAAAAACCCCTAACTCAACCTACTTTAGAAACCGACACACCCCTCCCCCCCGATTTTAGAAAATTCGTAACTCCGGTCCTATTGGGAACTAAGGGACCGGACCAACGCCGATCGAAAGGTCTCGTAGAGGCCTACAAGTCCCCACCATAGTCCCTTATGATCGGACGCACTCGAAAAAAACCACAGGGTTTTTTCGGTCCCTTCCAGTCCCTTCGGGCTCTCCCGCGCTACATTTCACATATGTGATAGCCCTCGTCCTCCCGCATCTTTTGATACCCATATCGCCCCAAAGTTCCATGGTAAGTGCCTATAACCTAACCAACGCAAAAAACACCAAAATCCCTTAAAACCAACACCTAAAAAACCGAAAATCGCCTTAAAACCCGCGCTTAAAACCTAAAAAAACCCTTAAAAAACACTAAAAAATCCCTTTAACCCAACCCCGGAACACCAAAAATCCCTTTAACCCAACACCTAAAATCCCTTTAAACCCATCGCAAAAAACACAAAAATCCCTTCAACCCAACGCAAAAAACACCAAAATCCCTTAAAACCAACACCTAAAAAACCGAAAATCGCCTTAAAACCCGCGCTTAAAACCTAAAAAAACCCTTAAAAAACACTAAAAAATCCCTTTAACCCAACCCCGGAACACCAAAAATCCCTTTAACCCAACACCTAAAATCCCTTTAAACCCATCGCAAAAAACACCAAAATCCCTTCAACCCAACGCAAAAAACACCAAAATCCCTTAAAACCAACACCTAAAAAACCGAAAATCGCCTTAAAACCCGCGCTTAAAACCTAAAAAAACCCTTAAAAAACACTAAAAAATCCCTTTAACCCAACCCCGAAACACCAAAAATCCCTTTAAACCAACACCTAAAATCCCTTTAAACCCATCGCAAAAAACACAAAAATCCCTTAAACCCAACTTAAAAAACAGGAGGAGATAATAATATATATCGTTGGCTAGCCGCGTCGCCGTAGTCACCACGACGACGAAAACGACGCGATGTAATACGCGCAAACAGCGTTATTTATATATACGTAATATTTCCGTACGGCCGTCTGATACGGCGCGCGAAATCGATTAAGCGGCCGGCGCGTGCGATAACGACCGACCGCCGAAAAACCGGCCGCCGAGAACCACTAATTACTACTATACGTGTTATTATTATAATAATATACGCGCGTGATACGCGACGAATAACACAAAAACCCTTCGAAGCGTGATATCTCGGCAACCGTTAGAGATACGAGAAAAACGCAAGACGCGAAAAAGCCTTAAAACACGCCGGGGATTCAGATTCTATGGGTCGAAAATCGATTTTTCGTAAAAAATACTGTTTTGACCCCCGCCGCATGATTGAAAACGTCATAAATCCTCGATATTCATAACTAAGGGACCGTTTTTACACGAAAACGTCGTGCGCGCACTGCTTTACATTTCCCACTCATAGTACGAGGGGTTATAACGTGTTTTAAAGGTTTTGTGTGCGAAATTCGACTTTTCGCGAAATACGCCGGCTGCGTACACGGTCACTATACGCCGTTGCCGGAATCGCGTATATGCGAAAAAAAAAAAAATTCGAATCGTGATATCTCGGCAACCGTTAGAGATACGAAAAAACGCAAGACGCTAAAGTCTTAAAAACGCCGGGGATTCGGATTTCGTGGGTCAGGATTAGATTTTTCAAAAAAATTTTTACCTCCCCGACCGCGGACTGCCACAAGCGATACCTCCGCTCCTATTCGTGACTAAGGGACGGGGTAAACGGCATCGGGTTACTTGTGCCGACCACTATCCGAATCCGTCGCAAAAAAATTTTACCCTCCCCGAAAACTAAAAAATTCATAACGCCCCCCCTTTTGGGAACTAAGACACCGGGTTGACGGTAAACTGTCCTGCGTCCCCTAACCCACAATGCCCGCCCGGGTCGAAACGCCTAAAACGGGTTTGAAATTTCGTCGACCACAGGTAGCTACCTATCGCGATTTCGGAAAACGACGTTGGGTTACGATTCGAAGAAAATCCCTAATAACTCCTGAAATATTGGGTTTAGGGCAGGGTCCGAGAGGACGAAAAATACTCCTGCCGTCCATGCGGACCGGATCCCGTCGAAAAAACCCCTAACTCAACCTACTTTAGAAACCGACACACCCCTCCCCCCCGATTTTAGAAAATTCGTAACTCCGGTCCTATTGGGAACTAAGGGACCGGACCAACGCCGATCGAAAGGTCTCGTAGAGGCCTACAAGTCCCCACCATAGTCCCTTATGATCGGACGCACTCGAAAAAAACCACAGGGTTTTTTCGGTCCCTTCCAGTCCCTTCGGGCTCTCCCGCGCTACATTTCACATATGTGATAGCCCTCGTCCTCCCGCATCTTTTGATACCCATATCGCCCCAAAGTTCCATGGTAAGTGCCTATAACCTAACCAACGCAAAAAACACCAAAATCCCTTAAAACCAACACCTAAAAAACCGAAAATCGCCTTAAAACCCGCGCTTAAAACCTAAAAAAACCCTTAAAAAACACTAAAAAATCCCTTTAACCCAACCCCGAAACACCAAACATCCCTATAAACCAACACCTAAAATCCTTTAAACCCACCGCAAAAACACAAAAATCCCTTCAACCCAACGCAAAAAACACCAAAATCCTTAAAACCAACACCTAAAAACCGAAAATCGCCTTAAAACCCGCGCTTAAAACCTAAAAAAACCCTTAAAAAACACTAAAAAATCCCTTTAACCCAACCCCGGAACACCAAAAATCCCTTTAACCCAACACCTAAAATCCCTTTAAACCCATCGCAAAAAACACCAAAATCCCTTCAACCCAACGCAAAAACACCAAAATCAAACCAACACCTAAAAACCGAAAATCGCCTTAAAACCCGCGCTTAAAACCTAAAAACCTTAAAAACACTAAAAATCCCTTTAACCCAACCCCGAAACACCAAAAATCCCTTTAAACCAACACCTAAAATCCCTTTAAACCCATCGCACAATACACACTAATCCCTTAAACCCATCTTAAATATCAGGAGGAGATAATAATATATATCGTTGGCTAGCCGCGTCGCCGTAGTCACCACGACGACGAAAACGACGCGATGTAATACGCGCAAACAGCGTTATTTATATATACGTAATATTTCCGTACGGCCGTCTGATACGGCGCGCGAAATCGATTAAGCGGCCGGCGCGTGCGATAACGACCGACCGCCGAAAAACCGGCCGCCGAGAACCACTAATTACTACTATACGTGTTATTATTATAATAATATACGCGCGTGATACGCGACGAATAACACAAAAACATTCGAATCGTGATATCTCGGCAACCGTTAGAGATACGAGAAAAACGCAAGACGCGAAAAAGCCTTAAAAAACGCCGGGGATTCAGATTCTATGGGTCGAAAATCGATTTTTCGTAAAAAAATACTGTTTTGACCCCCCCGCCGCATGATTGAAAACGTCATAACTCCCTCGATATTCATAACTCAGGGACCGTTCTTACACTAAAACGTCGTGCGCGCACCGCTCTACGTTTCTTACCCATAGTACGAGGGGTTATAACGTGTTTTAAAGGTTTTGTGTGCGAAATTCGACTTTTCGCGAAATACGCCGGCTGCGTACACGGTCACTATACGCCGTTGCCGGAATCGCGTATATGCGAAAAAAAAATTCGAATCGTAATATCTCGGCAACCGTTAGAGATACGAAAAAACGCGAGACGCAAAAAAGTCTTAAAAACGCCGAGGATTCGGATTTCGTGGGTCGGGATTAGATTTTTTCAAAAAAATTTTTACCTCCCCGACCGCGGACTTCAAAAATCGATAACTCCGCTCCTATTCGTGACTAAGGGACGGGGTAAACGGCATCGGGTTACTGGTGCCGAGTACTATCGAATCCGTCGAAAAAATTTTACCCTCCCCGAAAACTAAAAATTCATAACGCCCCCCCTTTTGGGAACTAAGACACCGGGTTGACGGTAAACTGTCCTGCGTCCCCTAACCCACAATGCCCGCCCGGGTCGAAACGCCTAAAACGGGTTTGAAATTTCGTCGACCACAGGTAGCTACCTATCGCGATTTCGGAAAACGACGTTGGGTTACGATTCGAAGAAAATCCCTAATAACTCCTGAAATATTGGGTTTAGGGCAGGGTCCGAGAGGACGAAAAATACTCCTGCCGTCCATGCGGACCGGATCCCGTCGAAAAAACCCCTAACTCAACCTACTTTAGAAACCGACACACCCCTCCCCCCCGATTTTAGAAAATTCGTAACTCCGGTCCTATTGGGAACTAAGGGACCGGACCAACGCCGATCGAAAGGTCTCGTAGAGGCCTACAAGTCCCCACCATAGTCCCTTATGATCGGACGCACTCGAAAAAAACCACAGGGTTTTTTCGGTCCCTTCCAGTCCCTTCGGGCTCTCCCGCGCTACATTTCACATATGTGATAGCCCTCGTCCTCCCGCATCTTTTGATACCCATATCGCCCCAAAGTTCCATGGTAAGTGCCTATAACCTAACCCAACGCAAAAAACACCAAAATCCCTTAAAACCAACACCTAAAAAACCGAAAATCGCCTTAAAACCCGCGCTTAAAACCTAAAAAAACCCTTAAAAAACACTAAAAAATCCCTTTAACCCAACCCCGGAACACCAAAAATCCCTTTAACCCAACACCTAAAATCCCTTTAAACCCACCGCAAAAACACAAAAATCCCTTCAACCCAACGCAAAAAACACCAAAATCCCTTAAAACCAACACCTAAAAAACCGAAAATCGCCTTAAAACCCGCGCTTAAAACCTAAAAAAACCCTTAAAAAACACTAAAAAATCCCTTTAACCCAACCCCGGAACACCAAAAATCCCTTTAACCCAACACCTAAAATCCCTTTAAACCCATCGCAAAAAACACCAAAATCCCTTCAACCCAACGCAAAAAACACCAAAATCCCTTAAAACCAACACCTAAAAAACCGAAAATCGCCTTAAAACCCGCGCTTAAAACCTAAAAAAAACCCTTAAAAAACACTAAAAAATCCCTTTAACCCAACCCCGAAACACCAAAAATCCCTTTAAACCAACACCTAAAATCCCTTTAAACCCATCGCAAAAAACACAAAAATCCCTTAAACCCAACTTAAAAAACAGGAGGAGATAATAATATATATCGTTGGCTAGCCGCGTCGCCGTAGTCACCACGACGACGAAAACGACGCGATGTAATACGCGCAAACAGCGTTATTTATATATACGTAATATTTCCGTACGGCCGTCTGATACGGCGCGCGAAATCGATTAAGCGGCCGGCGCGTGCGATAACGACCGACCGCCGAAAAACCGGCCGCCGAGAACCACTAATTACTACTATACGTGTTATTATTATAATAATATACGCGCGTGATACGCGACGAATAACACAAAAAACATTCGAATCGTGATATCTCGGCAACCGTTAGAGATACGAAAAAAACACAAGACGCGAAAAAGCATTAAAAAACGCTTGGGATTCAGATTCTATGGGTCGAAAATCGATTTTTCGTAAAAAAATACTGTTTTGACCCCCCCGCCGCATGATTGAAAACGTCATAAATCCCTCGATATTCATAACTCAGGGACCGTTCTTACACTAAAACGTCGTGCGCGCACCGCTCTACGTTTCTTACCCATAGTACGAGGGGTTATAACGTGTTTTAAAGGTTTTGTGTGCGAAATTCGACTTTTCGCGAAATACGCCGGCTGCGTACACGGTCACTATACGCCGTTGCCGGAATCGCGTATATGCGAAAAAAAAAAAATTCGAATCGTGATATCTCGGCAACCGTTAGAGATACGAAAAAAACGCAAGACGCTAAAAGTCTTAAAAACGCCGGGGATTCGGATTTCGTGGGTCGGGATTCGATTTTTCAAAAAAATTTTTACCTCCCCGACCGCGGACTTCAAAATCGATAACTCCGCTCCTATTCGTGACTAAGGGACGGGGTAAACGGCATCAGGTTACTGGTGCCGAGTACTATCGAATCCGTCGAAAAAAAATTTTACCCCTCCCCCCCGAAAACTAAAAAATTCATAACGCCCCCCCTTTTGGGAACTAAGACACCGGGTTGACGGTAAACTGTCCTGCGTCCCCTAACCCACAATGCCCGCCCGGGTCGAAACGCCTAAAACGGGTTTGAAATTTCGTCGACCACAGGTAGCTACCTATCGCGATTTCGGAAAACGACGTTGGGTTACGATTCGAAGAAAATCCCTAATAACTCCTGAAATATTGGGTTTAGGGCAGGGTCCGAGAGGACGAAAAATACTCCTGCCGTCCATGCGGACCGGATCCCGTCGAAAAAACCCCTAACTCAACCTACTTTGAAACCGACACACCTCCCCGATTTTAGAAAATTCGTAACTCCGGTCCTATTGGGAACTAAGGGACCGGACCAACGCCGATCGAAAGGTCTCGTAGAGGCCTACAAGTCCCCACCATAGTCCTTATGATCGGACGCACTCGAAAAACCACAGGGTTTTTCGGTCCCTTCAGTCCTTCGGGCTCTCCCGCGCTACATTTCACATATGTGATAGCCCTCGTCCTCCCGCATCTTTTGATACCCATATCGCCCCAAAGTTCCATGGTAAGTGCCTATAACCTAAATCCCTTCAACCCAACGCAAAAAACACCAAAATCCCTTAAAACCAACACCTCAAAAACCGAAAATCGCCTTACAAACCGCGCTTATAACCTAAACAACCCTGAAAAAAACCTACAAAATCCCTTTAACCCAACACCGAAACACCCAAACTCCCTTTAACCCAACACCTAAAATCCCTTTAAACCCATCGCAAAAAACACAAAAATCCCTTCAACCCAACGCAAAAAACACCAAAATCCCTTAAAACCAACACCTAAAAAACCGAAAATCGCCTTAAAACCCGCGCTTAAAACCTAAAAAAACACTAAAAAAAATCCCTTTAACCCAACCCCGAAACACCAAAAATCCCTTTAACCCAACACCTAAAATCCCTTTAAACCCATCGCAAAAAACACCAAAATCCCTTCAACCCAACGCAAAAAACACCAAAATCCCTTAAAACCAACACCTAAAAAACCGAAAATCGCCTTAAAACCCGCGCTTAAAACCTAAAAAAACCCTTAAAAAACACTAAAAAATCCCTTTAACCCAACCCCGAAACACCAAAAATCCCTTTAAACCAACACCTAAAATCCCTTTAAACCCATCGCAAAAAACACAAAAATCCCTTAAACCCAACTTAAAAAACAGGAGGAGATAATAATATATATCGTTGGCTAGCCGCGTCGCCGTAGTCACCACGACGACGAAAACGACGCGATGTAATACGCGCAAACAGCGTTATTTATATATACGTAATATTTCCGTACGGCCGTCTGATACGGCGCGCGAAATCGATTAAGCGGCCGGCGCGTGCGATAACGACCGACCGCCGAAAAACCGGCCGCCGAGAACCACTAATTACTACTATACGTGTTATTATTATAATAATATACGCGCGTGATACGCGACGAATAACACAAAAAACATTCGAATCGTGATATCTCGGCAACCGTTAGAGATACGAGAAAAACGCAAGACGCGAAAAAGCCTTAAAAAACGCCGGGGATTCAGATTCTATGGGTCGAAAATCGATTTTTCGTAAAAAAATACTGTTTTGACCCCCCCGCCGCATGATTGAAAACGTCATAAATCCCTCGATATTCATAACTCAGGGACCGTTCTTACACTAAAACGTCGTGCGCGCACCGCTCTACGTTTCTTACCCATAGTACGAGGGTTATAACGTGTTTTAAAGGTTTTGTGTGCGAAATTCGACTTTTCGCGAAATACGCCGGCTGCGTACACGGTCACTATACGCCGTTGCCGGAATCGCGTATATGCGAAAAAAAAAAAATTCGAATCGTGATATCTCGGCAACCGTTAGAGATACGAAAAACGCAAGACGCTAAAAAGTCTTAAAAACGCCGGGGATTCGGATTTCGTGGGTCGGGATTCGATTTTTTTCAAAAAAAAAATTTTTTTACCTCCCCGACCGCGGACTTCAAACATCGATAACTCCGCTCCTATTCGTGACTAAGGGACGGGGTAAACGGCATCGGGTTACTGGTGCCGAGTACTATCCGAATCCGTCGAAAAAAAATTTTACCCTCCCCGAAAACTAAAAATTCATAACGCCCCCTTTTGGGAACTAAGACACCGGGTTGACGGTAAACTGTCCTGCGTCCCTAACCCACAATGCCCGCCCGGGTCGAAACGCCTAAAACGGGTTTGAAATTTCGTCGACCACAGGTAGCTACCTATCGCGATTTCGGAAAACGACGTTGGGTTACGATTCGAAGAAAATCCCTAATAACTCCTGAAATATTGGGTTTAGGGCAGGGTCCGAGAGGACGAAAAATACTCCTGCCGTCCATGCGGACCGGATCCCGTCGAAAAAACCCCTAACTCAACCTACTTTAGAAACCGACACACCCCTCCCCCCCGATTTTAGAAAATTCGTAACTCCGGTCCTATTGGGAACTAAGGGACCGGACCAACGCCGATCGAAAGGTCTCGTAGAGGCCTACAAGTCCCCACCATAGTCCCTTATGATCGGACGCACTCGAAAAAAACCACAGGGTTTTTTCGGTCCCTTCCAGTCCCTTCGGGCTCTCCCGCGCTACATTTCACATATGTGATAGCCCTCGTCCTCCCGCATCTTTTGATACCCATATCGCCCCAAAGTTCCATGGTAAGTGCCTATAACCTAACCCTAAAAAAAACACCAAAATCCCTTAAAACCAACACCTAAAAAACAGAAAATCGCCTTAAAACCCGCGCTTAAAACCTTAAAAAAACCCTTAAAAAACACTAAAAAATCCCTTTAACCCAACCCCGGAACACCAAAAATCCCTTTAACCCAACACCTAAAATCCCTTTAAACCCATCGCAAAAAACACAAAATCCCTTCAACCCAACGCAAAAAAACACCAAAATCCCTTAAAACCAACACCTAAAAAACCGAAAATCGCCTTAAAACCCGCGCTTAAAACCTAAAAAAAACCCTTAAAAAACACTAAAAAAATCCCTTTAACCCCGAAACACCAAAAATCCCTTTAACCCAACACCTAAAATCCCTTTAAACCCATCGCAAAAAACACCAAAATCCCTTCAACCCAACGCAAAAAACACCAAAATCCCTTAAAACCAACACCTAAAAAACCGAAAATCGCCTTAAAACCCGCTTAAAACCTAAAAACCCTTAAAAACACTAAAAATCCCTTTAACCCAACCCCGAAACACCAAAATCCCTTTAAACCAACACCTAAAATCCTTTAAACCCATCGCAAAACACAAAAATCCCTTAAACCCACCTTAAAAACAGGAGGAGATAATAATATATATCGTTGGCTAGCCGCGTCGCCGTAGTCACCACGACGACGAAAACGACGCGATGTAATACGCGCAAACAGCGTTATTTATATATACGTAATATTTCCGTACGGCCGTCTGATACGGCGCGCGAAATCGATTAAGCGGCCGGCGCGTGCGATAACGACCGACCGCCGAAAAACCGGCCGCCGAGAACCACTAATTACTACTATACGTGTTATTATAATAATATACGCGCGTGATACGCGACGAATAACACAAAAACATTCGAATCGTGATATCTCGGCAACCGTTAGAGATACGAGAAAAACGCAAGACGCGAAAAGCCTTAAAAACGCCGGGGAGTCAGAGTCTATGGGTCGAAAATCGATTTTTCGTAAAAAAATACTGTTTTGACCCCCCCGCCGCATGATTGAAAACGTCATAAAGCCCTCGATATTCATAACTCAGGGACCGTTCTTACACTAAAACGTCGTGCGCGCACCGCTCTACGTTTCTTACCCATAGTACGAGGGGTTATAACGTGTTTTAAAGGTTTTGTGTGCGAAATTCGACTTTTCGCGAAATACGCCGGCTGCGTACACGGTCACTATACGCCGTTGCCGGAATCGCGTATATGCGAAAAAAAAAAAATTCGAATCGTGATATCTCGGCAACCGTTAGAGATACGAAAAAACGCAAGACGCTAAAAAGTCTTAAAAAACGCCGGGGATTCGGATTTCGTGGGTCGGGATTCGATTTTTTTCACAAAAAAAATTTTTTTACCTCCCCGACCGCGGACTTCAAACATCGATAACTCCGCTCCTATTCGTGACTAAGGGACGGGGTAAACGGCATCGGGTTACTGGTGCCGAGTACTATCCGAATCCGTCGAAAAAATTTTACCTCCCCGAAAACTAAAAAATTCATAACGCCCCCCCTTTTGGGAACTAAGACACCGGGTTGACGGTAAACTGTCCTGCGTCCCCTAACCCACAATGCCCGCCCGGGTCGAAACGCCTAAAACGGGTTTGAAATTTCGTCGACCACAGGTAGCTACCTATCGCGATTTCGGAAAACGACGTTGGGTTACGATTCGAAGAAAATCCCTAATAACTCCTGAAATATTGGGTTTAGGGCAGGGTCCGAGAGGACGAAAAATACTCCTGCCGTCCATGCGGACCGGATCCCGTCGAAAAAACCCCTAACTCAACCTACTTTAGAAACCGACACACCCCTCCCCCCCGATTTTAGAAAATTCGTAACTCCGGTCCTATTGGGAACTAAGGGACCGGACCAACGCCGATCGAAAGGTCTCGTAGAGGCCTACAAGTCCCCACCATAGTCCCTTATGATCGGACGCACTCGAAAAAAACCACAGGGTTTTTTCGGTCCCTTCCAGTCCCTTCGGGCTCTCCCGCGCTACATTTCACATATGTGATAGCCCTCGTCCTCCCGCATCTTTTGATACCCATATCGCCCCAAAGTTCCATGGTAAGTGCCTATAACCTAAATCCCTTCAACCCAACGCAAAAAACACCAAAATCCCTTAAAACCAACACCTAAAAAACCGAAAATCGCCTTAAAACCCGCGCTTAAAACCTAAAAAAACCCTTAAAAAACACTAAAAAATCCCTTTAACCCAACCCCGGAACACCAAAAATCCCTTTAACCCAACACCTAAAATCCCTTTAAACCCATCGCAAAAAACACCAAAATCCCTTCAACCCAACGCAAAAAACACCAAAATCCCTTAAAACCAACACCTAAAAAACCGAAAATCGCCTTAAAACCCGCGCTTAAAACCTAAAAAAACCCTTAAAAAACACTAAAAAATCCCTTTAACCCAACCCCGAAACACCAAAAATCCCTTTATACCAACACCTAAAATCCTTTAAACCCACCGCAAAAACACAAAAATCCCTTAAACCCAACTTAAAAAACAGGAGGAGATAATAATATATATCGTTGGCTAGCCGCGTCGCCGTAGTCACCACGACGACGAAAACGACGCGATGTAATACGCGCAAACAGCGTTATTTATATATACGTAATATTTCCGTACGGCCGTCTGATACGGCGCGCGAAATCGATTAAGCGGCCGGCGCGTGCGATAACGACCGACCGCCGAAAAACCGGCCGCCGAGAACCACTAATTACTACTATACGTGTTATTATTATAATAATATACGCGCGTGATACGCGACGAATAACACAAAAAACATTCGAATCGTGATATCTCGGCAACCGTTAGAGATACGAGAAAAACGCAAGACGCGAAAAGCCTTAAAAACGCCGGGGATTCAGATTCTATGGGTCGAAAATCGATTTTTCGTAAAAAAATACTGTTTTGACCCCCCCGCCGCATGATTGAAAACGTCATAAATCCCTCGATATTCATAACTCAGGGACCGTTCTTACACTAAAACGTCGTGCGCGCACCGCTCTACGTTTCTTACCCATAGTACGAGGGGTTATAACGTGTTTTAAAGGTTTTGTGTGCGAAATTCGACTTTTCGCGAAATACGCCGGCTGCGTACACGGTCACTATACGCCGTTGCCGGAATCGCGTATATGCGAAAAAAAAAAAATTCGAATCGTGATATCTCGGCAACCGTTAGAGATACGAAAAAAACGCAAGACGCTAAAAAGTCTTAAAAAACGCCGGGGATTCGGATTTCGTGGGTCGGGATTAGATTTTTTTCAAAAAAAAAATTTTTTTACCTCCCCGACCGCGGACTTCAAAAATCGATAACTCCGCTCCTATTCGTGACTAAGGGACGGGGTAAACGGCATCGGGTTACTGGTGCCGAGTACTATCCGAATCCGTCGAAAAA
Source organism: Chaetogeoica ovagalla (assembly GCA_032441825.1). Lineage (NCBI taxonomy): Eukaryota > Metazoa > Arthropoda > Insecta > Hemiptera > Aphididae > Chaetogeoica > Chaetogeoica ovagalla. The sequence continues at coordinate 61,214 of JAMBTI010000041.1, read as the reverse complement.
AAATTTTACCCTCCCCGAAAACTCAAAAATTCATAACGCCCCCCCTTTTGGGAACTAAGACACCGGGTTGACGGTAAACTGTCCTGCGTCCCCTAACCCACAATGCCCGCCCGGGTCGAAACGCCTAAAACGGGTTTGAAATTTCGTCGACCACAGGTAGCTACCTATCGCGATTTCGGAAAACGACGTTGGGTTACGATTCGAAGAAAATCCTAATAACTCCTGAAATATTGGGTTTAGGGCAGGGTCCGAGAGGACGAAAAATACTCCTGCCGTCCATGCGGACCGGATCCCGTCGAAAAAACCCCTAACTCAACCTACTTTAGAAACCGACACACCCCTCCCCCCCGATTTTAGAAAATTCGTAACTCCGGTCCTATTGGGAACTAAGGGACCGGACCAACGCCGATCGAAAGGTCTCGTAGAGGCCTACAAGTCCCCACCATAGTCCCTTATGATCGGACGCACTCGCAACAAACCACAGGGTTTTTTCGGTCCCTTCCAGTCCCTTCGGGCTCTCCCGCGCTACATTTCACATATGTGATAGCCCTCGTCCTCCCGCATCTTTTGATACCCATATCGCCCCAAAGTTCCATGGTAAGTGCCTATAACCTAAATCCCTTCAACCCAACGCAAAAAACACCAAAATCCCTTAAAACCAACACCTAAAAAACCGAAAATCGCCTTAAAACCCCGCGCTTAAAACCTAAAAAAACCCTTAAAAAACACTAAAAAATCCCTTTAACCCAACCCCGGAACACCAAAAATCCCTTTAACCCAACACCTAAAATCCCTTTAAACCCACCGCAAAAACACAAAAATCCCTTCAACCCAACGCAAAAAACACCAAAATCCCTTAAAACCAACACCTAAAAAACCGAAAATCGCCTTAAAACCCGCGCTTAAAACCTAAAAAAACCCTTAAAAAACACTAAAAAATCCCTTTAACCCAACCCCGGAACACCAAAAATCCTTTAACCCAACACCTAAAATCCATTAAACCCACCGCAAAAAACACCAAAATCCCTTCAACCCAACGCAAAAAACACCAAAATCCCTTAAAACCAACACCTAAAAAACCGAAAATCGCCTTAAAACCCGCGCTTAAAACCTAAAAAACCCTTAAAAACACTAAAATCCCTTTAACCCAACACAGAAACTCCATAAATCCCTTTAAAACAACACCTAAAATCCCTTTAAACCCATCGCAAAAAACACAAAAATCCCTTAAACCCAACTTAAAAAACAGGAGGAGATAATAATATATATCGTTGGCTAGCCGCGTCGCCGTAGTCACCACGACGACGAAAACGACGCGATGTAATACGCGCAAACAGCGTTATTTATATATACGTAATATTTCCGTACGGCCGTCTGATACGGCGCGCGAAATCGATTAAGCGGCCGGCGCGTGCGATAACGACCGACCGCCGAAAAACCGGCCGCCGAGAACCACTAATTACTACTATACGTGTTATTATTATAATAATATACGCGCGTGATACGCGACGAATAACACAAAAACATTCGAATCGTGATATCTCGGCAACCGTTAGAGATACGAGAAAAACGCAAGACGCGAAAAAGCCTTAAAAACGCCGGGGATTCAGATTCTATGGGTCGAAAATCGATTTTCGTAAAAAATACTGTTTTGACCCCCGCCGCATGATTGAAAACGTCATAAATCCTCGATATTCATAACTCAGGGACCGTTCTTACACTAAAACGTCGTGCGCGCACCGCTCTACGTTTCTTACCCATAGTACGAGGGGTTATAACGTGTTTTAAAGGTTTTGTGTGCGAAATTCGACTTTTCGCGAAATACGCCGGCTGCGTACACGGTCACTATACGCCGTTGCCGGAATCGCGTATATGCGAAAAAAATTCGAATCGTGATATCTCGGCAACCGTTAGAGATACGAAAAAACGCAAGACGCTAAAAGTCTTAAAAACGCCGGGGATTCGGATTTCGTGGGTCGGGATTCGATTTTTTTCAAAAAAAAAATTTTTTTACCTCCCCGACCGCGGACTTCAAAAATCGATAACTCCGCTCCTATTCGTGACTAAGGGACGGGGTAAACGGCATCGGGTTACTGGTGCCGAGTACTATCCGAATCCGTCGAAAAAAAATTTTACCCTCCCCCGAAAACTAAAAAATTCATAACGCCCCCCCTTTTGGGAACTAAGACACCGGGTTGACGGTAAACTGTCCTGCGTCCCCTAACCCACAATGCCCGCCCGGGTCGAAACGCCTAAAACGGGTTTGAAATTTCGTCGACCACAGGTAGCTACCTATCGCGATTTCGGAAAACGACGTTGGGTTACGATTCGAAGAAAATCCCTAATAACTCCTGAAATATTGGGTTTAGGGCAGGGTCCGAGAGGACGAAAAATACTCCTGCCGTCCATGCGGACCGGATCCCGTCGAAAAAACCCCTAACTCAACCTACTTTAGAAACCGACACACCCCTCCCCCCCGATTTTAGAAAATTCGTAACTCCGGTCCTATTGGGAACTAAGGGACCGGACCAACGCCGATCGAAAGGTCTCGTAGAGGCCTACAAGTCCCCACCATAGTCCCTTATGATCGGACGCACTCGAAAAAAACCACAGGGTTTTTTCGGTCCCTTCCAGTCCCTTCGGGCTCTCCCGCGCTACATTTCACATATGTGATAGCCCTCGTCCTCCCGCATCTTTTGATACCCATATCGCCCCAAAGTTCCATGGTAAGTGCCTATAACCTAACCTAACCTAACCTAACCATGGTAAGTGCCTATAACCTAACCTAACCTAACCTAACCTAACCTAACCTAACCTAACCTAAATCCCTTCAACCCAACGCAAAAAACACCAAAATCCCTTAAAACCAACACCTAAAAAACCGAAAATCGCCTTAAAACCCGCGCTTAAAACCTAAAAAAACCCTTAAAAAACACTAAAAATCCCTTTAACCCAAACCCGGAACACCAAAAATCCCTTTAACCCAACACCTAAAATCCTTTAAACCCACGCAAAACACAAAAATCCCTTCAACCCAACGCAAAAAACACCAAAATCCCTTAAAACCAACACCTAAAAAACCGAAAATCGCCTTAAAACCCGCGCTTAAAACCTAAAAAAACCCTTAAAAATACTAAAAATCCCTTTAACCCAACCCCGGAACACCAAAATCCCTTTAACCCAACACCTAAAATCCTTTAAACCCATCGCAAAAAACCAAAATCCCTTCAACCCATCGCAAAAAACACCAAAATCCCTTAAAACCAACACCTAAAAAACAGAAAATCGCCTTAAAACCCGCGCTTAAAACCTAAAAAAAACCCTTAAAAAACACTAAAAAATCCCTTTAACCCAACCCCGAAACACAAAAATCCCTTTAAACCAACACCTAAAATCCCTTTAAACCCATCGCAAAAAACACAAAAATCCCTTAAACCCAACTTAAAAAACAGGAGGAGATAATAATATATATCGTTGGCTAGCCGCGTCGCCGTAGTCACCACGACGACGAAAACGACGCGATGTAATACGCGCAAACAGCGTTATTTATATATACGTAATATTTCCGTACGGCCGTCTGATACGGCGCGCGAAATCGATTAAGCGGCCGGCGCGTGCGATAACGACCGACCGCCGAAAAACCGGCCGCCGAGAACCACTAATTACTACTATACGTGTTATTATTATAATAATATACGCGCGTGATACGCGACGAATAACACAAAAAATTCGAATCGTGATATCTCGGCAACCGTTAGAGATACGAAAAAAACACAAGACGCGAAAAAGCATTAAAAAACGCTTGGGATTCAGACTCTATGGGTCGAAAATCGATTTTTCGTAAAAAAATACTGTTTTGACCCCCCCGCCGCATGATTGAAAACGTCATAAATCCCTCGATATTCATAACTCAGGGACCGTTTTTACACGAAAACGTCGTGCGCGCTCAGCTTTACATTTCCCACTCATAGTACGAGGGGTTATAACGTGTTTTAAAGGTTTTGTGTGCGAAATTCGACTTTTCGCGAAATACGCCGGCTGCGTACACGGTCACTATACGCCGTTGCCGGAATCGCGTATATGCGAAAAAAAAAAAATTCGAATCGTGATATCTCGGCAACCGTTAGAGATACGAAAAAAACGCAAGACGCTAAAAAGTCTTAAAAAACGCCGGGGATTCGGATTTCGTGGGTCGGGATTCGATTTTTTTCAAAAAAAAAATTTTTTTACCTCCCCGACCGCGGACTTCAAAATCGATAACTCCGCTCCTATTCGTGACTAAGGGACGGGGTAAACGGCATCGGGTTACTGGTGCCGAGTACTATCGAATCCGTCGAAAAAATTTTACCCCTCCCCGAAAACTAACAAAGTCATAACGCCCCCCCTTTGGGGAACTTAGACACCGGGTTGACGGTAATCTGTCCTGCGTCCCCTAACCCACAATGCCCGCCCGGGTCGAAACGCCTAAAACGGGTTTGAAATTTCGTCGACCCCAGGTAGCTACCTAGCGCGATTTCGGAAAACGACGTTGGGTTACGATTCGAAGAAAATCCTAATAACTCCTGAAATATTGGGTTTAGGGCGGGGTCCGAGAGGACGAAAAATACTCCTGCCGTCCATGCGGACCGGATCCCGTCGAAAAAACCCCTAACTCAACCTACTTTAGAAACCGACACACCCCTCCCCCCCGATTTTAGAAAATTCGTAACTCCGGTCCTATTGGGAACTAAGGGACCGGACCAACGCCGATCGAAAGGTCTCGTAGAGGCCTACAAGTCCCCACCATAGTCCCTTATGATCGGACGCACTCTAAAAACCACAGGGTTTTCGGTCCCTTCCAGTCCCTTCGGGCTCTCCCGCGCTACATTTCACATATGTGATAGCCCTCGTCCTCCCGCATCTTTTGCTACCCATATCGCCCCAAAGTTCCATGGTAAGTGCCTATAACCTAACCACAATCCCTGCAACCCAACGCAAAAAACACCAAAATCGCCTTAAAACCAACATAAAACCCGCGCTTAAAACCTAAAAAAACCCTTAAAAAACACTAAAAAAATCCCTTTAACCCAACCCCGAAACACCAAAAATCCCTTTAACCCAACACCTAAAATCCCTTTAAACCCATCGCAAAAAACACCAAAATCCCTTCAACCCAACGCAAAAAACACCAAAATCCCTTAAAACCAACACCTAAAAAACCGAAAATCGCCTTAAAACCCGCGCTTAAAACCTAAAAAAACCCTTAAAAAACACTAAAAAAATCCCTTTAACCCAACCCCGAAACACCAAAAATCCCTTTAACCCAACACCTAAAATCCCTTTAAACCCATCGCAAAAAACACCAAAATCCCTTCAACCCAACGCAAAAAACACCAAAATCCCTTAAAACCAACACCTAAAAAACCGAAAATCGCCTTAAAACCCGCGCTTAAAACCTAAAAAAACCCTTAAAAAACACTAAAAAATCCCTTTAACCCAACCCCGAAACACCAAAAATCCCTTTAAACCAACACCTAAAATCCCTTTAAACCCATCGCAAAAAACACAAAAATCCCTTAAACCCAACTTAAAAAACAGGAGGAGATAATAATATATATCGTTGGCTAGCCGCGTCGCCGTAGTCACCACGACGACGAAAACGACGCGATGTAATACGCGCAAACAGCGTTATTTATATATACGTAATATTTCCGTACGGCCGTCTGATACGGCGCGCGAAATCGATTAAGCGGCCGGCGCGTGCGATAACGACCGACCGCCGAAAAACCGGCCGCCGAGAACCACTAATTACTACTATACGTGTTATTATTATAATAATATACGCGCGTGATACGCGACGAATAACACAAAAACATTCGAATCGTGATATCTCGGCAACCGTTAGAGATACGAGAAAAACGCAAGACGCGAAAAAGCCTTAAAAACGCCGGGGATTCAGATTCTATGGGTCGAAAATCGATTTTCGTAAAAAATACTGTTTTGACCCCCGCCGATTGAAAACGTCATAAATCCTCGATATTCATAACTCAGGGACCGTTCTTACACTAAAACGTCGTGCGCGCACCGCTCTACGTTTCTTACCCATAGTACGAGGGGTTATAACGTGTTTTAAAGGTTTGTGTGCGAAATTCGACTTTTCGCGAAATACGCCGGCTGCGTACACGGTCACTATACGCCGTTGCCGGAATCGCGTATATGCGAAAAAAAATTCGAATCGTGATATCTCGGCAACCTTTAGAGATAATGAAAAAACGCAGGACGCTAAAAAGTCTTAAAAACGCCGGGGATTCGGATTTCGTGGGTCGGGATTAGATTTTTCAAAAAAATTTTTACCTCCCCGACCGCGGACTTCAAAAATCGATAACTCCGCTCCTATTCGTGACTAAGGGACGGGTAAACGGCATCGGGTTACTGGTGCCGAGTACTATCCGAATCCGTCGAAAAAATTTTACCCCTCCCCGAAAACTAAAAATTCATAACGCCCCCTTTGGGAACTAAGACACCGGGTTGACGGTAAACTGTCCTGCGTCCCCTAACCCACAATGCCCGCCCGGGTCGAAACGCCTAAAACGGGTTTGAAATTTCGTCGACCACAGGTAGCTACCTATCGCGATTTCGGAAAACGACGTTGGGTTACGATTCGAAGAAAATCCCTAATAACTCCTGAAATATTGGGTTTAGGGCAGGGTCCGAGAGGACGAAAAATACTCCTGCCGTCCATGCGGACCGGATCCCGTCGAAAAAACCCCTAACTCAACCTACTTTAGAAACCGACACACCCCTCCCCCCCGATTTTAGAAAATTCGTAACTCCGGTCCTATTGGGAACTAAGGGACCGGACCAACGCCGATCGAAAGGTCTCGTAGAGGCCTACAAGTCCCCACCATAGTCCCTTATGATCGGACGCACTCGAAAAAAACCACAGGGTTTTTTCGGTCCCTTCCAGTCCCTTCGGGCTCTCCCGCGCTACATTTCACATATGTGATAGCCCTCGTCCTCCCGCATCTTTTGATACCCATATCGCCCCAAAGTTCCATGGTAAGTGCCTATAACCTAACCTAAATCCCTTCAACCCAACGCAAAAAACACCAAAATCCCTTAAAACCAACACCTAAAAAACCGAAAATCGCCTTAAAACCCGCGCTTAAAACCTAAAAAAACCCTTAAAAAACACTAAAAAATCCCTTTAACCCAACCCCGGAACACCAAAAATCCCTTTAACCCAACACCTAAAATCCCTTTAAACCCACCGCAAAAACACAAAAATCCCTTCAACCCAACGCAAAAAACACCAAAATCCCTTAAAACCAACACCTAAAAAACCGAAAATCGCCTTAAAACCCGCGCTTAAAACCTAAAACCCTGAAAAACACTAAAAATCCTTTAACCCAACCCGGAACACCAAAAATCCCTTTAACCCAACACCTAAAATCCCTTTAAACCCATCGCAAAAAACACCAAAATCCCTTAAACCCAACGCAAAAACACCAAAATCTTAAAACCAACACCTAAAAAACAGAAAATCGCCTTAAAACCCGCGCTTAAAACCTAAAAAAAACCCTTAAAAAACACTAAAAAATCCCTTTAACCCAACCCCGAAACACCAAAAATCCCTTTAAACCAACACCTAAAATCCCTTTAAACCCATCGCAAAAAACACAAAAATCCCTTAAACCCAACTTAAAAAACAGGAGGAGATAATAATATATATCGTTGGCTAGCCGCGTCGCCGTAGTCACCACGACGACGAAAACGACGCGATGTAATACGCGCAAACAGCGTTATTTATATATACGTAATATTTCCGTACGGCCGTCTGATACGGCGCGCGAAATCGATTAAGCGGCCGGCGCGTGCGATAACGACCGACCGCCGAAAAACCGGCCGCCGAGAACCACTAATTACTACTATACGTGTTATTATTATAATAATATACGCGCGTGATACGCGACGAATAACACAAAAAACATTCGAATCGTGATATCTCGGCAACCGTTAGAGATACGAGAAAAACGCAAGACGCGAAAAAGCCTTAAAAAACGCCGGGGATTCAGATTCTATGGGTCGAAAATCGATTTTTCGTAAAAAAATACTGTTTTGACCCCCCCGCCGCATGATTGAAAACGTCATAAATCCCTCGATATTCATAACTCAGGGACCGTTCTTACACTAAAACGTCGTGCGCGCACCGCTCTACGTTTCTTACCCATAGTACGAGGGGTTATAACGTGTTTTAAAGGTTTTGTGTGCGAAATTCGACTTTTCGCGAAATACGCCGGCTGCGTACACGGTCACTATACGCCGTTGCCGGAATCGCGTATATGCGAAAAAAAAAAAATTCGAATCGTGATATCTCGGCAACCGTTAGAGATACGAAAAAAACGCAAGACGCTAAAAAGTCTTAAAAAACGCCGGGGATTCGGATTTCGTGGGTCGGGATTAGATTTTTCAAAAAAAACCTCCCCGACCGCGGACTTCAAAATCGATAACTCCGCTCCTATTCGGGACTAAGGGACGGGGTAAACGGCATCGGGTTACTGGTGCCGAGTACTATCCGAATCCGTCGAAAAATTTTACCTCTCCCCGAAAACTAAAAATTCATAACGCCCCCCCTTTTGGGAACTAAGACACCGGGTTGACGGTAAACTGTCCTGCGTCCCCTAACCCACAATGCCCGCCCGGGTCGAAACGCCTAAAACGGGTTTGAAATTTCGTCGACCACAGGTAGCTACCTATCGCGATTTCGGAAAACGACGTTGGGTTACGATTCGAAGAAAATCCCTAATAACTCCTGAAATATTGGGTTTAGGGCAGGGTCCGAGAGGACGAAAAATACTCCTGCCGTCCATGCGGACCGGATCCCGTCGAAAAAACCCCTAACTCAACCTACTTTAGAAACCGACACACCCCTCCCCCCCGATTTTAGAAAATTCGTAACTCCGGTCCTATTGGGAACTAAGGGACCGGACCAACGCCGATCGAAAGGTCTCGTAGAGGCCTACAAGTCCCCACCATAGTCCCTTATGATCGGACGCACTCGAAAAAAACCACAGGGTTTTTTCGGTCCCTTCCAGTCCCTTCGGGCTCTCCCGCGCTACATTTCACATATGTGATAGCCCTCGTCCTCCCGCATCTTTTGATACCCATATCGCCCCAAAGTTCCATGGTAAGTGCCTATAACCTAACCCTAACCCCTAACCTAACCTAACCTAACCTAACCTAACCTAACCTAACCTAACCATTTTTTTTTTTTTTTTTTTTTTTTTTTTTCTTACGGTATCGCGGCTAGGGAGGGAACCGCCGTTAGGCATTACTTCCTCCCTAGCCGCATCGTTTATTGTGAAAATATATACAAAACACAATCTTCCACATTATTATATACAAAAATATATATACAATACGTGGGGGGCCTCTAACCCCCCTGGTTTTTGGCCATTCGGCCTACAGGAAGTAAACTTAACTAGTAAGCATAGGATCTTCGGCCGCCTCCTGTACCGGCGGGCCCTGCTCGGCCCTCTTCCTCTTGTGACAGTCTTTGGCCACGTGCCCCGCCATGTTACACCCATAACAACGTTTTGGCTTCTCCGGGGAAGTACACTTTGCCGATATATGACCCGTCTCTTGGCATCGATAGCACCTTGCTGTCCTCTTCTCCAGCAGTTTTATCCTGCATTTCGTCCATCCCACCTGGACCACACGGGACTGCGCCATCCTGTGGCCGCAGCCATCGGTATGTCGAGGCGGGCCACCCTGCCACCGCCAAGGTTGTCCCTGACGGCGACCTTGGTTCCCACGATATCCGGGTCGGACTTGATGATCTCGAGAAACCTCCTCGGGGACATCCATGCCGGGATATCCAGTATAAGAACCGGGGTCCTGCGGGTGGGCCTCGACACCTTGGCGTCCTCGCCGATGACTGCGGCAATGCTGGCAGCCAACTTGTCCGCCTCCTCCTTGGCCTTCAGCTCTAAGACGATAGCGCCGGCCTTGGAGACACGCGTGTTGACGACCTCCACTCCCAGCTCCTTAAGGTCGACTTTGGAGGTCACGTTCTTCATGACCTCCACGAACGTCTTCCCTTCCCTGGGCTTGTCGATCGTCACCGCCTCCGTGGCCGGCGTTCTCCTCTTCACCAGCGCCGCTGCACTCGGTGACCCGCCTCCTTGGTTCAGAGGGAACCTTAGCCGCTCCCCTCTTTTTCTTGCGGCCAACAGTGGTCCACTCCGAAGAGTCGGTGTGAACAGTCGTGGTCCGCGTCTCGACTGCTGGGGGCGGGGCTCCGTCAACAGGAGTGGTGCCCGCATCCGTAACTCGTCTTTGACGACGATTTTTCTTCATCGGCCCGGACACCACGCCCTTGCCGCTTTTTGCTCTCGGCTCCGAGTGTCCCGCCTTATTGGCACTCGGGGGAGATGGTCTCTCCATGTCGACTTGGGACCACCAGCACGGCGTGTCTGTCGACGCGTCGCAGGTCTCCGCTCGGACGTGCGGGACGCACGGCTCCTCTTCCGGCTTGGCTCTCTTCTGAGATGGAGAGCGGAGTTCCCCCTTGCTCGTGATCACCAGGGCCAAACTGTCCCGTAGATCTCCGAGCGCCACTCTGAGCAAGGGGTTCTCGTCGCCATCCATCTCGCTCTCAACCTCGAACGCCAAATTCTCGTAGGCCCTCCAAACATTTCGGAAGGCCTTCACCATCTCCGCATCCTCGTCCGCTTGGGCCTTGGTGAGTGGAGACGCCGCCTTTCTCTTCGCGCCACCGGTAGGGGTAACGTAAACGCTCGGCGATCTCGGCGAGTCCTGGCCGACTGACGCACGTGGCTTCGAGCAGGCCATTAGCGCCGCCATGACCTTTGAACGAGGTAGATCCTCGAAGACCGACGCTCCCTGCTTCCTCGCAGTAATGTCAGCAGCCGTGAGGCTGCCGGTGGGTGCCTGCGGTGCACCCCCACCAACAGTAGTGTTAGTGGCAATTTTACAATTGCCACCCCCTGGGGCCTGCTTCCCCACCGCCAGGGCTTGGTTCTTGCGGTCGCTGGATGACGACCCCGGGCAGACCGCTTGCTCTCTGCCCGTTGCCGGCACCTGGGGGTCCGAATCCCCTGGTGCGGTAACAACAACTCCTTTTCTTGCGTCCATGTTCAGTTTTTTGACGGGTACTCTCCCGTGCATTTTTACCCTACTGCCAGGGGGTTTTTTATCGGGGTTTTCCTTCCCCTAGGACGGCTGCCAACCAAGGCTGAAGAGCCCGCCCTACCCTTGGAACTGCTTAGTCGGGTTGCCCGCCGCGGCTCAGTCCTGTCCAACATGGGAGACCCTGGTTGGCATAGCACTGATCCCCGACGAACAACCGTTCAAGCCCCCTCACCACGACAAGGTGAGTTCCACGAGGGGGAACCTAACCTAACCTAACCTAACCTAACCTAACCTAACCTAACCTAACCTAACCTAACCTAACCTAACCTAACCTAACCTAACCTAACCTAACCTACCTAACCTAACCTAACCTAACCTAACCTAACCTAACCTAACCTAACCTAACCTAACCTAACCTAACCTAACCTAACCTAACCTTTTTGCACCGAGGACCTGGCGGGAACCGCTTTCGCATTACTTCCGCCAGGCCCCCATCGTTTATTTTCATAAATACTCAACATACAAAACAAAATACAAAAAGTTACAAAGGTAACAAAAAATAAAAAGTTTCACAGCAAAACAGGGGGCCTCTAACCACCCTCGGTCTGGCCTTCGGCCCACATTTTAAGAACTTAATAACTAGGGCCGCTTCCCGCTCCGGCTGGCTTACCCGGAGGAGCCCGATTTCTTGCCGTCGGCCATTTGTCCGCTTCCCGTCGGGCAGAGCAGCTGCCTGAACCGGTCCGGTGGGCCTTCCTCGCCAGTCCCGCACGCTCGCATGCGACGCAACGATCTTCCCCAGCGCTGCAGGTCCTCTCCATGTGCCCCTGCTCACCGCATCTTCGACATGCCCCAGCCAGATCAGGGCCGGAGCAGTCCCGAGACTGATGACCAAAGCCCTGACACCGATAGCACCTTAAAGGTGATGGACGACGATCCCTTACTCGACATATTGTCCATCCAATGGTCACCCTGTCTATTTTTGCTGCGGTCGACCTGGCCACCTTTAACGTTGCGACCTGTTGACCGGCCCTGGTACTCCACAGGCCGGTGAGCCTGACCGCCTCTCTCTCGCCAGTGCTCTCACCTCCGCCTCCGCTGGGGTCGTCCGGGATGGCTGCTCGGTACGCCTCTAGCACCTCTTCCCCAGTGGCTACCGCATCTATATCGACTATCTCGATCTCCACCTGCTGGCCGAGCTGCGCAACTGCTCCAACACGCTCTCCCAACTTCTCCTTGATCGCAGTTCCCAGTCTGCTAGCCGCTGCTTCTGCCTTCGCTCCCTTGCCAAACTCGACCAACAGGTGGCCGTCCCTAGTCTGCCGCATCGCCCTGGCACTAGCGCCGAACTCCGATGGGTTGAGCCCATCAGTGCCCCTCAGTGTACGCACCGTGTCGGCGTAAGTGGAGTTAGGAGCCACCTTCACCAACACGGCCGGGGGTTTCACGCTAGTCCTTCCTACTACTGCCTGTACGTTTTTACTCTCGGCCGGTCTGCTTCCTGGTCTTCTCCTCGGTTGGACCGTCTTCCAGGTGTCCTCCTTTTTCTCAGCTCCCTCGGGCTGCGGCGCATCCCGTACTGCTGCTTCGCGGCTTTCCTTGTTGCCTTTCTTTTCTTTGCCCCACCGGCTCATCATCCTGCGGAGGTAGTGCACTGAAGGCCCACCAGATCGGTGTCTCAGTGGCACTGTCCACCATTACTTTTTTTACGACGTTCACTGACTTTGCTGTGTCCCCTGCCTCCTGGTTCTTCAGCTTCTTAGAGCTCGTCTCGCCCGTCTCACTTGCTGTGCTGGCCACCTTTTTAATTTGCTCGATCAGCCTTTCCACAACGTGGATTAGGAGCGGCGTTGGAAGCTCAGCATCCACCATGCTGGCCTCATAGGCCACGTCCTCAGCCGCCTCCATCACCTTCCTCCACGCCTTTCTCATCGCTGGATCCGCACCACCCGGGCTGGCCGGCGACATTTCTTTTCGTTTCTTACTGCCCGAAAATCCCGCGTCCATCTCCGTGTCAGACTGTTCATCGCTGGAGGAAGTGTAGGACGCCATCCCCACAAATCAACCACCAGAAGCCTCCCGTATATGTAATAGTACCTCCTAGAACCAATAAACGGCGGCGGCGGCACGCGGCGGCGACTCGCGGCACACGGCGGCGACCCGCGGCACGCGGCGGCGACTCGCGGCACACGGCGGCGACTGGCGGCAAGCGGCGGCGGCGGCGGCGGCGGCAACGCGCGGCAGCGGCGGCGGCGGCGGCGGCGGCGGCGGCGGCAACGCGCGGCAGCGGCGGCGGCGGCGGCGGCGGCAACGCGCGGCAGCGGCGGCGACCCGCGGCGGCGACCCGCGTCGGCGGCGCGTCGGCAGTAGATATGCCCGTAGAAAAAAATAAAAATCGAAAAAACGCCGATAAACCTCCAATTTTTGTCCGATTCGCGCACAAATCGCACGTAAGAACCACCGTCACGAGACGAATCGTTCAGTACGTCACACGCAAAAAACACTGCACTCGTTCCGCCAAAAATCGCAAAAACGATACAGAGCGACGCGGACACAGTGTGTTCGCGTCGACTGCCACAACCGGACTCGAACCTAACCTAACCTAACCTTTTTTTTTTTTTTTTTTTTTTTGTTATTGAATCACGGCGCTGCAGGGGGGTACTTCGCCCGTTCGGGTAGTCCTTCCCCCCGCATCCGTATCGTTTATTAATCAAAATAATATTATAATACACTTAATTAAGGCGTAGCCTTTACAATAATAAAAGGGCTCTATCCCTTTCGCATTTCGCCTTCAGCGCACAATCATAACCTTAACTAATTTAGTTTGCTTCCGCCCCCGCTCTTTGCTTCTGTCTCTCCTCTTCTTCCTTCTTTGACAGCACCATCCCCACGAACGTCTTTACCGCCTTCCAGCTTGCCCTTTGTTCCAACATCTTCTCCACTATCGTGTCCGGTATCATGTCCGCACCAATTGTCACCTCCAGTTCTCTTCTTTCTCTCCACCACCTGTCACACTTGAACAACGTGTGCTCAGCGTCGTCCGTTGCCGTTCCGCAATCCACACACGTCGGATCCTCCCGCCTCTTATATTTGTATAAGTATTGTCCAAAACACCCATGCCCTGTGAGCATTTGTGTTAGATGGAAATCGCAGTTACCGAATTTCCGAGATGTCCAATTGCTAATGTCCCCGATCAGCCTTCTCGTCCATAGTCCTTTGTCGGTCGCATCCCACTCCGCCTGCCATTTCCTCATTGTCGTCTCTCTCGCAACCTTCCTGTCGATTGCTATGCCATTTCTTTGTCCGTTGTACCTCGTCTGGCTTTCAAGTGCCACCAGATGGGCCGGTATCATTCCAGCAACTACCAGTATGGCATTAGTGGAAACCGTTCTATATGCCATCGCCACTCTTAATGCCATCGTTCTCTGGGGCCTTTCCAATACTCTAATGTTATTCTGGAACGTCAATGCTTTCGCCCATACTGGAGCTGCGTATAGCAGTTGATTTTGAATTGCCGTGGCTAGGAGTTTTCTTGTCCGTTGCTTCGCTCCGCCGACGTTGGGGAGTATTCTTCCTAGCGCTTCTGCCGTGGCTCCAGCTTTGGCCGCTGCTGTTTGAACGTGCTTTTTATATCCTAATTTCCGACACAGCTCAACTCCTAAGTACCGAAGATTTTCCTTGGGCTCCACGATTATTCCGTTCACCGTAAAAACAGGCTTACCGTAACCCCTCTTGGTGGTGAGCATTACCGCTTCGGTCTTATGAGCCGCTAAGCATAGCTTGTTGTCAGACATCCAGTCTGCAACCACCGACAGGGCCCGATTTGTCGTTTCCTCTATTATCTCTTTATTGCGGCCAGTCGCGACTACTGCCACATCATCGGCAAAAGCAACCAGTGACGCTGAGGAGTATCCTGTGTAATTGCCGCCTAAATCGATGGAGAGGAGTTCATCATACATGATGTTCCAGAGGATCGGCCCGATGACCGATCCCTGGGGAACTCCGCGACTTACACCTCTGGTTTTCCCTTCCCCGTACTTCAGCGTCCGTTCGCTCAGATAGCTGCAGATGGTCTGCGCCAGATATGATGGGACCTGCTTTCTTTCCAGCGCTTCGCTTATCTTTCCCCAGTCGGCCGAATTGAACGCATTGGCTACGTCGAGTGCTACCAGCACACAGAGCTCTCTTTTCCGTAGCGGGCCTGTTGATTTTTCATCCACCATTTCCATGACTTTGCGTACGGCGTCGACGGTCGACCTCCCCCTTCTAAAGCCAAACTGTCGGTCATTAATCCCTGCGGAGCCCTCGAGGTATGTCTCGAGTCTGCCTTTGATGATCCTCTCAAATAGCTTTCCCATCGTATTGAGTAGGCATATGGGCCTATAGGACGAAGGTTGGTCGAAAGGCCTGTTACCCTTTGGCAAAAGGACCAGCTTAGCCGTCTTCCAAACTGCAGGGAACAGGCCTTCGGCAAAGCACATATTAAATACTTTACATAGGATATCCGGTCTGCCTGTTGCTATGCCTTTAATCACTATGTCTGGAACGCCGTCTGGTCCCGGAGCTTTACCGACTGGTATGCTTACCGCCTGCCGTCTTATTTCCTCAGGTGTCACCTGTGGGAACTCTGGTGTATCCATCGCTGGTAACCATGTACATTCCGGGCCATCCGGGAAAAGTGATCTAATTATGTGCTCCAGCCTGCCCGGCAGGGTAATGCCCGGAATGGGTCTGAGGCCGATTACTTTTTTGGTAACCGTTCTGTATGGCAAACCCCAGGGATCAGTTTCAACTTGTTTGCAGAGTTTTCCCCAGCATTCTTTTTTGCTCTTTTCTATAGCACGTTTCAGATTCCTTCTAGCTTCTTTATAGTCGGCGTGCAGTGTTTCACGCTCGACCGGGTCGCCTCTATGAAACCCTCTCTTTAGTGCTCTGCGTTTGGAGTTGCAGCCTTTTCTGAGCTCCTCTATCTCCAGTGTCCACCAGTACATCGGTTTTTTTCCGCCCCTGTACGACCCCTTGGGCATGCACTGGTTACATGCATCTTCTACAATTTCCGTGAGTTTCTTGCACCCTAGGGTGGCATTATGCACTTCGTCTAGGGTAACTGTCGACATATAGCTGTTGAGTTTGGACGAATTGAACTTTTTCCAGCTCCACTTTACTTCAGTCCGTTGTACATGCCGTTGGTCCTGCGTCTCTTGGATGTCGAAAGTCAGGTACTTATGTAGGCTCAGTGACTCCTCCTCCATAACCCTCCAACCAGTGATTTTATCCGCCAGATGGGCTGTCGCAAATGTGATGTCAATAAATGTACCTGAGTTTCCCCTAACAAAGGTCGGAGAGCTCCCTTCGTTGCAGGCCAGCATGTTGACAGACGCCATGAGATCGGACAACATAATGCCTCTCTCGTCTTCTATTGGGCTGCCCCAACTTGCCGACTTGGAGTTAAAGTCCCCCGCAGCGATCACCGGAAGATATGCTTCCCTGATACTTATCTCTAACCTAAGCAAAAAGTCGCTGAATTCTTCGATGCTAGAGCTCGAACTCGGAGGCCAATAACAGCTATATATTCTTACTCCTGTCGCTAGTTCCACCCATATGAAACCTTTTTCTTTTGGTCCTGTGCGCATTATCGAGGTTTTCCCGGTAAAGACGGCTGCTCGCCCGCCTTCGTCAGCATACCAGCCATCTTTTTCGTCCTTGTCCCGGTACTGCTCGCTAATCACTACGACGTCGGTATTAGTCTCGTTCGCCACTGCCAGTGCAAGATCTTGTGCTGCCCGGCCTACTCCGACATTAATTTGGAGTAGACGGATCATTGCGTAGGTCTTTGGTTGCCTTTGACTCCTCGAAGCTAAGAAGTGCCCTGAACGCAAGTCGAGTATCCTCAGCCGAGCGGCATTGTGCCGCTTGATGTCCTTTCTCACCGCATTCTCTACAGCAATCTTTTCTGTCTGGACCAATGCACTCGCCCTTAAGGTGCCCAAACACCAGACATCTTGGGCATCTGCCCCTGCCTCTATCTTCCCGTAGACTACCTTCAGTTGATTCTATTGTTTTAGCAAATATTAATTTCTCTTGCTGTAGTGCCTTACAGTTGTTAGCGAAATGGTCCACTTTCCCGCAGCTTTTGCAACACTTGGATCTATCTTGGCCATTGCAAGTTTTGGAATTATGCCCGTATGCCAGGCATCGGTAGCATCTGATTCTTCCATCGCACAGACGGATTCTGCAGCTCACCATGCCGATTTTTATATGTCCGGCGCCCACCAAGGTGTTTGCTTCGTGCGACGAAACGAGAGCTCTGGCAACCTGGACGCCCCCATAGTGTTTCCTTAGGCTTACCACCCTTATATCATCGCGCTCGTTGCCTACCGCCGACGAGATGGCGTCCCGGATCTCCTCCCTTTCCGTCCATTCGTCTAGGTCTCTAATTTCCACCATAGCTTTTTGTTGTAACGCTTTGACCCCTACGTCCGTGCCCGCTGATCTAGCTACTTCCGCCCTAACTGCTTCTACCCGAGTTGCGTCGCCCCGAACTTGTATCAATAGACCTCCGTTCTTCGTCTGACGCATTCCCACAACGCTGTTCCCGATGACTTCCTTATTAGCTTCTTGTCGTATTTTCTTAGCCACCGTCGGAAAATCTTCTTTGCTGATATCAACCAGAATCGCCGGTGGTTTAACTCGTGTCGCCGGTCTCATTTCTTTACGGTTGTTACTTGACACGGCTGCAAGTGGTCTTGAGTTCTGCCTTCTTGTCTTCCTGCCAGCGACCAGAGACCACGATGTACCAGGAGCCTTATCCACGTCCACTATAGTCGTTGTTTGAATATTTTCTCCTCTCCGTGCGGGCTCTTCATTTGCGGGAATCTCTGCAGCGATTTTACATTCCTGTTGTATTTGTGACAATGACTCTAGTTGCAGCTGAGTTTGCTTATGATGTTGCAGTTGTTCTTCACGTAGTTCATTGATCAATTTCATAGTTTGACAGTGTTGCTGTTGTTGCTGCTGCTGTAGGTATCGTATACGCTGCTCCGTGGAATCTGAGGTTCGAATCATGCCGATGCTCTTAGCGATTTTAAGAAAATCCCTGAAGCATATGCCTAATGCTCTAGTGCCCGATTTAATATCCGTTTTTGTATTAGACGAGGCCTGCACCAGTGTCTCTAGGGCTTCTAAGTGTCGTTGTGTATCTTCCAAAAGTTTACCATATTTCGCCTCCGCTTGTGTACGACTCAAGGCCGTTGCAGTAGCTTCGGTGGCTTTCCGGCCACCGTCGGGGGCCTGCTTCCCACCCCCGACAGCAGTAATGTTACCAGCTCCGTTGCTGGCGGTAGGGACCTGCTTCAGCATCCCTACACTTTTGGCGCCTGACGGTGATCTCGACTTTTGGGGCGAGCGCCGTCCCCCAACCGCCGTCCCCTGGGGAGAATCCGATTCCCCTGGGGAGGTAACATTTTCTACTGTATTTGAACTGCTCATATTGATTGTTGGTGGCTAAGCAAACACCACCGACGCCAGCCTCGCGTCGGTTGTCGTTGTTTCCTCCGTTGCACCAGATCGTCCGGGACACCGGGGGGCGATCAAACCCCCAGTGTTGGTTTTTAATCAGGGTTTTCCTTCCCCTAGGACGGTTGCCACCCAAGGCTAAAGAGCCCGTCCTACCCTTGGAACTGCTTAGTCAGGTTGCTCGCCGCGGCTTAGTCCTGTCCAACATGGGAGACCCTAGTTGGCATAGCACTAATCCCCGACGAACAACCGTTCAAGCCCCCTCACCACGACAAGGTGAGTTCCACGAGGGGGAACCTAACCTAACCTAACCTAACCTAACCTAACCTAACCTAACCTAACCTTTTTTTTTTTTTTTTTTTGAGTTTTGCACCGAGGACCTGGCGGGAACCGCTTTCGCATTACTTCCGCCAGGCCCCCATCGTTTATTTTCATAAATACTCATCGTACAAACAAAAATACAAAAAAGTTACAATGGTAACAAAAAATATAAAAAAGTTTCACATCAAAACAGGGGGCCTCTAACCCCCTCGTTTCGGCCTTCGGCCCACAGTTTAGTTACTTAACTACCGGGGCCGCTTCCCGCTCCGATATTCCTATCGGAGGAGCCCGATCCTTTGTCCGCAGCCGTTTGTTCGCCTCGCGCCAGGCGGAGCAGCTGCCTGAACCCGTTCGGTGCGCTGTCCTAGCGAGCCCCTCTCGCTCACATGCCACGCACCGGTCGTCTCCAGCGTTGCAGGCCTTTTCCTGATGTCCGTTCGCACCACATCTCCGGCATGCCGCGGACAGGTCGGGTCCGGAGCAGTCTCGGGACCGATGGCCGAATCCGTGGCACCGGTGGCACCTATCTGGCGTCGGTCGTCGATCTCTCACCCTGCAAATTGTCCAGCCAACGGTCACCTTGCTGATCCTGGCTGCCGTCGCTCTGGCTACCGTCAGCGTGGCGACCTGTTGGCCGGACCTTGTGCCCCACAGGCCGGTGAGCCTCACTGCTTCCCGTTCTGCGATGTTGTCCGCTCCACTGTTGCCCTCCTGGATCGCCGCACGAAGTGCCTCCAGCACCTCGTCTCCGGTGGCCGCCGCGTCTATGTCCACGACCTCAATCTCCGCTAGTTGACCCAGCTGTGCGACTGCTCCCACTCGGTCCCCCAACTTCTCCTTTATCGCGGCTCCAAGTTTAACCGCTGCCGCTCCGGACTTGGCGTCCTTGCCGAGTTCCACCAACAGGTGCCCGTCCCGGGTCTGTCGCATGGACCTCACACTTGCCCCAAACTCCGACGGGTGTAATCCCGCCGTACCACGCAGCGTACGCACAGTCTCCGCATACGTGGAGTTGGGGGCCACCTTCACCAGCACGGCCGGGGGTTTGGCACTTGCCTTGTTCACCGGCGCCTGCATGTTCCTCTTCCTCTCGGCCGGTCTGCTTTCTGGTCTTCTCTTGTTTTGGACTGTCGTCCAACTTTCCTCCTTCCCTTCGACTCCGTCAAGCTGTGGCACGTCCCTTGCTGTTTCCCGACTTTCCATATTGGCTCCCTTCTTCCTCCTTGCCCCGCGTGCCTGCCCCGCCGGCTCTTCTTCCTGCGAAGGTGGGGCCCCAAAGGCCCACCAGATCGGTGTCTCCGTGGCGCTATCCACCATTGTCTTCTTTGGAACATTCGCCACTGCCCTTGATGTGTCCCCTGCCTCCTGATTCTTCTGTTTTTTGGGTCTCGTCTCGGTCGTCTCGCCTGGTGTACTGGCCACCTTTTTAACCTGGTCGATCAATCTCTCCACTACATGTATTAGGAGCGGCGTTGGAAGCTCCGCGTCCACCATCCTGGCCTCGTAGGCCACGTCCTCAGCCGCCTCCATCACCTTTCTCCACGCCTTCCTCAGTGCTGAGTCCGCAATACCCGGGCTGGCCGGCGACATCTCCTTCCTCTTCTTTCCGCTTCCTGAAAATCCCGCGTCCATCTCTGCGTCCGACTGATCGTCGCTGGAGGAAGTGTAGGACGCCATCTCAGTTACTCAACCAGCAAAAACCTCCCGTAGCCGTTGTGGTTCCTCCAAGAACCGAAAAAACGGCGGCGGCGGCACGCGGCGGCGACTCGCGGCACGCGGCGGCGACCCGCGGCACGCGGCGGCGACTCGCGGCACGCGGCGGCGACTTGCGGCAAGCGGCGGCGGCGGCGGCGGCAACGCGGCAGCAGCGGCGGCGGCGGCGGCGGCGGCGGCGGCGGCGGCGGCGGCGGCGGCGGCGGCGGCGGCGGCGGCGGCAACGCACGGCAGCGACCCACGGCGGTGACGGAGCCCGCGTCGGCGACCCGCGGCGGCGGCGCGTCGGCAGTAGATACGCCCGGAAAAAAAAAAAAAAAACGAAAAACGCCGATAAAAGTTTCAATTTTTGTCGGATTTGCGCACAAAACGCACACAATAATCACCGTTGCGAGACGAATCGATAGATACGCCACACGCAAAAAACCACGCACTATTTCCACCAAAAATCGCCAAAACAACACAGAGCGACGCGGACACGATGTTCACACGTCGACTGCCACAACCGGACTCAACCTAACCTAACCTAACCTAACCTAACCTAACCTAACCTAACCTAACCTAACCTAACCTAACCTAACCTTTTTTTTTTTTTTTTTTTTTTTTTACTCGTCGAAAATCGCGGCCAGGGAGGGAACCGCCGTTAGGCATTACTTCCTCCCTGGCCGCATCGTTTATTGTAAAAAACCAACAATACAATAAATATAAAGGGGCAAAACACAATACTTTCTTCGGCGGCATAGCTACGGGTACAAAACCACACGTAGCTATGCCGCGGGGGGGGGGGGGGTACCACAGTACCCTACAACAAAACAGGGGGCCTCTAACCCCCTCGTTTCGGCCGTCGGCCCACATTTTAAGCACTTAACTACAAAATAGAAAAGTTGTGGGCTGCTTCACGCCCCGGTCGTTGGACCGGAGGACCCAAATCCAACGGCCGCTGCGTCTTCCTCCTGCTGCTTGGCCGGTCTTCATCCTTCTTTCGACCGGGGGGGAGGCGCGATCAACCATCGTCGGCCACCTTGCCTAGGGGTCACGCCTCGACCCCCCGGGACGTCGTTGTTTGTTGACCGGCCAGCTGCTTCGTCTCCCGGTCCCGTTCTTCTCCTGTTCTTGGCGGCCAGCCACACTGTTCCTGGATTGACCCGACGTCCGAGAGGGCAGCCCCTTCCGGGAACTGCACATGCCCCCGATCCGCCGGGCCTTCTCCGTACTGGGTGTGACTGGACCGCCGCCGTCTTCGTCACCGGCCAGCCAATTAAGGCAAGCCGGTGACACCATGATCCACGACCAGCTTCACCGAACTCTAGGTCGTCCCGACGCCCGAATAGATGTGGTCCCCTCCTCAGCATACGCTTCGGATAGGGACCAACACCTACCCAGACCGCCAGGACTCCCAATCTCGGATGTGGCTGGTCCGCTGCGCCTGGTCCCAGGACCGGGAGACGCCACCCCGACTCCAACCAATTAAGGTCAGAGCCGGGATCTGGGACCGCTTAGTAAGACCCAATTAAGGGCCCGCAAGCTCCCCCACCACGTCAAGGTGGGTCCCGTCGGGGGAGAACCTAACCTAACCTAACCTAACCTAACCTAACCTAACCTAACCTAACCTAACCTAACCTAACCTAACCTAACCTAACCTAACCTAACCTAACCTTTTTTTTTTTTTTTTTTTTCCATGTTTAAATCGATGACCGGGAGGGAACTGCTTGCGCATTACTTCCTCCCGGCCACCATCATTTATTGTATAAAATCAATACAAAATACAACACAAGTACAACATGTACAAATACAAATTATTTACACCGGCATTCGCCTTTACAAAGTATAGGAGGCTCTATCCTCCCTATATTTGGCCTTTGGCCTACAACACAGATGTCCTAACTACTTTATCAAATAAATCCGTTTATTGGTCGCATTCGCTCTAGCGTTCATCTTCCTTTTCGTTATTCCAGCCCAGCCGGTACCTGGTTGTTGTTGTCCCTTCGTTCCGCCTCCCGGTCTCTCTCGTCCTCTTCCTTTCTTCCTAAGATCGCCGTCACCATCTGTTGAAATGTGTGAGCTGCTCGTTTCGCCGCCTCCGCCATCCTGATATGTAGAGCCGGGTCCTCTTCTCTCGTGGGTGCGTCTCGCGGACCGCAGAGTAAATCCTCTACGTCGGAGGGTCGCACATCCCTGCCACCGACGAGTGCATTCACTGCGCTACGTTCTATGATCCAGCGCTCGCAGTCGAAGAGCGTGTGCTCCACCGTGTCCTCCGGGTTCCCGCAATAGACGCATCCCGCATCCAACCTAACCTAACCTAACCTAACCTAACCTAACCTAACCCTAACCTAACCTAACCTTTTTTTTTTTTTTTTTTTTTTTTTTTTTTTTTTTTTTCCGACGGTATCGTGGCTAGGGGAGGAATCGCCGTTAAGCATTACTTCTCCCCTAGCCACATCGTTTATTTGTGAAAATATTATTTACAAAAAAATACAAAACACAAATCTTACATCAATATATATACATACGTGGGGGGCCTCTAACCCCCCTGGTTTTTTGGCTGTTCAGCCCACAGAAGGTCAACTTAACTAATTAAGTAATAACTTCGGCCGCCTTCTGAACCGGCAAGCCCTGCTCGGACCTCCTCCACTTCGGGCACTCCTTTGCCAAATGACCTGCCATGTTGCAGCTGTAGCATTTCTTCGGCTGCTCCGACGCCGTGCACTTGGCTGCAACATGGCCGCTCCCCTGACATCGGTAGCACTTGGGTTGTCGCTTCTCCAATAGCTTAATGCGGCACCTCACCCATCCAACCTGGATGCCACCAGCTTCCGCCATCCTCGTGGCCGCAGCCATCGGCACGTCCAGGCGAGCCACCCTGCCACCGCCAGGGTTGTCCCTGACAGTGACCCCGGTTCCCGTGATCTCAGGGTCGGACCCGATGATCTCCCGAGAAATCTCCTCGGGAGTCATCCAGTCCGGGATCCCAAGTACGAGAACCGGAGTTCTGCGGGTGGGCCTGGACACTACCGCATCCTTGCCAATGACTGCAGCCACGCTCTCTGCCAGCTTGTCTGCCTCTGCTTTGCTCCGCACCTCCAATAAGATGGCACCCGCCCTGGAGACGCGGGTCTTGACGACCTCCACGCCCAGCCCCTTCAG
Organism: Chaetogeoica ovagalla; assembly: GCA_032441825.1. NCBI lineage: Eukaryota > Metazoa > Arthropoda > Insecta > Hemiptera > Aphididae > Chaetogeoica > Chaetogeoica ovagalla. Next base: position 37,385 of record JAMBTI010000041.1, on the reverse strand, counting down.
GTCGACCTTGGAGGTCATGTTTCTCATGACCTCCGCAAAAGTCTTCCCTTCCGTGGGCCGGGCAATGGAGACCGCCTGCGTCTCCGGCGTCCTCCGCTTCACCAACGTTGCTGGTCCTGGTCCCTTACGCGTCTTCTGCACCTTGGATTTCGCAGGATCCTTCTTCACGTCCTTCCTTCGATTGCGGACAACGGTGGTCCACTCCGACGAATCTTCATGGGCCACCGTAGTCCGCACCTCCTCAGATGGGGGAACTTCTTCCACCGTCGGTGGAACATCCGCAGCCTTCCTGCGCCCGCTACGACGGTGACGACCGACCTCTGATGGTCCGGTCACCGCATTCTTTTTGCTCTTCAACTCTGAGCGCCTTGTTTCGATAGCACTCAGAGTTGGCATTGTCTTCGTCTCCGCGACCGGCCACCAGCAGGGCGTGTCGGTCGAGGCGTCCGCAGTCTCCACCCTAGGTCGAACGTGCGGCTCCGGCTCTGGTTTAGGCTTCTTTTGCGATGGTGACCGCAACTCCCCCCTATCAGAGATGACCTGATCCAGACTCTCACGGAGTCCTTCCAGGGCATCCCTGAGAAAGGGAACATCACGGCCAACCATCGCAACGTCAGCCTCATATTTAACGTCTGCATACGCCTTCCAGACGTTCCGCAAGGCTTTTGCGAACGCGGTGTCCTCGTCCTTGTCCTTCGCAGAAGGCGGAGACTTCTCCTTCTCCTTGCGTTTCGCACCGCCTATCGGAGTCGTTGCCACGTTCTTCGAGGCTTGACCGACCGCACTCTTCGGCGACATGGAGGCCATTAAGGCCGCCACCACCTTAGAACTGGCTCGCTCCAACGCCTCCTCGCTCGGCATCGACCTCGCTCCCTGCTTCCCCGCAGTAGTGTCAGCAGCCGTTAGGCTGCCGGCGGGTGCCTGCGGGGCACACCCACCAACAGTAATGTTGGTGGCAATTTTAACATTGCCACCCCCTGGGGCCTGCTTCCCCACCGCCAGGGCTTGTTTCGTGCGGTCGCTGAATGACGACCCCGGGCAGCCCGCTTGCACACTGCCCGTTGCCGGCACCTGGGGTTCCGAGGCCCCTGGTGCGGTAACAATACTCTTCCTGTTGTCAGCCATACTCAGTTTTTAACCGGGTACTCTCCCGAGCATTTTTACCCTACTGCCAGGGGGTTTTTTATCGGGGTTTTCCTTCCCCTAGGACGGTTGCCAACCAAGGCTAAAGAGCCCGCCCTACCCTTGGAACTACTTAGTCAGGTTGCCCGCCGCGGCTCAGTCCTGTCCAACATGGGAGACCCTGGTTGGCATAGCACTGATCCCCGACGAACAACCGTTCAAGCCCCCTCACCACGACAAGGTGAGCTCCACGAGGGGGAACCTAACCTAACCTAACCTAACCTAACCTAACCCGTTTTTTTTTTTTTTTTTTTGTTTGTAAATACACCTACCGAGGGAACCACTCCCTCGCGGGAAATCCTTCCTCGGTAGGAGCCGCATCTGGCTATACCCGACGAGGGTGGTCCCCCCCGCGGATGTCTCGTTTATTCAAGGAAAATTTAACAATTAACAATTAAGTAATAATATATATACATCAATTAATATTACAATTCAGTAAGGACTCTATTCCTTAAATGTTTGCCTTCGGCATACAATAAACGACTTATGCTAGGTGTGCTATTTACATCAATCTTTGCTCGGCATCTCTTTCTTCTTTCTCCTTTGTTTTGAGCACCAAATGTATGTACTCCTCCATCCGTGTCCAGTTCTCTCGGGATCGCAGCATCGCTTCTATGACGTTTTCCGGTGTTATCTCTCCTTCCATGTATGTCTCGACTTCTCTTTTCTTGCTCGCCCATCGGTCACATCCGAAAAAAGTGTGTTCCGCGTCATCGTTGTCGTATCCGCATGATGTGCAGTCACTTGATTGCGCTCTCTTGAACCGGTGTAGGTAGCTTTTAAAGCAACCATGCCCGGTTAAGAACTGTGTCATGTGGAATGATACCAGCCCGTGTTTTCTATTCCTCCACGCTTCTATATTGGGAATCAATCTTTTGGTCCACACTCCGGTGACAGAGGCTTCCCATTTACTTTGCCATTCTCTATTTGTTTCTGTCTTGGTTTTTTCCCTGGCCTCCGCCTTATTCGTCCCGTTTTTAATTAAGGTGCGTTCTCTGCTTCGTTCTGATGCTAGTAATTTTATTGGTGGTATCCCGGTGACTACCATCAGAGCCTGTGTTGACACTGTCCTGTACGCGCTCGACACGCGCAGTGCCATTTGCCGTTGTGGTACCGAGATTTTCCGTACGTTATTTTCATGAACAAGTGCATCCGACCATATCTGTGCTGCGTACAAGAGTTGGCTGTGGACTACGTTTAAAAATAGAATTCTTTTTTGTGACTTCGGCCCGCCTATGTTTGGTAGTATCCTCCCTATCTGCGACGCGGTTTTCGACGCTTTTTCGGCTACGTATGTTATGTGTTTGCTATATTTGGTGTTGCTGCTTAGTCGTATGCCAAGGTAATTTATTTCCTTGACTAACGGTAATTCGGCCCCCATGAGCACGAATCTTGGAAGGTCGTAGCCCTTTTTCGTGGTCATCATTATCGCTCTTGTTTTAGGTAGCGATAGTTTCAGTCTGTTATCGGCCATCCAGGCCGCTATCAATTCCAGTTTCTGGTTCATCGCCTCTTGTAATATACTGGATGAACGTCCTGTGGCAACCACGATGACGTCGTCGGCGAACGCCACTAACTCGACGCTCGAATCGATTGGTTTAATCTCCAGAGGGTCCGGTGTCAAGAGGTCATCATACATTAGATTCCATAGGGTTGGTCCTAAGACCGATCCCTGAGGAACCCCGCTCGTTATCTTCCTTCTTTCACCGTCGCCAAAAATTAAGGTCCTGTCGCTGAGGTAGCTCTGTATGATCTCAATTACATATGTTGGTATCCTTTTTTTGACCAGCGACTCTATAATTCTTTGCCATGAAGCCGAGTTGAATGCGTTTTCAACATCTAGTGATACCGCCGCACAGAGTTCCCTTTTCCTTAATGGACCGCTTCCCGCTCTGGTGACCTGTCTCATTACTTCTTCAATTGCATCTGTCGTAGACCTGCCTTTGCGAAAGCCGTATTGGTTCTCGCTTAGCATCGATCCCATCTCCTTCATATGTTTTTCGATTCTGATCTTGATCAAGCGTTCGAAAAGTTTCCCAGCCGTATTCAAGAGGCATATCGGACGATATGAGGAGGCCTTGTCCAATGGTTTATCGCCTTTCCTCAGCAGCACCAGACGGGATTCTTTCCACACTTTTGGAAATGTTCTCATGTCGAGAAGTCTGTTGTACACCTCTAGTAGTACGTTCGGGTGTTTCCGTATTATAAATTTAAGCACGATGTCTGGAACCCCGTCTGGGCCGGGAGCTTTTCCATTCGGTAGCTTATTTCCTGCTTCTCTGAGTTCTTCAACGGTGAAGTGATCGATTGTATCTTCTCTGTTCCTTTCTGGCCACTGTATGATTGGATGTGGAGGGAAAAGGTTCTCCACGATGTAATTTAGTCTCCCCGGTAGTTTTAGGCCTTCGATTTTCCTCATTCCGACTAATTTTTTGGTCACGATCCTATAGGGTTGACCCCACGGATCGAGATCTACTTGGCGGCATAGATCTTTCCAGCAGGTTTCCTTGCTTCTTTTAATAGCAATCTTGAGGTCTTTTCTTGCTTTCTTGAGCTCTTCCCGTTCTACTGTGCATTCCTCTATTGGTCTTCTACGGATTGCTCTTTGTAATACCCTTCTCCTGGATAAGCATGTTTTCCTTAGTTCTGCTATATCTTGAGACCACCAGTAGACAGGTTTTTTTCCCCTATTATATGTCGTCCGGGGCATTGCGCTGTCACAGGCTTTTTGCAGAAAGCACGTAATTCTCTCGGACATTTCGTTCTCTATATCATTACACGTTTCGATCTTGTTCACGTCTAGATAAGCAAGTAGGCCGTCAGGATTGAATTTTTTCCATGCCCACCCCTTGGGTCGGACGTGGGCTTTCGGGTTTCGTGTTTCGATTTTAAAATAGATACCACGATGATCACTGTAAGGCTCGTCTTCAATTACCTTCCATTCTGCGATCTTCCTTATTATATCTTCTGAAGCGAGAGTCACGTCGATGAACGTCCCGGCCCTTATGAACGTCGGAATACTTCCCTCGTTTCTTGGTGTCAATCGTAAGGAAGCTGCCATATCCTCGAGTATATTACCCCTAGGGCTGAGGAACGACGATCCCCATCCTGGCGCGTGGGCATTAAAGTCACCGGCAATGATTATTCCAGTGGTCGCTTGTCGCGCGCTGGAGGCCAGGATCTCTATATAGTCGGTGAATTCTGCCAGGCTCTTGGATGGTGAAAAGTAACAGCTATAAATTCTAATTTCCTCTAGTTCGATCCAAACGAATCCTCGGCCTTCACCGCTTTGCAGAACGTCCAAGTCGTCTATGAGCTGAATAGCGCACCTCAAGTCCTTGCTTCCGAACCATCCTGGTTTTACGGGTATATGATTCGGTTCGCTGAAAAGTATAAGGCTTGAGCCAGTTTCGTACGCTATCTGTGTACTCACGTCTTGTGCCGTTAGGCTGTTATTCACATTTATTTGTAGGCACCCTATCATTGTCTCGGGTTTTCGTTGTCTCAGCATCTAGGAGCGCCCTGAAGTGGTCTGTCTCTTCCTTCGTTGCCGTGCATATACGTGCGATGTGCCCCTCTTTCCCGCACTTGTTGCAACAGCCTTTCCTCTCCATACCGCGGCAGTTTCGGGACAAGTGTCCCTGGCCCAGGCATCTAAAGCATCTCATTTTCTTCGAGTCGCTTATTCGGACACGGCAGCTGACCAGGCCTATCAGCACATGCCCCACCTCAATCAGCTTCGACGAGGCCTCCTGCGACGTCGAGATCAGCGCGACTTGCGTTCCATCGAAAAGTTTTCTGAGTCCAATGACTCTGACTGAGTCTCGGCAGGTTCCCGCGATTTCAGAAACGGCCTCCGACACCTCCTCTTTCGTCGACCACTCGTCAAGATCTCTGATTTCTATCAGCGCCCTTTTCTGGAGGGCCCTGATGCCTACGTCTGTTCCGGCCGATCTTACGATTTCCGTCCTGACTGCCTCGACCTTCGCCTCGTCGCCGCGAATCTCGATCAAGAGGCCGCCCGATTTAGTCTGCCTAAATCTAGCGATGCTGTTCCCGATTATCTCTCTTCTCGCCCCTTGCCTGATTTTTTTCGCCATTTCTGGGAATTCCTCTCTTCCAACATCGACTAAGATCGCCGGTGGGCGAGGTCGCTTTACCTGCTTCTTAGTTCCCGATGATGCCTGGGTAGCTACTGGAGGGGCGCTCCCAGTCTGGCGTGCTTGGTGTCTTGTCATCTTCTTCGGCTGGGGATTTTGTTCCGTCCTATATTGTGCGCTTCCCTGTTTCTCTATCGTCCCGTTTGCGTTGTTTTCTTCCTTGGCCGCGGTGTTTGGTTCCGGAACTTTCCTTCGTCTGCCAACCACTTCCGTCCACGGTGGCCTACTATCGTCCGATCCCTCCGTTGCTCCTGTGCCCCACCAACAAGGCGTGGATGTTTCTGCATCTTTTAATGCTGGTTTAGGGTTTTCCGTGTTTTCCCTTCCCATCAATTTCTTGTCCGTTCTTTTCCCTGCGAGGGTGGTTTCCTTTGCTTCGTCCGTAGCTTTCTGTCCCCGTCGTCTGGCCGCCGAGAAAGTGTTGAAAGCTCTGACCAGTTCAGCCACCGTCTCTTTGACTTCGATGTGCACGTTTCTTGTTTTATGGATGAACCTAGAAAGGAATTGTATACGATCGCTTACCCCAACCAGAAGCTCGTTCTCTCCAGGTACTTCATCCAACAGTGTTATGTCCGTGCCCGTTCTAATCAATTTTGCCGGTGCAGTAGAGTCAGTGGATTTTTCACCACCGGTGGGGACCTGCTTCGCATCCCCACCAACAGTCGTGGTACCAACCCCGTGGTTGGCGCCAGGTGCCTGCTTCACCACACCTGGTCTTTTACGATCTGCATTGCGCGATAACGACACCCGGGGCATGTCTCCACCCCCGGCCGCCGCCTCCTGAGGTTCCGATTCCCCTGGAGGAGTAACGATACCTGTCTGTCTCGTCTTTCTCATAGTTGATTTATGCGTAAAATTCTAAACGGCGTTTTCACCCTACCGCCAGGGGGTTTTTTATCGGGGTTTTCCTTCCCCTAGGACGGCTGCCAACCAAGGCTAAAGAGCCCGCCCTACCCTTGGAACTGCTTAGTCAGGTTGCTCGCCGCGGCTTAGTCCTGTCCAACATGGGAGACCCTAGTTGGCATTGCACTAATCCCCGACGAACAACCGTTCAAGCCCCCTCACCACGACAAGGTGAGTTCCACGAGGGGGTAACCTAACCTAACCTAACCTTTTTTTTTTTTTTTTTTTTTTTTTTATTATGGTATCGGCAATACACCCACTGCCCGGAAAGCCGTTAAGCAAAACTTCGGGCAGTGGGTCGCCATCATTTATTTCACATAATAAAACATGTTACATAAATGTTTCCATCTGGGGTGGGCTCCACACCCACCCCAGTAACAAATCAATATATATACAATCTTTCAAATTAATAATAAGAATAAACAATATATATATATATACAAAACAAAGAACAAAATAAATATATACAATTATAAAAAAAATTATATACATACAACTTTACATATTATTGGGGAGGGACTGCAGGTAACCCTACAGGACCTCCCCTTACAATATTTTCCCCTGACCCCCCCTTAGGAGGCCAGACGACCACGAGCCGTCCCACGGCCCCTCCCACGTCGCGATGGAGGCAACCCCTGCAGTGACTGTCTCTCACGCTCAGCCGCTTCCTTAGCCGTCATCACAGTCGAAGCGAATCGGGCCACCGCATCCCACTTAGCCGGAGACTCCAGCATGCGGGCAACTAGGTCACAAGGCCGGAAACGGCCAATCACACTGATCAGCTCGTTTCGGGCACCCTCAAACGCCTCGCAGCGAAGGAGAGTGTGAGACACGTCATCCACCTCTCCGCTGAACGAACCGGGTGTCTCACCGCAATGACAACACCCGGCCGCCGGGGCACGGCTGATCCGACTCAAAAAATGGTTGAAACAGCCGTGCCCCGAAAGCAGCTGAGAGAGGTGGAACGTCATCTCACCTCGTGTCCTAGTCACCCACCGGTCGAGAAGCCCGGGAGGGATCAGCTTCCTGGTCCAATCCCGACCACTGCCGTCGGGAGCGTCCCAGTGACAGATCCTCCAGGCCCATTCCTCCATCGTCCGGGCCCTCGGTGAGAGGACACCGTCCGACGGTTCGCTCGACGAACCTGTCGTCTCTCCGGGCCGTTCAGCCGCTGCCGATAACAACGCCTTCCTGGCTTCGTACGCTAAGAAGCGTTCCTCGGCCATTAGATCGATCGGAGGTATACGCGCGATGACCCGTACAGCATCATGGGAGACTGTACGGTACGCACATACGCTCCTGATGGCCGCCCCCCGCTGGACTCGAGACAGAACCTCGGCGCTCCGACGGTCATAGCGCAACGTAGGACCCCACACGGGAGCGCCGTACAACATTACTGAATGCACGACGCTCACGAGCAGGCGCCTACGGCACTCCCGCGGACCGCCGATGTTCGGCATGAGCCCAGAGAGGGCGGACATCATTCGCTGCGCCTTTACGGCGACAGCACGCAAGTGCTTACCGAACATGGTCCCCTTACCATCCAGCACCACTCCTAGATACTTCAGGGACTCTCCTAGCTGTACGTTCACATCCTCGAGGAGAATCCGGGGTTCGGCTGTCCCGCGACGGTTTGTGAACACTACGGCCTCCGTCTTCTCGACGGCAAGCCGCAGGCCCAGCTGCCGGACGTGCCCGGCGACCGTCGCGAGTGCAGCGTTCGAGCGGTCCTGCAACTCTACTACCGTATCCGCCTCGGCCACGATCAGCGTGTCATCAGCATAGCCGAACGTGGCCGTTCCTCTAGGAAGAGGTAGGCGGAACACGGAGTCGTACGCGACGTTCCACAGGAGAGGCCCGAGCACGGAGCCCTGCGGCACGCCGCAGGTGATCTCCATTGTGATCGGCTCTCCGTGTTCGTCGTCGCACAGGTGCAGAACTCGCTCGCCCAGATACGACTCGATGATCCGTCGTAGGTATGGCGGGAAATCCATACGAACGAGCGCCTCGCGTATCACCTCCCATCCGATCGAGTTGAAGGCGTTGCGGATGTCCAGGCTCACCGCCAACGCCACCCGTTGAGAGCTGCGCGCGTTTGCTAGACGCGCACAAACCTCTCGCAGAGCGTCGTCGGTGGATCGTCCTTTCCGGAAACCGTACTGCCTATCCGACAGCACGATCCCCGTTCCGGACATGTGAGCCTCCATCCGACTCACCAGCAGCGACTCCAGGATCTTCCCCACGTCGTCGAGAAGACACAACGGCCGATACGAAGTCGGCACCCCTCGGGCTTTCCCGGTTTGCTGAGAAGCGAGAGGCGAGCTCGCTTCCAGCGCCCGGGAAGGTTCCGCTCCTCAAGCAGGCGTTAAACGCGCCCAGCAGCATCGTCGGCCAAGTCGCGTGAACAACACCCCAGACCCGGCTCGGTATACCGTCCGGACCCGGAGCCCTGTCCCGCGACTTGAACCGATCGACTGCCGCTGAGACCTCTGCGAGGGAGAACTCCGGAACGACCGATCTCTCCTCGACAACGCGGACGGGCGCCTCTCCGTCACCGACGCTCGGGGGAGGTCGGCTCGGGAACAAGACGGCGGCGACGTCGCGTACGAAACGCGGCTCCATCGTCGCCGTCGCGGCTGGCCCGCGGAGTTTCCTTAGAACGACCTTATACGGCTTTCCCCATGGGTCGTCGTCCACGCTACGGACCAACTCCGTCCAACACTTCGCCTTCGCAGTGCGAATGCGGTGCTTCAGCTCTTTCCGAGCTGACCGGAATTCACTTTCGGCCGCAACCGTGGCGGTGTTGTCACCGCCACGGGCACGGAGTCTAGTGACCTCCCTCCTACGACGCACGCAGATCGCCCGGGCTGAAGCGATGTCCTCGTTCCACCAGTAGACCGGTTTTCTCCCACGGGGGTGTTTATTCCTCCGAGGGAGGGCTATATCGCAAGCCCCGGCCACTTGTGAAACGAGTCGCTCCACCCCGAACTCCGCGCCATCGACAGGAGGAAGGCTTCCCGGGGACGAAGACGCCCCCACCCACCCGGACACGACCACCGCGGCCGCGAGCAGATCGGAATCCATCCGGTCTGTTCTCCAGCCCGGATGAACACGACCCGCGCGGGGCTCTCCGGCAGCGATGCCCGATGGTGCCTGGCGACGTTCGACACGGTACGAGAAGGTCACGTGGTGGTGATCACTGAGATTCTCAATATCCGTGCGTACGGTCCACCCCCGAAGTCTCCTGAAAGAGGCCTCGGAGGCTAAAGTAACGTCGACTACAGACCCTCTTCCTCTCCCGAAGAACGTTGGCACCGACCCGCTGTTGACTACGACGAGGCCAAGAGCGTCGGCCAAAGCGCAGAGATCAGCGCCCCTTAGGTCCGTGAGTCGGCCCCCCCAGGCAGCGGAGTGGGCGTTGAAGTCGCCTGCAACAACAAGCCCCACTCCGGTACCCCGGAAGACCGCCGCACTTACTCCGAGGCAGCTCAGGAGCCGTCCGAACTCTGTTGGTGACAGACGAGTGGGCGCGTAGCAACTGTAGACGCGCAAAACGCCACCCACAGTCGCTGCCACGTACCCGTCGCCTATCTCCGGGTCTCCGAGTGAGAGACCACGGGAGAGGACACCAAGAGCCGCCCCGCCAGACGAATCGATGAGCCAACCGGATCGGTTGACGTCATACGGTTCGCTGACGAGGGCGACTGAGATGTCCTCCCGCCCAACAAAGTCCCAGAACAGGTCCTGAGCCTCACTACAGTGGTTGAGGTTAGTTTGAACTAGCCTTACCTCCATCACGATTGGGATTCACCGACGGGCGACCCCGGCCGCCTGACCTCCTTCGCCGTCCCGCATGGATCCGAGGCCTCTTCTTCCTCCTTCCTCTTCTTCGGCCCAGTGCCGATCACCTCGACCTTGCACTGGGCCACGAAATGCCCGGGCTGCCGGCAGCGGAAGCAGGTCGGTCTGCTCTTCTCGAGCAGCCTGACCCTGCACTTGGTCCACCCGACGACGACGCTACGTGACTCGGCGAGCTTAAGAGCCGCCGGGTACGTAGCGTCGACGCGGGCCACCATACAACCTCGCCCGTTAGGACTACCACGCAAGGTGACGGAAGAATCGTCACCCTTCGCGTAATCCTCCCGGACGAGGCCAGCGCGGGCCAGGCCGCTCTCAACGTCCCCGACCTCACACCAATCCGGGACGCCCAATAGGAGAACCGGAGTCCGTCGTTCGGGCCGGTTGACCCTCGCTTCTTTCCCCGCCACACTACGAACCGCATCGGCAAGCTTGTCAGCGGATGCGGCATCCTCCACCTCCAACAGAATGCCGCCGGCTCGTCCTCTCGTAGTCCGGACGTTTACACCCAGGGCCTTTAAGTCGACCCTCTGTGCGACCCTCTTCATAACAGAGGTCAACGTCACCCCTTCTCCAGTCGGACGGTCAATGACAACCGCCGAGGATCGGGGGACGCGCCTCCGTACGAGGGCCACCTTCGGGTCCGTATTCACAGCCCTAGGTGCAGGTCCGGACTGACCCGCCACTGCTCGTTTCCGTCCCCTCTTCACGACCTCCACCCAGGAGGTCTGGCCGGGAACGGGGACAGATGAGGATTGTAGAGGGCGTCCCTGGATTGGAGAACCGTCCCGCTGTTGTTGGTGCGGCCTCTTCTCCTGCTTCCGCTGCTTCCTCTGCCGCTGCTGCTGCTGTTGCTGCTGCTGCTGCTGTTGCTGCTGCTGCTGCTGTTGCTGCTGCTGCTGCTGCTGCCGCTGCTGCCGTTGCTGCTGCTGCTGCTGCCGCTGCTGCTGTTGCTGCTGCTGCCGCTGCTGCTGTTGCTGTTGCTGCTGCCGCTGCTGCTGCCGCTGTTTTTGCTGCTGCTGCTGCTGCTGCCGCTGTTGTTGCGACTGCTGCTGCTGCCGTTGCGGTTGCCTCTGCAGCTGCCCCGGCAACTCACGCGGGCCAGACAGAGAATCCTCCCACCAGCACGGGGTGTCAGTGCCCACCTCTACGGTACACACTTCCACCCCCGTGCCGGAGGGAACAGCCTCTGTCTGCGTCCCAGTTGAGATTGCCGGAGACACAGGCGGAGGGTGCCCGCCTGTGCGGCTCAGCTGCAGGAGGCTCTTCACCCCCTTACCAAGAGTGACGATCAACTGTTTGATCTCCGTCTTGGGGGTGAAGCCGACCTCTTTCTCCAAACGTTCCACCGTATGGAGCACGGCGTCCAGCACCTCCTCGAACGTCTTCTTCACAGGAGCTGCTCCGCGGGTCTTCCTTGCGGAAGGGGTTTTACCTTCATCTTCCAAACACAGTTCCGATGAAGGCGCAGCCTCTAAAGACTGGGTTTCCACCGGTTTGGTCAGCTTCGACAGTTTCCTCTCCAAGTTAGTGCCGGTCCTTGTTTCCTCCGATTTGTTGCCTACAGTAGCTGAAGTGGCCTCTTCGCCACCGGGGGGAGCCTGTTTCGCACTCCCCCCAGCAGTAGTGTTACCAGCCCCGTGGCTGGCGGTAGCGGCCTGCCTCCCCACCGCTACCCTTTTGGTGCGTGACTGTGATGACGACGCCTGGGGCGCGCACCGGCCCCCAGCCGCCGGTCCTGGAGCATCCGAATCTCCTGCGACCGTAACCTTCTTCTTATTGACAACGTCCATATTCAGTTTTTTAAAAAGGTGCCTCTCCTTTACGTTTTAGCCCTACCGCCAGGGGGTTTTTTATCGGGGTTTTCCTTCCCCTAGGACGGTTGCCAGCCAAGGCTAAAGAGCCCGCCCTACCCTTGGAACTGCTTAGTCAGGTTGTCCGCCGCGGCCTAGTCCTGTCCAACATGGGAGACCCTGGTTGGCATAGCACTAGTCCCCGACGAACAACCGTTCAAGCCCCCTCACCACGACAAGGTGAGTTCCACGAGGGGGAACCTAACCTAACCTAACCTAACCTAACCTAACCTAACCTAACCTTTTTTTTTTTTTTTTTTTCCAAGTTTGAACCGAGGACCTGGCGGGAACCGCTTTCGCATTACTTCCGCCAGGCCCCCATCGTTTATTTAATAAAAATACCATCAACAATTTACATATACATATATACAATACAATTTTATAATACAAAAAATAGGGGGCCTCTAACCCCCCCGTTTTAGCCTTCGGCCCACATTTAGTAACTTAACTAATTAAGCATTTTCTCGTTCCGCCGCTCTTTCGTCACTCTCCTTCTCCGCCAATATCTTCTCCACCATTCCTGTGAACGCTGCGCTCGCTCGAACAACCGCCTCTCGAATGTGCGCGCCCTGCTCTGACCAGCCGATCGGGCCGCAAAGAAGGTCTGCGATGTCCTCCGGGGTGGGAAGCCTCCCGCTCAGGAACGGGCGCATGTCCTCTCGTATTCCCCTCCATTGCGGGCAGTGGAAAATCGTGTGTTCCGCCGTGTCTTCGGGCGCTAGACAGTACACGCACTCACCGTCTGTCGACCTGTTCATCTTTCGCAGGTAGCTGCGAAAGCAGCCATGTCCCGTTAGTGCCTGGGTCAGGTGGAACGTGTTTTCGCAGATCGGTCTGCTAAGCCACCTGTCTACCGAAGGTAGCAGTTTGTGTGTCCACCTGCCCTTGGTAGAGCGGTCCCACCTCTTTTGCCACGCCCTTATCGTGATCTTCCTTTCAGCCTTTTTAACGTCTCTCGGCCGAACCGTGTAATCTGCTTCCTCCAGTCGCCTGCGCACCCTGACCCGTTCGGTGGCTATAAGATCCGCTGGAGGAGCAGAAGCCAACACCAGCGTGGCTTCGGTCGAGATTGTCCGATATCCCCGTATGATTCGTAGCGCGACCGTCCTTTGCGCCCTATGCATAGCCGCTCGATTTTTTGCGGTTTTAGTGCCGCGTTCGGCCCACACTGGTGCTGCGTACAACAGTTTGCTGTAGACCACCGTGCCGAGTAGCGCCCTCTTGGTGTTCGACGGTCCTCCTACATTCGGCATTAGCCGGCCAATAGCTCTAGCTGCTTCGGTCGCTTTCTTAGCTGCTGTTGCAATATGCGCGGTGAAGGACAGCTTCCTATCAAGTTCGACACCGAGATAACGAATGGAGTTCTTGACCTCTACGGCGTATCCTTCCAGTAGAAGCTCCGGGTTGACGTATTTCCGTTTGCCGGTCAACACGACCGCCTCGGTTTTCTGTGGGGCAAGCTGAAGACCGTTTTCCCGCATCCACTGCGCCACCGATGACAGAGCCTGATTCAGAATGGCCCCCGCTTCTTCCCCGGTTCTTGCCCATCCAATAACGGCCACGTCATCCGCGAAGGCAACCAGCTGCACTCCCACAGGCAAATCGATCCCAAGAAGTCCGTCATAGAACACGTTCCATAACGCAGGTCCCAGGACCGACCCCTGCGGGACGCCACAAGTAACCGTACGCCTCGTTAATCCTTCACCTACTAAGAGACTTCTCCCGTCGAGGTAAGATCTTAGCATTCTGATTAAGTAAGAAGGTACTAGACTCCTTCGCAGTGCGTCGTCTACCTTTTGCCAGGGAGCAGTGTTAAATGCGTTCCTGACATCCAGTGAGACGACTACACATAGGTCGCGGTGCTGCACCGCACCCCGCGCTGCACCGTAGGCAGCAACCTAACCTAACCTAACCTAACCTAACCTAACCTAACCTAACCTAACCCTTAACCTAACCTAACCTATCCCTCTGGAGGAGTAACGATTCCCTTCTGTTTCGTCCTTCTCATTTTTGATTTTTACGTAAAATTCTAAACGGCGTTTTCACCCTACCGCCAGGGGGTTTTTTATCGGGGTTTTCCTTCCCCTAGGACGGTTGCCAACCAAGGCTAAAGAGCCCGCCCTACCCTTGGAACTGCTTAGTCAGGTTGCTCGCCGCGGCTTAGTCCTGTCCAACATGGGAGACCCTAGTTGGCATAGCACTAATCCCCGACGAACAACCGTTCAAGCCCCCTCACCACGACAAGGTGAGTTCCACGAGGGGGAACCTAACCTAACCTAACCTAACCTAACCTAACCTAACCTAACCTAACCTAACCTAACCTAACCTAACCTAACCTTTTTTTTTTTTTTTTTTTTTTTACGCTTCGAAAATCGCGGCTAGGGAGGGAACCGCCGTGAGGCATTACTTCCTCCCTAGCCGCATCGTTTATTTATGAAAACCAACATTTTACAAAAACAGGGAATATTGGGGAAAACATAAATACTTTCTTCTGCGGCATAGTTACGGGTACGAAACCGCACGTAACTATGCCGCGGGGGGGGGGGGGTACCTCAGTACCATACACCAAAACAGGGGGATTCTAACCCCCTCGTTTTCAGCCTTCGGCCCACATCTTAAAAAACTTAAATAAGTTATAAAAGTTGTGGGCTGCTTGACGCTCCGGTTTGTTGTACCGGAGGACCCATCCAATACAACAGCCATCCGTCTTCCTCCTGCTGGGCCGGTCTCCATTCTTCCGCCGGTCGACCGGGGGGGAGGCGCGGTCAACCATCTCGGGCCACCTTGCCTAGGGGCCACGCCTCGACCCCCCGGGGACGTCTTCGTCTGTTGACCGGCCAGCTGCTCCGTCTCCCGGTCCCGTTGTCGTCCTGTTCTTGGCGGCCAGCCACACTGTTCCTGGATTGACCCGACGTCCGAGAGGGCAGCCCCTTCCGGGAACTGCACATGCCCTCGATCCGCCGGGCCTTCTCCGTACTGGGTGTGACTGGACCGCCGCCGCCGTCTTCGTCACCGGCCAGCCAATTAAGGCAAGCCAGTGACACATTGATCCACGACCAGCTTCACCGAACTCTAGGTCGTCCCGACGCCCAAGTAGATGTGGTCCCCTCCTCAGCATACGCTTCGGATAAGGACCAACACCTACCCAGACCGCCAGGACTCCCAATCTCGGATGTGGCTGGTCCGCTGCGCCTGGTCCCAGGACCGGGAGACGCCACCCCGACTCCAACCAATTAAGGCCAGAGCCGGGATCTGGGACCGCTTAGTAAGACCCAATTAAGGGCCCGCAAGCTCCCCCACCACGGCAAGGTGGGTCCCGTCGGGGGAGAACCTAACCTAACCTAACCTAACCTAACCTAACCTAACCTAACCATTTTTTTTTTTTTTTTTTTTTTTCGGAAATCGTGAACGGGGAGGGAAATTTGGCTACCCATTACTGCCTCCCCGCCCACATCATTTATTGATTATCAACAAATACGATACAACTATATAACAAATATGTACAATACGTAAGTTACAAAAATGGGGGCCTCTAACCACCCTATTTGGTCATTCGACCCACAGACGTAAACTTAACTACGTGGATTTAATGCTGCATGCTGCCTCTCTCGTTCGAGGACCTCCTTCCTGGACATAATGTCCTCTACCATCTTGATAAAGAGTGTCCTCATTCGACCTGCCCTTGCCATGTCTTGACCGCTCTCCTGCCCATCTTCCAAAGACGCTGAGTCATCCGGCCCGCACAGCAAGTCGGCCACGTCTTCCGGAGTGATGGCTCTTCCCAATTCGCGAACGATTTCCGCCCTTTCTGCGTCCCAGAATGCGCATCCAAATATAGTGTGGTCGGCGTTGTCGCTAACGGCCTCGCAGTGCACGCATGCCGGTGAAGATGCCCTGGTCTTAGAATGGAGGTACTGCTGGAAGCAGCCGTGGCCTGACAACGCTTGTGCCAAATGATAGCTCACCGAACGAGGACCGCTGCGCCACCATCTACAAACGTCAGGAATTAGACGCTTAGTCCATGCCGACTTTGAGTTTTCCTCGACCCAGAGGAGCTGCCATTGCCTCAACGTCTCTCTTCGCTGATCTAGTTTGGAGTACCTTGACCCAACCTTCTTCAGTTCGGCGATCCTCTTCCTCTCTAGAGCTAGCAGATGGACAGGCGGCATGCGAGCCAGCACTAAAGAAGTCGAGTCCGACACAGTGCGGTAGCACCTCGCTACTCTGAGGGCGGCCTGTCTCTGAGGTTGCGTCATCAGCTTCTTTGCTATATCAAACTTATTGACCTCCTCCGCCCAGACCTGTGAGCCATAAAGTAAACGATTATGGACCACGCTCATCAGGAGCAGACGTCTACTTTGCGGTGGTCCACCAACATTCGGCATCAGCCTGGCCAAAGCTGTGGCCGCTTTCTTGGCCCCGGCTGAGACTAATTTAGCGTGTTGGACAAATGATAATCTGCTGTCCAGGTGCACACCTAAGTAGCGAATGACACGTTTCGCAGACACCGTGGTTCCGTTGACCTTAAACAAGGGAGCGCGCCAAGACTTCTTATTAGTGAGGATAACACATTCAGTCTTGTCTGGAGCTAAGGATAACCCATTGTCCACCATCCACTGGCCGATTTGTAAAAGTGCCGTGTTGACCCGGTCCTCCAGCTGCTCGATGGTTAGCGCTACGGCAACTACGGCAAGATCGTCCGCAAACGCTACCATCTTTGTGCCTGTCGGGATCTTGAGCCTGAGTACGCCGTCGTAGAAAATGTTCCAGAGCGTGGGGCCCAGGACTGACCCTTGGGGAACCCCACACGATACGGGGAAGCTGGATTCTTCCTCGGATCCGTTGCTTATTGCCAGATGCCTATCGCTCATGTAGGACCTAAGCACCTTAATGAGGTACTTAGGGACCATCGCTCTTTGAAGAGCAGCGTCTATTAGTGTCCAGGGTGCCGAGTTGAACGCGTTCTTGACGTCTAGGGTTACGACCGCGCATAGTTCTCTATCTTGTACCGGGCCTCTGCCTGCTTCTCGCGCCGTACGTAGAACCTCCTCAATGGCATCAGTAGTAGACCTATGACTCCTAAACCCGAATTGTCTATCGCTTAAAGCGCCGACCGCTGATATATGTTTTCCTATCCTACCAAGCAAGAGCCGTTCGAACAGTTTCCCGGCTCCATCCAGGAGACTTATGGGGCGGTAGCTAGAGGGTGCATCAATCGGTTTCTGCTGTCCCTTGTACAGGAGAACCAAGCGCGCTCTCTTCCACCTGTCCGGAAATCGTCCTTCTGTAACACATGCGTTGAAAACTGAAAGTAGTATCAACGGCCGCTTAGCCACTGCGAGCTTAATGACCTCGTTCGGAATAAAGTCCGGGCCCGGTGCCTTATTGTTCGGGAGCCTGGATGCTGCTCGCAGAAGTTCCTCCATCGAGAAAGGCGGGACATATTCGTCTTCGTCTGCCCTCAGGTCGATGTCGAACTCGGTGGGGATAGCCAATGTGATCGGGATGGCGGCCCAGACTGTTGGAGAGGTCTCCGGGAAGAGTTCTCTAGCGATGCTGACCTGCTGTGGCGTCCCGATTAATGGTGATTTTCGGCCAAGTCTTGCCATGACCAGCTTGTAGGGGACGCCCCACGGGTCGTTTTCGACTAGATCACACAGCGCCTTCCAGCTGGCCTCCTGTGCTCTCCGAATTGAAAGCCTGAGCTCTTTCCTCAGCCTATTATATTCTCGGAACTCTTCCTCGCGGCCTGCCACATTAGACCTGCGTCCGGCGCGTTGGTAGCGTCTGCGGGCTGCAATAGATGACCTGCGTAATGCAGCGATTTCGGCATTCCACCAATGAACCGCTTTCTTGTAAGGAGCAGCAGCTCTGCGTGGCATGCTTGCATCACAGGCTTCGGTAAGCATGTTATGCAAGAAATCTGCCAGCTCCGTTGCGCTGGATGGCAGAGTGTCTGGAATTGCAGTGCAGGCCCAATGATCGATTAGATCCTCTCTGGAAAATTTCTTCCTCGACCAACCGTCGATCCTAGCACCCTGGGATGTATTCCGAGCAAATGCAGATGGCAAATATCTTGAAATGACAAATTCAATGTACTCGTGATCGCTAGCCGAGAGGTAGTCCTCAAGAACATGCCAGTTAGTCACCCGCAAGCTATTGCCAGCGGGAGGTCTCACGAACGTCACATCGATAACCGATTCGGCATTAACTCTCCGAAAGGTGGGAGAGGAGCCGATGTTGCACACAGCCATGCCTAAAGACGCTGCAAAGCTTGACAGGAGCGCTCCCCTAGCATCGTCGGTCGAGGAACCCCACTCTGCCGAATGTGAATTGAAGTCTCCGGCAACCACCACGATCTCGGAGTTCAATGCGTGAGCGCCGATTGAAGATTCCAGATCGCTGAGGAAGGCATCGAATACCTCCAGAGGATGCCTTGGGGAGCAGTAGCAACTGTAAATCAACATATCCGCGGCCCTGACCCAAACGAAACCAGAACCGCCGCCCTTTTCAGAGATCGTGATGGAAGAATGGACGGGAATGTGGACAGCGCATTTTCCATCAGCACTAGCTGCCCAGTGCTGATCGTCACCGAACGGGCGGTAGTAGTCGCTTAACAAAACTACGTCCGTATTACGCTCGACTACGGTCTGGGCCAGTAGTTGTTGAGCCGCCCAGCAGTGGTTGAGGTTCAACTGAAGAACCCTAACCTCTCGCGGCTGCGTACCTATCGAAGGCATTGTGATGTGATTTCATCGGTAGTCATCGAAACCACCCGTTCGCTCTGCACCTCAACAGATTTCTTGACGTTGTCCTCGAGTATCACGCCGCACTCCGCCTTCAGGTGGCCGGTCTTTCTGCAATTAAAGCACTTCCGTGTCTCTGGGCCCGTACAATTCTTAGCGACATGGCCGCTACCTTTGCATCTAGCGCAGCCCTGATGCGTGACTTCCAACTCCTTAATCTTGCAAGCTGCCCAACCGACTTTAAGCTTGCCGGCGCGAAGGAGTCTAAGACCTGGTGAGAGTGGAACTCGTACCACTGCGGTCCTCACTCTGCCCTCCCGTATCGAGACATTCCTCAGATCCGCCAATCTTTCATCAAAGTTCTTCAGCGTGTTCTTGAATTCCTCCTCATCAACCGAATCTTCTATTCCTATGAATATCAGAGGAACACTGGGAGATGGGCGCCTCACCTTGACCGCCTCTCCTAATCTGGATCGCAGAGCGTCAGCCAGATTATCCGCCTCGCCCTTATCTGAGATCTCCAATATCATGTTGCCCACCTTGGATTTTCGGGTAGTGATCTCATAACCGACGTTTTCCTCCCGCACCGCGTTCTTCACCGCTCTGACCATTTCGGCGTAGGTTGGTATACCAGCGGGCTTTTCCAGGACCACGGCTTGTTTTCTGGGAGGCCTGCGACGCCGAGTGCTGCCCGTTGCTTGTCGATTGTCGTCCGGCTTAGCCTTTGCCAGGGCGCTCTGTACCGCAGATTTTGTCCTCTTTTTCTTCCTTTCGACTACTGTGAAGCCCGCATCTTCGTTACTATCGGATTCGACTTCCGTGGGGGCCCCATTTACCGAGCGGCTATTCGCCATAGCCGTAGCCCTCAAAGGAGGTGGTTTGGTCTTCTGGCTCGACCCGACGCCGATTTGGGCCTTAGCTCCGGACAACGGCTGCTTTACCTTAGCGTAGTGCGGGGAGTTTCGCTGAGCCTTCTGCATCGCGGCTATCTGGGCCTGCTGTTTAGCTAAGGAATCATCTATCCTTGTGAGCTGCTTCCTGAGACCAGCAACGGCCTCAAGTACAGCGTCGCCCTGGCTACTTCCTTCGACCGGAGCAAGGTCGTTGCGTGGCTCTAACGAAGCCTCTCTCGCAGGACCGGTAGTCTGTGTTGCAGCATCCACGCCTGTCTCGGATGTCTGTCTGAGAGCTATTGGCTGACTTCTCGCTTTCGTTTCCAGCGCCATCACGCATTTTGCCGCCACATTAAACGACCGCACGATCGTTTCCCTGCTATCTTTTAAGCTGGTAACCACCGCTAGCAGCTCTCCGATCGCTTCCTTTATAGACGGGCTGCGAGTTTTCTCAGCAAGTCCTTCCAGCGCACCCGCTTTGTCGAAGAGACTCTTGAGACTACCGTCTTGGGTGGTCAAGTGGCCTCTGAGGGACATCACTGAATTCACGGCCTTAGCCACCCCGTCAGTGCTGTTTGTGCCATTTGCCACGTCAGCCGTTGCAGTCGCCGACCCGGTTACCCGAACAGGGGTAGAGCCCGGCGTCTGAATTTTTTCCGATGTAGCCAATTTCTCAATGATGCTGGTGCCGCTAGTAGCTGAAGTGACTATTTCATCACCGGCGTGGGCCTGCGGCACACCCACGCCTGCGGTCGCATTACCAACACCGTTGTTGGCTGTGGGAGCCCGCATCAAGTCTCCCACATTTCCAGTGCCTTTCGTTGATTTCGACTTGTGGGGCGCGCACTCACCCCCACCCGCCGTTTCCAGACGTCCGACCCCTCCCGATAGGAGGGCATCTGGCTGCTTCTTCTTCACGTTTTTGTCGTTCATTTTTTGATTATAACGGAAATTCTGCCGGCGTTTTAACCCTACCGCCAGGGGGTTTTTTATCGGGGTTTTCCTTCCCCTAGGACGGTTGCCAACCAAGGCTAAAGAGCCCGTCCTACCCTTGGAACTGCTTAGTCAGGTTGCCCGCCGCGGCTTAGTCCTGTCCAACATGGGAGACCCTAGTTGGCATAGCACTAATCCCCGACGAACAACCGTTCAAGCCCCCTCACCACGACAAGGTGAGTTCCACGAGGGGGAACCTAACCTAACCTAACCTAACCTTTTTTTTTTTTTTTTTTTTACGGTATCGCTGACGGCCGGAAATACCTTGGGGGGCAGTTCACCAGCTCGCCAGCATCGTTTATTGTGCATGAAAAACAAAATATCAATTACAATACATTTACAATAAATATATACATTTACTGGATGGCCCTACGCCATCCTAAAAATTGGCCTTTAGCCTACAAAATAAGAAGATCTTAACTAGTTTATTTTAATTAATTAATTAATTTCAGGCTCGGTGTTCTCCTCTGCGGACCTTCTCAGCCTCTTCCTTCACTCTCATCACGTTATGGCAGAAGGTGTTGAGTGCTTCCCAGCAAACTGGGTCCTCAGCTGCGCGTTTGACAATGGACTCCATTCCGTTGCCTGCCTCAAGATGAACTGCAAGTTGATTCCGATCTTCTTCCCATGCTTCACATTCCAGTAAGGTGTGTCTTGCGTCGTCAACATCCGCTTCGCAATGGTGGCAAGCTTCCGTGGTCTCCTTGCCAATTCTATGAAGATATTTACCAAAGCATCCATGTCCGGATAACACCTGTGTCATGTGGAAATTCAGCTGTCCATGCTTTCTGCGACACCATGTCTTAATGTCACCTACTATACTAATTGTCCACTCGCCTGTTGTTGACTCAGTAGCTCTTGTGTTCCACCTTATGTACGTTTCGTCCTTGGTATCGCTTCCTCCGCTTATCCCACGTCTTTGCATATAGTCAGCCTCGCGTTCAATTGCCAGGAGGTCAGCTGGAGGTGTGGACGAAAGTATATTTGCCGCAGTCTCAGACACTGTGCGATAGGCACAAATTACCCTTAGAAGTACTTTCCTTTGAGTCTTATTCAATAGTCTGGTATTAATAGTGACATATGGCAACGTATGCGCCCATAACGGTGCCCCGTAGAGAAGTATTGAGTTGACCACTGACGACAGCAGCCGGCGTCTATACTCTCGGGGGCCGCCGATATTTGGCATTAGCCTTGATAGTTGCGCGCCAATGCGTTCCGCTTTGTCCGTTGCTCTCCTTATGTGTGCTTTATACAAATGGTCCTTGTCCACTACAATGCCAAGGTATGTCATCTCCGTGCCCACAGTCACCTGGCTTCCGCAGATCTCAATTCGTGGAATATTGTATTTATATTTGTTAGTGAACAGAACCGCTTCAGTCTTTTCCGCCGCTATGTCCAAGCCCAAGTCCGAAATTGCTGTAGTCACTGTATCCAATGCTGTGTTCACTCTCCTCAAGCTCCGCTATCGATTTACCCGCCCCAATTAACATTGTATCATCGGCAAAGCCAAGTATTTCAGTCCCATGTGGTAGTTCTTTTTTGAGTATCGCATCATAAGTCATATTCCAGAGCAGTGGCCCGACCACTGACCCCTGCGGTACTCCACTCGTAATGCTGACCTCCAGCCTATTTCCCAGAGCTGGATCTCGGACCACTGTTCCCGACCTGTTGTTGAAATAGGAGCCAAACATATGGAAGAGATACTCAGGAACATCCCACATTGCTAGCGTCTTAAGAATGTCAGTCCACCTTAGGGTATTGAATGCATTTTTGATATCGATAGAGACAGCCAAGCAGTACTGCCCTTCGTTAACCCATGGTAAAGTTGATTGGTGTAACTTCCTGACAGCATCATCTGTAGAGACTCCTTTCCTGAATCCAAATTGGTTGGTGGCTAGCCCTCCTTTGCGTGTAATTACGGCCTCCAGCCTGCAGGCGAGTAAATGTTCCATGATTTTTCCAGTGTCATTAAGAAGACAAAGAGGTCTGTAGGAAGATGGTATGTTTGCTGGTTTGTCGCCCTTTTTTAGTAACACAATCCTGGATTTCTTCCACGCTGCTGGGAAGGTGCCGTTCTGGAGGCACAAGTTATACAGATTTGTTAGTATGCCCGGATTGATAGTATGCACTGCCCCCAGGATCTTCGTTGTTATACCATCTGGACCTGGTGCCTTGTTTCTGCGTTTAAACTTTTCAACTGCCGCGTTTACTTCTTCGATTGAAAACAGTTCGGATTCCGCCACTGCCGGCACATCACGGATTAGGTCAGTTTGCTGGTGCGTGGGAAAGAGACCATCCATGATGGAGAGGAGGTCTTGAGTTTCCATGCTAGATGTAATTGGTGGACCTCGAAGTTTCCTCATTACCAACTTATAGGGTTTACCGAACGGGTCCTTATTCACCTCATTTATCAGTTCTTTCCAGCACGCTTTTTTACTGCGTCTTATTGCATTTTTTAACTGTCGCTTGGCTTCTCGGTGAGCTGCACCCGTCTCATTCCTCGCTGCTTCCGCCCTGTCGCTGTCGAATTCCTCGCCTTCTCTATTTGCTCTTTGTCTCAGTCTTTTGATCCGCGCTTCCATCCTGGTCTTAATTCTTTTGGTCCTCACGCACTCTTGCCGAAGAGCGTGGATTTCCCCATTCCACCAATGAACGGGTGGTTTACCATGTTTGAATGTTGGTTTAGTAGGAAGCGCAAAGTTACACGCTTCAGTAATCTTCGTTTCAATAGTTGTCGCAGCGGATTCAACGTCGCATTCAGCCGCATCGTTGGTTTGTAATATCCACTCCGCCAATAGGAATCCTGTTCGGAATGCATCAATATCAATACCCCTAGACGTATTCCAGCCGGACGTTGTGGGAATGACCGATGTTACTCTTCTCTCGGGAACGTTAATTGTAAACCTTAAATAATGGTGGTCGCTGTTATTATATTCATCGTTCATAACTCTCCAATCAAAGAGACGGTTGACTAGAGACTCCGAAATCACAGTTATATCTATTATAGATCCATTTCCTCTGGGGAACGTCGGAGTTGAACCCGTGTTAGCAATGACTAATTCCAATGTTTCAAAAAGAGCTCCCAGGTCATGTCCTCTCTCATTAGTTACCTGATCGCCCCAGGCCGCCGATCTCGCGTTGAAATCTCCCGTGACCAGGATAGGGACGTCCGATTGAGTCTGTCGTATTCTATCCTCTAGCCTTTGCAGGAAGTCATTGAATTCAGCTATAGTTTGCCTGGGTGAGACGTAGCAACTGAACACTTGTATGCCATTGAGGCGCGCCGACACGAATTCTGGATCACTATGCACATCTGCCACTGTGACGCGTTCATCTGTTATCCATATAGCTGCTCTTCGCGTGCCTCCAGCAATAAGCCAGGAGGAAGATTCTGGAACGGTCTTGTAAGGATCGCTTAGCAGTACCACATCCACTCCATGCTGAACAACATATTGCGCCAGCATGTAACCTAACCTAACCTAACCTAACCTAACCTAACCTAACCTTTTTTTTTTTTTTTTGCGTGTTTAAATCGACGGCGACAGGGGAACCGCTTTCGCATTACTTCCCTGCCGCCGCCATCGTTTATTAATAAAAATACATCAACATTAATTACACCAATCATGACAATAATATGATTGGTGTTCACAACATATGGGGGGCCTCTAACCCCCCTGATTTCGGCCTTCGGCCAACATCGAGTGAACTTAACTAAGTTTAATAATCTCTCCTTTCTTTTCTCTCCGTCGTTGTTCCTCTCCGTTGTTGTTTTGATCTACGCGGCGACTAGGGACTAACGTCGTCCCATCCTGGGCCACCTGCCTAGGGACGACGCTTCGTCCCTGGTACGCCGCCGTGCTTCTCCTCGATGTTGGCCGTCTGCTGCGTCACTTCCTCTGGTCTCGTCCGTCACGTCCTGGTAGTTGTGTCCTTGTTCTGGCGGCGACCAGGCAGAAGGCGTCTTCCCATCATAGGCCGCCTGCCTAGGGAAGACGCCTCTACCCGGTGCGCCGCCGTCCTCCGTCCTGCTTCCTCATGTCTCTTCCGTCACGTCCGGTTGTTGTTGTTGTCGTTGTTCGTTGTTCTGGCGGCGACCAGGCAGAAGACGTCTTCCCATCATAGGCCGCCTGCCTAGGGAAGACGACTCTACCCGGTGCGCCGCCGTCCTCCGTCCTGATTTCTCTCCTCTCGTCCGTCGCGTCCTGGTTGTTGTTTTCGTCATTCTGGCTGCGACCAGGCAGAAGGCGTCTTCCCATCGTAGGCCGCCTGCCTAGGGGAGACGCCTCTGCCTGGTGCGCCGCCGTCCTCCGTCCTGGTTCCTCGTGGTGTATTCCTCCGTCCTTTGTTCGTCTCCGTTGTGCTTCTTGGCGGCGACCAGGCAGAAAGCGTCGTCCCATCGTGGGCCGCCTGCCTAGGGAAGACGCCTCTGCCTGGTGCGCCGCCGTCCTCCGTCCTGTTCTTCTTCATCATATGTCTCCTCCGTCCTGTTATCGCCTCCGTTGTTCTTGGCGGTGACCAGGCAGAAAGCGCCGTCCCATCATAGGCCACCTGCCTAGGAACGACGCCTCTACCCGGTACACCGCCGTTCGCCGCCTCTTCCTGTTCCACCTGGTCTCGTCTCGTCTTCGTGGTCTTTCTGGTCTTCGCAGTGACCGGGGAGGAAACGACGTCCCATCCTGGGCCGCCTGCCTAGGAACGCCGCAACCTCCCCGGTGCACCTCGATTCTGCGCTCCGTTCCTCTTCCGCCGTTCGTCACTTCCTCGTTTTCTTCCTGGTCTTCGCGGCGACCAGGGAGGAAACGTCGCCCCATCCTGGGCCGCCTGCCTAGGAACGACGCTTCCTCCCCGATACACCGCCTCCTCTGTCGTCTTCTCCTTCCTTCCTCTTCCTGCTGGGTTTTCGATAGGGGTCCTCCCGGTGGCCGGGAGAGAAGCTGTCCACCCCCGCACGGCTGACCAGAGGCGACCGACATGTACGCAACGGCCGGCTCCCAAACCGGGCGCAAAGTTGTCCACCTCTGGCCCTCCGCCAAAGGCGACCGACTTCCTCCAAGCACACCGGGATTTCCCGTCCCGCGTTGGCTGATCTTCTGACTCCCGGGCCCGGCCATCCAATCCTTTTCTGCAGGGACCAGTCACACTGTTCGGGATCTTCTTTGCGGACGAGTGGAACGCATCCCCACTGAAGGGGGACTGGGAGATGCGCCCACCCGCCGGCCCTACTCCACCCTACTGGGTGTGACTGATGCCCTGCTCACCGTCTCGAACCAGCCACGCAGTCGGGATCTTCTTTGGTGGCGGCAGGGAGACGCCGTGTTCGAAACAGCGAGCCACCGCCACCCCTACTCCACCCGACTGACGTAGCTGGTCCGCTCTTCTCCTGCATGCCGGGTCCGGGAGACCGCCGCCCCGACTCCAACCAACTAAGGTCAGAGCCGGGATTTGGGACCGCTTAGTAAGACCCAATTAAGGGCCCGCAAGCTCCCCCACCACGTCAAGGTGGGTCCCGTCGGGGGAGAACCTAACCTAACCTAACCTAACCTAACCTAACCTAACCTAACCTAACCTAACCTAACCTAACCTAACCTAACCTAACGATATGGGCATTTCTTGTAGTGGTTTTCCATATCAAATCAGTGAATCATTTTAGTTTGAATTCGGTAGAAAAAAAAAATTTTTTTTGGTGGTGGGGGGGTCAAATTTTTTTTATGACGGATTCCGATAGAATTCGGTACTAGTAACGTAATGCAGTTAACCCCGTCGATCAATTCGAAATAGTTCAGAAGTTATGACGTATTGCAAATAAGTAGTGAGAAGAACGATATAGGCATTTCTTGTAGTCTAGTGGATCAGTGCGTTGCTTTGGAATCTACGGACCAGGGTTCGATGCCGTGTTCCGGAAGTGATTTTTTGCATTTTTTTTCGACTTTTTCCTTCATTAATAGACCAAATATGCCCATTCCAGTAACTCTAGGTGGTTTTCCATATCAAATCAGTGAATAATTTTAGATTGAATTCGGTAGAAAAAAAAAATTTTTTTTGGTGGTGGGGGGGTCAAATTTTTTTTATGACGGATTCCGATAGAATTCGGTACTAGTAACGTAATGCAGTTAACCCCGTCGATCAATTCGAAATAGTTCAGAAGTTATGACGTTTTGCAAATAAGGAGTGAGAAGAACGATATGGGCATTTCTTTTAGTCTAGTGGATCAGTGCGTTGCTTTGGAATCTACGGACCAGGGTTCGATATTGTGTTCCGGCAGTGATTTTTTGCATTTTTTTTCGACTTTTTCCTTCATTAATAGACCAAATATGCCCATTCCAGTAACTCTAGGTGGTTTTCCATATCAAATCAGTGAATAATTTTAGTTTGAAGTCGATAGAAAAAAAAATTTTTTTTTGGTGGTGGGGGGTCAAATTTTTTTTATGACGGATTCCGATAGAATTCGGTACTAGTAACGTAATGCAGTTAACCCCGTCGATCAATTCGAAAAAGTTCAGAAGTTATGACGTTTTGCAAATAAGGAGTGAGAAGAACGATATGGGCATTTCTTGTAGTGGTTTTCCATATCAAATCAGTGAATAATTTTAGTTTGAAGTCGATAGAAAAAAAAATTTTTTTTTGGTGGTGGGGGGGTCAAATTTTTTTTATGACGGATTCCGATAGAATTCGGTACTAGTAACGTAATGCAGTTAACCCCGTCGATCAATTTGAAATAGTTCAGAAGTTATGACGTTTTGCAAATAAGGAGTGAGAAGAACGATATGGGCATTTCTTGTAGTCTAGTGGATCAGTGCGTTGCTTTGGAATCTACGGACCAGGGTTCGATGCCGTGTTCCGGAAGTGATTTTTTGCATTTTTTTTCGACTTTTTCCTTCATTAATAGACCAAATATGCCCATTCCAGTAACTCTAGGTGGTTTTCCATATCAAATCAGTGAATAATTTTAGTTTGAAGTCGATAGAAAAAAAAAATTTTTTTTGGTGGGGGGGTCAAATTTTTTTTATGACGGATTCCGATAGAATTCGGTACTAGTAACGTAATGCAGTTAACCCCGTCGATCAATTCGAAATAGTTCAGAAGTTATGACGTTTTGCAAATAAGGAGTGAGAAGAACGATATGGGCATTTCTTGTGGTCTAGTGGATCAGTGCGTTGCTTTGGAATCTACTGACCAGGGTTCCATGCCGTGTTCCGGAAGTGTTTTTTTGCAATTTTTTTCGACTTTTTCCTTCATTAATAGCCCAAATATGCCCATTCCAGTAACTCTAGGTGGTTTTCCATATCAAATCAGTGAATAATTTTAGTTTGAAGTCGATTGAAAAAAAAATTTTTTTTTGGTGGTGGGGGGGTCAAATTTTTTTTATGACGGATTCCGATAGAATTCGGTACTAGTAACGTAATGCAGTTAACCCCGTCGATCAATTCGAAATAGTTCAGAAGTTATGACGTTTTGCAAATAAGGAGTGAGAAGAACGATATGGGCATTTCTTTTAGTCTAGTGGATCAGTGCGTTGCTTTGGAATCTACGGACCAGGGTTCGATATTGTGTTCCGGCAGTGATTTTTTGCATTTTTTTTCGACTTTTTCCTTCATTAATAGACCAAATATGCCCATTCCAGTAACTCTAGGTGGTTTTCCATATCAAATCAGTGAATAATTTTAGTTTGAAGTCGATAGAAAAAAAAATTTTTTTTTGGTGGTGGGGGGGTCAAATTTTTTTTATGACGGATTCCGATAGAATTCGGTACTAGTAGCGTAATGCAGTTAACCCCGTCGATCAATTCGAAATAGTTCAGAAGTTATGACGTTTTGCAAATAGGTAGTGAGAAGAACGATATGGGCATTTCTTGTAGTCTAGTGGATCAGTGCGTTGCTTTGGAATCTACTGACCAGGGTTCCATGCCGTGTTCCGGAAGTGTTTTTTTGCAATTTTTTTCGACTTTTTCTTCATTAATAGCCCAAATATGCCCATTCCAGTAACTCTAGGTGGTTTTCCATATCAAATCAGTGAATAATTTTAGTTTGAAGTCGATAGAAAAAAAAATTTTTTTTTGGTGGTGGGGGGGTCAAATTTTTTTTATGACGGATTCCGATAGAATTCGGTACTAGTAACGTAATGCAGTTAACCCCGTCGATCAATTCGAAATAGTTCAGAAGTTATGACGTTTTGCAAATAAGGAGTGAGAAGAACGATATGGGCATTTCTTGTGGTCTAGTGGATCAGTGCGTTGCTTTGGAATCTACTGACCAGGGTTCCATGCCGTGTTCCGGAAGTGTTTTTTTGCAATTTTTTTCGACTTTTTCCTTCATTAATAGCCCAAATATGCCCATTCCAGTAACTCTAGGTGGTTTTCCATATCAAATCAGTGAATAATTTTAGTTTGAAGTCGATAGAAAAAAAAATTTTTTTTTGGTGGTGGGGGGGTCAAATTTTTTTTATGACGGATTCCGATAGAATTCGGTACTAGTAACGTAATGCAGTTAACCCCGTCGATCAATTCGAAATAGTTCAGAAGTTATGACGTTTTGCAAATATGTAGTGAGAAGAACGATATGGGCATTTCTTGTAGTCTAGTGGATCAGTGCGTTGCTTTGGAATCTACGGACCAGGGTTCGATGCCGTGTTCCGGAAGTGATTTTTTGCATTTTTTTTCGACTTTTTCCTTCATTAATAGCCCAAATATGCCCATTCCAGTAACTCTAGGTGGTTTTCCATATCAAATCAGTGAATAATTTTAGTTTGAAGTCGATTGAAAAAAAAATTTTTTTTTGGTGGTGGGGGGGTCAAATTTTTTTTATGACGGATTCCGATAGAATTCGGTACTAGTAACGTAATGCAGTTAACCCCGTCGATCAATTCGAAATAGTTCAGAAGTTATGACGTTTTGCAAATAGGTAGTGAGAAGAACGATATGGGCATTTCTTGTAGTCTAGTGGATCAGTGCGTTGCTTTGGAATCTACGGACCAGGGTTCGATGCCGTGTTCCGGAAGTGATTTTTTGCATTTTTTTTCGACTTTTTCCTTCATTAATAGCCCAAATATGCCCATTCCAGTAACTCTAGTTGGTTTTCCATATCAAATCAGTGAATAATTTTAGTTTGAAGTCGATTGAAAAAAAAATTTTTTTTTGGTGGTGGGGGGGTCAAATTTTTTTTATGACGGATTCCGATAGAATTCGGTACTAGTAACGTAATGCAGTTAACCCCGTCGATCAATTCGAAAAAGTTCAGAAGTTATGACGTTTTGCAAATAAGGAGTGAGAAGAACGATATGGGCATTTCTTGTAGTGGTTTTCCATATCAAATCAGTGAATAATTTTAGTTTGAAGTCGATAGAAAAAAAAATTTTTTTTTGGTGGTGGGGGGGTCAAATTTTTTTTATGACGGATTCCGATAGAATTCGGTACTAGTAACGTAATGCAGTTAACCCCGTCGATCAATTCGAAATAGTTCAGAAAATATGACGTTTTGCAAATAAGGAGTGAGAAGAACGATATGGGCATTTCTTGTGGTCTAGTGGATCAGTGCGTTGCTTTGGAATCTACGGACCAGGGTTCGATGCCGTGTTCCGGAAGTGATTTTTTGCATTTTTTTTCGACTTTTTCCTTCATTAATAGCCCAAATATGCCCATTCCAGTAACTCTAGTTGGTTTTCCATATCAAATCAGTGAATAATTTTAGTTTGAAGTCGATTGAAAAAAAAATTTTTTTTTGGTGGTGGGGGGGTCAAATTTTTTTTATGACGGATTCCGATAGAATTCGGTACTAGTAACGTAATGCAGTTAATCCCGTCGATCAATTCGAAATAGTTCAGAAGTTATGACGTTTTGCAAATAAGGAGTGAGAAGAACGATATGGGCATTTCTTGTAGTGGTTTTCCATATCAAATCAGTGAATAATTTTAGTTTGAAGTCGATAGAAAAAAAAATTTTTTTTTGGTGGTGGGGGGGTCAAATTTTTTTTATGACGGATTCCGATAGAATTCGGTACTAGTAACGTAATGCAGTTAACCCCGTCGATCAATTCGAAATAGTTCAGAAGTTATGACGTTTTGCAAATAAGGAGTGAGAAGAACGATATGGGCATTTCTTGTGGTCTAGTGGATCAGTGCGTTGCTTTGGAATCTACTGACCAGGGTTCCATGCCGTGTTCCGGAAGTGTTTTTTTGCAATTTTTTTCGACTTTTTCCTTCATTAATAGCCCAAATATGCCCATTCCAGTAACTCTAGGTGGTTTTCCATATCAAATCAGTGAATAATTTTAGTTTGAAGTCGATTGAAAAAAAAATTTTTTTTTGGTGGTGGGGGGGTCAAATTTTTTTTATGACGGATTCCGATAGAATTCGGTACTAGTAACGTAATGCAGTTAACCCCGTCGATCAATTCGAAATAGTTCAGAAGTTATGACGTTTTGCAAATAAGGAGTGAGAAGAACGTTATGGGCATTTCTTGTAGTCTAGTGGATCAGTGCGTTGCTTTGGAATCTACGGACCAGGGTTCGATATTGTGTTCCGGCAGTGATTTTTTGCATTTTTTTTCGGCTTTTTCTTCATTAATAGACCAAATATGCCCATTCCAGTAACTCTAGGTGGTTTTCCATATCAAATCAGTGAATAATTTTAGTTTGAAGTCGATAGAAAAAAAAATTTTTTTTTGGTGGTGGGGGGGTCAAATTTTTTTTATGACGGATTCCGATAGAATTCGGTACTAGTAGCGTAATGCAGTTAACCCCGTCGATCAATTCGAAATAGTTCAGAAGTTATGACGTTTTGCAAATAGGTAGTGAGAAGAACGATATGGGCATTTCTTGTAGTCTAGTGGATCAGTGCGTTGCTTTGGAATCTACTGACCAGGGTTCCATGCCGTGTTCCGGAAGTGTTTTTTTGCAATTTTTTTCGACTTTTTCTTCATTAATAGCCCAAATATGCCCATTCCAGTAACTCTAGGTGGTTTTCCATATCAAATCAGTGAATAATTTTAGTTTGAAGTCGATAGAAAAAAAAAATTTTTTTTGGTGGTGGGGGGGTCAAATTTTTTTTATGACGGATTCCGATAGAATTCGGTACTAGTAACGTAATGCAGTTAACCCCGTCGATCAATTCGAAATAGTTCAGAAGTTATGACGTTTTGCAAATAGGTAGTGAGAAGAACGATATGGGCATTTCTTGTAGTCTAGTGGATCAGTGCGTTGCTTTGGAATCTACGGACCAGGGTTCGATGCCGTGTTCCGGAAGTGATTTTTTGCATTTTTTTTCGACTTTTTCCTTCATTAATAGCCCAAATATGCCCATTCCAGTAACTCTAGGTGGTTTTCCATATCAAATCAGTGAATAATTTTAGTTTGAAGTCGATTGAAAAAAAAATTTTTTTTTGGTGGTGGGGGGGTCAAATTTTTTTTATGACGGATTCCGATAGAATTCGGTACTAGTAACGTAATGCAGTTAACCCCGTCGATCAATTCGAAATAGTTCAGAAGTTATGACGTTTTGCAAATAAGGAGTGAGAAGAACGATATGGGCATTTCTTTTAGTCTAGTGGATCAGTGCGTTGCTTTGGAATCTACGGACCAGGGTTCGATATTGTGTTCCGGCAGTGATTTTTTGCAGTTTTTTTCGAATTTTCCTTCATTAATAGACCAAATATGCCCATTCCAGTAACTCTAGGTGGTTTTCCATATCAAATCAGTGAATAATTTTAGTTTGAAGTCGATAGAAAAAAAAATTTTTTTTTGGTGGTGGGGGGGTCAAATTTTTTTTATGACGGATTCCGATAGAATTCGGTACTAGTAACGTAATGCAGTTAACCCCGTCGATCAATTCGAAATAGTTCAGAAGTTATGACGTTTTGCAAATAAGGAGTGAGAAGAACGATATGGGCATTTCTTGTAGTCTAGTGGATCAGTGCGTTGCTTTGGAATCTACGGACCAGGGTTCGATGCCGTGTTCAGGAAGTGATTTTTTGCAATTTTTTTCGACTATTTCCTTCATTAATAGACCAAATATGCCCATTCCAGTAACTCTAGGTGGTTTTCCACATCAAATCAGTGAATAATTTTAGTTTGAAGTCGATTGAAAAAAAAATTTTTTTTTGGTGGTGGGGGGGTCAAATTTTTTTTATGACGGATTCCGATAGAATTCGGTACTAGTAACGTAATGCAGTTAAACCCGTCGATCAATTCGAAATAGTTCAGAAGTTATGACGTTTTGCAAATAAGGAGTGAGAAGAACGATATGGGCATTTCTTGTAGTGGTTTTCCATATCAAATCAGTGAATAATTTTAGTTTGAAGTCGATAGAAAAAAAAATTTTTTTTTGGTGTTGGGGGTCAAATTTTTTTTATGACGGATTCCGATAGAATTCGGTACTAGTAACGTAATGCAGTTAACCCCGTCGATCAATTCGAAATAGTTCAGAAGTTATGACGTTTTGCAAATAAGGAGTGAGAAGAACGATATGGGCATTTCTTGTGGTCTAGTGGATCAGTGCGTTGCTTTGGAATCTACTGACCAGGGTTCCATGCCGTGTTCCGGAAGTGTTTTTTTGCAATTTTTTTCGACTTTTTCCTTCATTAATAGCCCAAATATGCCCATTCCAGTAACTCTAGGTGGTTTTCCATATCAAATCAGTGAATAATTTTAGTTTGAAGTCGATTGAAAAAAAAATTTTTTTTTGGTGGTAGGGGTCAAATTTTTTTTATGACGGATTCCGATAGAATTCGGTACTAGTAACGTAATGCAGTTAACCCCGTCGATCAATTCGAAATAGTTCAGAAGTTATGACGTTTTGCAAATAAGGAGTGAGAAGAACGATATGGGCATTTCTTTTAGTCTAGTGGATCAGTGCGTTGATTTGGAATCTACGGACCAGGGTTCGATATTGTGTTCCGGCAGTGATTTTTTGCATTTTTTTTCGACTTTTTCCTTCATTAATAGACCAAATATGCCCATTCCAGTAACTCTAGGTGGTTTTCCATATCAAATCAGTGAATAACTTTAGTTTGAAGTCGATAGAAAAAAAAATTTTTTTTTGGTGGTGGGGGGGTCAAATTTTTTTTATGACGGATTCCGATAGAATTCGGTACTAGTAATTTAATGCAGTTAACCCCGTCGATCAATTCGAAATAGTTCAGAAGTTATGACGTTTTGCAAATAGGTAGTGAGAAGAACGATATGGGCATTTCTTGTAGTCTAGTGGATCAGTGCGTTGCTTTGGAATCTACTGACCAGGGTTCCATGCCGTGTTCCGGAAGTGTTTTTTTGCAATTTTTTTCGACATTTTGCTTCATTAATAGACCAAATATGCCCATTCCAGTAACTCTAGGTGGTTTTCCATATCAAATCAGTGAATAATTTTAGTTTGAAGTCGATAGAAAAAAAAATTTTTTTTTGGTGGTGGGGGGGTCAAATTTTTTTTATGACGGATTCCGATAGAATTCGGTACTAGTAACGTAATGCTGTTAACCCCGTCGATCAATTCGAAATAGTTCAGAAGTTATGACGTTTTGCAAATAGGTAGTGAGAAGAACGATATGGGCATTTCTTGTAGTCTAGTGGATCAGTGCGTTGCTTTGGAATCTACGGACCAGGGTTCGATGCCGTGTTCCGGAAGTGATTTTTTGCATTTTTTTTCGACTTTTTCCTTCATTAATAGACCAAATATGCCCATTCCAGTAACTCTAGGTGGTTTTCCATATCAAATCAGTGAATAATTTTAGTTTGAATTCAGTAGAAAAAAAAAATTTTTTTTGGTGGTGGGGGGGTCAAATTTTTTTTATGACGGATTCCGATAGAATTCGGTACTAGTAACGTAATGCAGTTAACCCCGTCGATCAATTCGAAATAGTTCAGAAGTTATGACGTTTTGCAAATAGGTAGTGAGAAGAACGATATGGGCATTTCTTGTAGTCTAGTGGATCAGTGCGTTGCTTTGGAATCTACGGACCAGGGTTCGATGCCGTGTTCCGGAAGTGATTTTTTGCATTTTTTTTCGACTTTTTCCTTCATTAATAGCCCAAATATGCCCATTCCAGTAACTCTAGGTGGTTTTCCATATCAAATCAGTGAATAATTTTAGTTTGAAGTCGATTGAAAAAAAAATTTTTTTTTGGTGGTGGGGGGGTCAAATTTTTTTTATGACGGATTCCGATAGAATTCGGTACTAGTAACGTAATGCAGTTAACCCCGTCGATCAATTCGAAATAGTTCAGAAGTTATGACGTTTTGCAAATAAGGAGTGAGAAGAACGATATGGGCATTTCTTTTAGTCTAGTGGATCAGTGCGTTGCTTTGGAATCTACGGACCAGGGTTCGATATTGTGTTCCGGCAGTGATTTTTTGCATTTTTTTTCGACTTTTTCCTTCATTAATAGACCAAATATGCCCATTCCAGTAACTCTAGGTGGTTTTCCATATCAAATCAGTGAATAATTTTAGTTTGAAGTCGATAGAAAAAAAAATTTTTTTTTGGTGGTGGGGGGGTCAAATTTTTTTTATGACGGATTCCGATAGAATTCGGTACTAGTAACGTAATGCAGTTAACCCCGTCGATCAATTCGAAATAGTTCAGAAGTTATGACGTTTTGCAAATAGGTAGTGAGAAGAACGATATGGGCATTTCTTGTAGTCTAGTGGATCAGTGCGTTGCTTTGGAATCTACTGACCAGGGTTCCATGCCGTGTTCCGGAAGTGTTTTTTTGCAATTTTTTTCGACTTTTTCCTTCATTAATAGCCCAAATATGCCCATTCCAGTAACTCTAGGTGGTTTTCCATATCAAATCAGTGAATAATTTTAGTTTGAAGTCGATAGAAAAAAAAAATTTTTTTTGGTGGTGGGGGGGTCAAATTTTTTTTATGACGGATTCCGATAGAATTCGGTACTAGTAACGTAATGCAGTTAACCCCGTCGATCAATTCGAAATAGTTCAGAAGTTATGACGTTTTGCAAATAAGGAGTGAGAAGAACGATATGGGCATTTCTTGTGGTCTAGTGGATCAGTGCGTTGCTTTGGAATCTACTGACCAGGGTTCCATGCCGTGTTCCGGAAGTGTTTTTTTGCAATTTTTTTCGACTTTTTCCTTCATTAATAGCCCAAATATGCCCATTCGAGTAACTCTAGGTGGTTTTCCATATCAAATCAGTGAATAATTTTAGTTTGAAGTCGATAGAAAAAAAAATTTTTTTTTGGTGGTGGGGGGGTCAAATTTTTTTTATGACGGATTCCGATAGAATTCGGTACTAGTAACGTAATGCAGTTAACCCCGTCGATCAATTCGAAATAGTTCAGAAGTTATGACGTTTTGCAAATAAGGAGTGAGAAGAACGATATGGGCATTTCTTGTAGTGGTTTTCCATATCAAATCAGTGAATAATTTTAGTTTGAAGTCGATAGAAAAAAAAATTTTTTTTTGGTGGTGGGGGGGTCAAATTTTTTTTATGACGGATTCCGATAGAATTCGGTACTAGTAACGTAATGCAGTTAACCCCGTCGATCAATTCGAAATAGTTCAGAAGTTATGACGTTTTGCAAATAAGGAGTGAGAAGAACGATATGGGCATTTCTTGTGGTCTAGTGGATCAGTGCGTTGCTTTGGAATCTACTGACCAGGGTTCCATGCCGTGTTCCGGAAGTGTTTTTTTGCAATTTTTTTCGACTTTTTCTTCATTAATAGCCCAAATATGCCCATTCCAGTAACTCTAGGTGGTTTTCCATATCAAATCAGTGAATAATTTTAGTTTGAAGTCGATAGAAAAAAAAATTTTTTTTTGGTGGTGGGGGGGTCAAATTTTTTTTATGACGGATTCCGATAGAATTCGGTACTAGTAACGTAATGCAGTTAACCCCGTCGATCAATTCGAAAAAGTTCAGAAGTTATGACGTTTTGCAAATAAGGAGTGAGAAGAACGATATGGGCATTTCTTGTAGTGGTTTTCCATATCAAATCAGTGAATAATTTTAGTTTGAAGTCGATAGAAAAAAAAATTTTTTTTTGGTGGTGGGGTCAAATTTTTTTTATGACGGATTCCGATAGAATTCGGTACTAGTAACGTAATGCAGTTAACCCCGTCGATCAATTCGAAATAGTTCAGAAGTTATGACGTTTTGCAAATAAGGAGTGAGAAGAACGATATGGGCATTTCTTGTGGTCTAGTGGATCAGTGCGTTGCTTTGGAATCTACTGACCAGGGTTCCATGCCGTGTTCCGGAAGTGTTTTTTTGCAATTTTTTTCGACTTTTTCCTTCATTAATAGCCCAAATATGCCCATTCCAGTAACTCTAGGTGGTTTTCCATATCAAATCAGTGAATAATTTTAGTTTGAAGTCGATTGAAAAAAAAATTTTTTTTTGGTGGTGGGGGGGTCAAATTTTTTTTATGACGGATTCCGATAGAATTCGGTACTAGTAACGTAATGCAGTTAACCCCGTCGATCAATTCGAAATAGTTCAGAAGTTATGACGTTTTGCAAATAAGGAGTGAGAAGAACGATATGGGCATTTCTTGTAGTCTAGTGGATCAGTGCGTTGCTTTGGAATCTACGGACCAGGGTTCGATACCGTGTTCCGGAAGTGATTTTTTGCAGTTTTTTTCGAATTTTCCTTCATTAATAGACCAAATATGCCCATTCCAGTAACTCTAGGTGGTTTTCCATATCAAATCAGTGAATAATTTTAGTTTGAAGTCGATAGAAAAAAAAATTTTTTTTTGGTGGTGGGGGGGTCAAATTTTTTTTATGACGGATTCCGATAGAATTCGGTACTAGTAACGTAAGGCAGTTAACCCCGTCGATCAATCGAAATAG
>JAMBTI010000040.1:0-80619 GCA_032441825.1 Chaetogeoica ovagalla | reverse complement strand
TTTTGAATTGTGAGGAGGTCCTGTGTTAACTACAGTACCTCCTCAATTTATAATTTTGAAATTTGTAAATTTATTTCCTTGT
This sequence comes from Chaetogeoica ovagalla, assembly GCA_032441825.1. Classification (NCBI taxonomy): domain Eukaryota; kingdom Metazoa; phylum Arthropoda; class Insecta; order Hemiptera; family Aphididae; genus Chaetogeoica; species Chaetogeoica ovagalla. Next base: position 80,537 of record JAMBTI010000040.1, on the reverse strand, counting down.
ATATATATTTTTTTATTATTATTGTATATATATATATTTTTTTTTTGGTACATTAATATTGTGTATATATTTCTTGTAAATGGGGTGGGTGTGGAAGCCACCCCATATGGAAGCGTTGATTTTGTTTTTCGACAAATAAACGATGGACTACCCACTGCCCGAAGTTTTGCTTAACGGCTTTCCGGGCAGTGGGTGTATTGCCGATATTAAATAAAAAAAAAAAAAAAAGGTTAGGTTACGTATAATTCATTCCGGTGTTAACATTTGCCGAGTGAGCATCGTTGTGCGTGTCGCTCCGCAGTTAATGTGTTTTTTCGTGTGTATTAGTGTACCGTTTTTTGCGTTTGGGGTGTCAGGAGGACCGTCTGGAGACGGTGTTTCCAGATCTCCAGAGAGCGAGGAAATCGGCCGTTTTTCGGTGAAGTTATCGCCTTTTTAGTTTTCGCGTTTTTCTTTCCGGAAAGGATTCGAAAACACGCGATTTCTCGACGGCGGTTTGTCGTAGGGAGCTGTGAGTTGTACCATCGGAAAGGACTCATCGTGGTGGGGATTTTGGTGGCACTCTTGCGGAGCTGGGACGGACTTCAGGGGCCAGGTGAGTGCACAAACTTGCCGCCGCGCGCGTATACATCCGCCACCGCCGCCCGGCGTGTGCCAAAATCGGCCGTCGAGGACCGGCACGTTTCAAGGCCGTTTGCCACTGCCGCCCGTTCACCGTTGTGCACCGCGTGAACAGCAAGTGTTCGACGTCACGCGGAGAAACGGATCGAGGCAGGACGCCAGCCTACCGGCACATCGTTGTTGCGCATTGGTTAACCCCAAGCGATGACGTCGTGTACACGTCTACCATCGGAGAAGCTGGTGTCCGCTGGCCCGGATGATAATGTCCATAAACGGGCAGGCGGCGCAAGACCGGCACAACCAGCAGAGAAGAGTTTGGTCACCGACTCTCTTCCCACTGGTGTGCGGACTAGGGCTAGGACAGCTAACAAGCCAGCATTTGGAGAGGAGGAGTTACTGAACGTGCTGCAGGGCTGTATTGTCAGTATGTCGGCCTATATCCACGACAACAGGAACGTGCACAAGGACTTGAAGGAATCAATTGAAAAGTCGTACACGCTTGTGACTCAGCTGGCAAAGCAAAGAAAAAATACAGCTCGCGGGCCGGTCTCTCCCGAAGGCAATGGCAAGCAGACGCCTGGATCAGACGACACAGGACTCCCGGCGATGAAAGTGGTGGAATCATGTGACGCGTCAACCGAGACCCCCTGGTGGCCGTACGCCGATTCTAGGGCGGACAGCGTAGTAACTGCTAGACCGCGGCAAGTCGAAGACTCCTCGGTTTCGGGGGTGGATGCCGCTAGTGAAGTCTCCGGGGTCGCTGTCTCCTCGAAGGGGAAGAGGCGCAACGGGAAACAGGTGACGGTTAGGGAAGTGCCAGCTGGAGCTGCCAGGGCGCCTCCAACTAGTCATGATCCAGGAGAGGAGCCCTACACGCTAGTGACAAGGAAAGGTAAAAAGAACGACGCCACCTCTCTACAACAGGGCACATCTAATAACGCTAACCAGAAACCATCAGCGGATGTAGGAAGAGTAGCCAGGAGGATTCGTCGGAAACCAGCTGCAGTCCTGGTCAAAGTGGGAGGAGCCCTCACCTACGCCGACACTCTGAGAAAAGTGAGGGAAACAGAAGTTGTTTTCGACAGTCTGGGGACCAAAGTGACTTCTATGAGGAAAACCATATCAGGGGACCTTATCGTCGAGCTGACGAAGAGTAATAAGTCTCTGGCGGCAGTTGACGTCCTAAGGGATAAGATTGCGGCGGTCATCCCCGACTCCAGCGTCAAATGCCTAAGGCAAACTTCCGAGGTGAAAATCGTCGACCTTGACGAGGTGACCACCAAGGAAGAGGTGCATGCGGCCCTACTCAAGAGCTCCAACGCAGACGGATCCACAATCAGCGTCACAGGCATCTGAAGGACCAGGTCCGGGCAGCAGATGGCCACGGCAACGGTGCCGGTGGTGGTGGCTGATAAACTCACCCACGTCAACATCGGCTGGCTTCGTTGCCGGGTCCGACCTCGTAGGGAACAGCCCCAACGTTGTTATAAATACCACGGCTTCGGGCACGGCTCCCGGCGATGTACCGGTCCTGACCTTACAGGGGCAGGAGGTGTGGCCTATCGGGTCACCAGGAAAAAACCTGCTCAGCAGGTGAGGATAAGTGTGTCGCTTGCGACCGCTTGGGACTCAACGGAGCGGCGCACCGTCCGGATTCGGGAGCGTGCGCGACATGAAGGGCGGCATTCAAGGCCATCGCCAAAGATCAGAAATGATCAATTTTCTACAGATTAACCTCAACCGCAGCGCTGCAGCGCAGAATCTACTAGCTCAGACATCGGCTGAGCTTGGGATTCACGTGCTTGTCGTCTCCGAGCCAAATTGGATTCCTCTCGACCGAAGTAGATGGATCCCCAGCGGTGATGGGCTCTGTGCAGTTGCACTAACGGCGCCCAGCAGTTTGGTGATTAGGAAATATAGGAGTGGATTAAATTTCTCTTGGTTGCAGTTTGATAAAGCCCGAGTGTACAGTGTATATATCTCGCGCAACTGCAATCCGGAGGAATTTCTCTCATTCTTAAGAGACCTAGAAAGATCGATACGTGGGACCGACGAGCATCTGGACATCATTGTAGGAGGCGACTTCAATGCATGGTCGTTTGAATAGGGTTCCGAAGCCAACGATCACAGGGGCAGGCTACTTGCTGATCTCGCCGCAAGCCTCGACCTCACCGTATGTAACGCCGGTTCTGCGCCAACCTATCGACGCGTCAATGCGGCCACTATTATTGACGTGACCTTCGCAAGGCTGAGAACACCTAGTATGGTTAGCAATTGGCAAGTTCTCGATCAAGCGTACTCCGGCAGTGATCACCAGTATATAAGGTTTGTCCTGAAGTCCCACGACGCAGATGAAGGCGCGATCGCACCTTTGCGAGGTGGGCTATACGTTAAATGGATAGGTAAAGCTGGACGAATTCCTAGCCACCACGCTGCCTCCACGAGTACATAGCAACTCCATCTCGGCAGAGCAATCGTCTAGATTGCTCTGCGAATACTAACGGAAGCCTGTGACGCATGCATACCACCCAGGAAGTCTCTCGGCGGAAGAAAGGCAGCACACTGGTGGACGGATGAAATAGCCGAACTTCGAGGTCGGTGCTTCCGTGTAAGAAGACAATCCCAGAGAGCTGAACTAGGGTCCGGTCGCCAAGCGGCGCTGAGGCAAGAATATGTTGAGGCAAGGAAAGATCTAAGAAAAGCCATTCGCGAATCTCAAGCCAAGTGCTGGGCCGACCTGTGCGGTGCGGTGGACACCGACCCGTGGGGGCTACCCTACCGGATCGTCACCAAACGCATTGGTGGACGCCGTCCAGGAGCGGAGGCTCGAGGGAATGAGAGCGTTATAGCGGACCACTTGTTCCCGGTCCTGCCAACAGTGGATTGGTCCTGCCAGCCCTTCCATAACAACGAGGAAGGCGCCGCGGGGGATCTCCAGTGTTTCAGCTTGGCGGAACTAAACGAGGCCGGTAATAAGCTGCCTATGGGAAAAGCATGTGGCCCAGATGGCATCCCGAACGAGGTTGTCAAGATAGTACTCCGGAGGAGGTCGGAGCTTCTCCTTGAGACCTACAACGCATGCCTGCGGGACCAAATCTTTCCTCAGAAATGGAAAGTAGCCCGACTAGTTCTCCTGCACAAGGGGCCGGATAAGCTGATTGAAAGACCTTCCAGTTTTAGGCCAATTTGCATGCTAGATACCATGAGTAAGTTGCTGGAGAAGCTTATCCTGGAAAGGCTTAGCCGGCACCTTGATAACAACGGCAAACAAGCGGAAAATCAGTTTGGGTTTATCAGGGGCCGCTCAACTGTGGACGCCATCGAGAAAGTCCTAGGTGCGGTGCAAGGGGCGGCGGCGGGAGCAGTGCAACGTCGGGATTTATGCGTGGTGGTTTCCCTGGATGTTCGCAACGCTTTTAACTCGGCCCCATGGCTGAAGATCAACGAGGCTCTACAAGAAATACGCAGTTATCTGCAGGACAGGAAGCTACTGGTGGGTGACTCACTCACCACGAAGGAGGTCACCTGCGGTATTCCACAGGGTTCCGTCTTAGGTCCAACCTTGTGGAACGTGCTCTACGACGGCTTACTGAATCTCAACATGCCACCGGGCGTTCAACTGGTGGCATTTGCGGACGACGTAGCAGTGGTAGGAGTAGCCAGAACGGGCGGCAAGGTGGCGGACCTCATGAATCCAGTTCTGGAATCCATTTCCAACTGGATGAAGGATAATGGTCTGAAACTCGCGCCGGATAAAACGGAAACCGTTGTTTAAACGGCGAAGAAAATCTACGACGAACCCCGGCTTAAACTTGAGTGACACGCGGTCCCGATTAGACGGCACATAAAGTACCTTGGAATACCGGTTATCTTTCAGAACACATGTCTCCATGGTCTCGAAAAAGGCGTCGGCGGTAGCTTGGGCCCTAGGAAGACTTATGCCGAATATTGGCGGGCCTTCACAATGTAAGAGGGCTTTGCTCATGTCAGTGGTGAAAAGTATAATTTTGTATGCGGCGCCAGCTTGGGCAAGGAAGGCTACTAAGTTCAAATGCAATCAGGAGGAACTGAATCGCGCTCTGCGGGTAGCTGCTATCAGGATGACGAGGGCATACCGCACGGTATCCACCGAGGCGGCAATGTTCCTAGCTGGCATTCCTCCAGGGGACCTGCTGGCGTTGGAACGGACCAGAGTCAGGGAGAGGCTGGAGGAAGGCGATCCATCGGTGTCCGCCAAGCAGATAAGGAAAGAGGAGAGAGTCAGAACCATCAACGGGTGCCAGGCGAGGTGGCGACGCGGGGAGAGAGGCGAATGGACCCGCGGGTTGCTTCCCAATCTGGAGAGATGGTGGAACGGAACACCGCAGCCCCTCACCTTCCATATGACACAGGCACTGTCAGGTCACGGTTGCTTTAGGCAGTACCTGCACAGGATGCACAGGGTGGTCGACCTGAGTTGCCTTTACTGTGGGCACCCCTCGGACACGGCAGAGGATACACTGTTCGACTGCCTCCAATGATCGGAGTTCCGCAGGCCTGTCAGGAACTTCCTGGGCGGCAGAGACCCTGGACCTGAGGATGTCAAGGACCTCCTCTGCGGTCCGGCGGACAGCCCGCCAGAACTCAGGAACGCGGTCAGCAGAGCTAGGGAGGCTTTTGGAAGGAAGATGGAGGATATTATCCAGAAGAAGGAGAACGATGAAACAGAAGCCGAAAGGAGGGCGGGCACGAGGCGCTAGGCTGGCGGGTGCAGCCACCGGGCCGTGAAGACCATCGAGGAAGCCACCGTTCGGATTCAATGGATAGCTATTAGCGTTTCTGTATATATTTTTACGCGGGCCCTTTCGCTAGTGGCGTTTGTTTGTTATTATTAATCGCGCGGTCACTTGCGATAGGGCCAAGTATGTTTATATTTGTATATATTTTGTAAAGGTGTTCTAAATGTTAGTGCGGGGGATTGTCCAGTAATTAGCCTACAGTGTTTATTGTATATATTTTTGATTAAATCAACGATAGGTGACCAGGAGGAAGTAATGCGCAAGCGGTTCCCTCCCGGTCATCGATTCAACCCAAAAAAAAAAAAAAAAAAAAAAAAGGTTACGTATAATTAATTTAGGAGAGGAAAAGTTGAATCAAAATTTTTAATGTATACCTTATTCTTGGGTATGGCATGTTTAAGGCAATAAATTGACTATTTAAATTCTAGAATCTTACTTGATATGTTGAAACCCTATTAAATGCATTGAAAAAATATTTAGTATATTACACAACCCATATAAAACATAGTATTAAATATTTCTATACAATATTCATCTTTATATGGACTATATAGAAGAACGTATGTATTTTCCAAAAATTAAAAATTTAGTAAAAAAAATTATTGAAATATATAACATAAAAAAAACATTGAAAATTTTTTTGTTTAGTAATTTACACATATTAATTTTATTAGACAACACATTCATATTAATTAAATTTGAATTTAATCATGGAATATTACAAAAATAAAATATATATAAATGATATATATATAATATATATATTTATATATATATATATATAAATATCAAATTTATTTATATTTATAAATATTTGTATCATAATAGAAATAAATAATAGAACCTATTGCAATATTTAGATTTAAATAAAATTAGTTCTATATTTTATTGCCATATTATTGTTCAAAGAGCTATAATATTCATTTATTAATTATTATTAGTTAATCTAAATAATATGAGTTTGTGCATACATTATGAATAATTTAATGTAATTCGTAAAACATACATGTAGATATGTCGTAGCAACCTAATTCTTTTGAATTTTAAATAATAATAATTATAATAATATAATATTATTGTTTTTATCGGAAATATATTGGAATGAAATCAAAGAGCTCATTAAAAATAAGGTTATTTGCATTAATCTAATTTAAATAGAATTATTTCTATTAGTAACCTCATACAATAATCTATTGCATGGTTCTTAAACTAACAGCTCCGTTATATATTTATCATTTATAAATTGTAGCTTTCTATTTATTGAGTTCATATACGCCTAATTATATATTTTTACTTCTTTCCCACTATTTAAGATGTAGAATTGTCGTTACAACCTAGTACATTAGAATTTTATATATGTAAATTATATTTTCTGACATATACCCCCTACATATTTCACAATCTATATTGAATCGGAAATTAAAATTCTGATAAAAAGCAATTGTGATAATTTTTCGTAATAAAGTAGGTATTAATTTTTTATTAATAAATAAATATATATACATATATATGTTGACCAATAGCTCCGTCACTCCTATGTTAATTTCATATATTATGTCATTCACACATATTTGCCAAACATAAAATACCAAATATAATTTTTAATATTCGTCGTAAATCAGTTATCAATTAGATATAAAAATTTATTAATAAACGAAGATGATAATTTTTATATCTTCACTGGCAAAATTATTATTTTTAAATAATATTTTTAATAATTTTTTTTGCTAATATATGTAAAAAAATTTAAAAAAAATTATAATGATTTATACAGTAAACATCGATATAAATATTTTTATACATTATATAATTAATTTAGGAGAGAAAAGGTTGAATCAAAATGTATAATGTATATCTTTTTTTTAGCTATAGCATATTTAAGGCAATAAATTGATTATTTAAATTCTAGAATCTTACTTGATATGGAGAAACCCTATTAAATGCGTTGCGAAAATATTTAGTATATTACACAATCCATATAAAACATAGTATTAAACATTTCTATACAATATTTATCTTTGTATGAACTATATAGAAGAAAGTATGTATTTTCCAAAAATTAAAAATTTAGTAAAAAAAATATTGAAATATATAACATAAAAAAACATTGAACATTTTTTTGTTTAGTAATTTACACATATTAATTTTATTAGACAACACATTCATATTAATTAAATTTGAATTTAATCATTGAATACCACAAAAATAAAATATATATAAATGATATAAATATATATAAAATATATATATATATCAAATTATATTTATATTTATAAATATTTGTATCATAATAGAATTAAATAATAGGACCTTTTGCAATATTTATATTTAAATAAAATTAGTTCTATATTTTATTGCTATATTATAGTTCAAAGAGCTATAATATTCATTTATTAATTATTATTAGTTAATCTAAATAATATGAGTTCGTTCATACAGTATGAATAATTGAATGGAATTCATAAAACATACATGTAGATATGTCATAGCAACCTAATTCTTTTGAATTTGACATAATAATAATAATAATTATATTGCTGCTATTATCGGAAGTATATTGGATTGAAATCAAAGAGCTCATTAAAAATAACGGTATTTGCATTAATCTAATTTAAATAGAATTATTTCTATAAGTAACCTCATACTATAATCTATTGCATGGTTCTTAAACTAACAGCTCCGTTATATATTTATCATTTATAAATTGTAGCTTTCTATTTATTGAGTTCATATACACCTAATTATATACTTTTAACTTCTTTCCCACTATTTATGATGTAGAATTGTCGTTACAGCCTAGTACATTAGAACTTTATACATGTAAATTATATTTTCCATAATGTGTTTCCTACATCTTGCACACTTTGTATTGAATCGGAAATTAAAATTCAGATAAACAACAATTGTGATAATTTTTCGTAATAAAGTAGGTATTAATTATTTATCAATAAATAAATATATATACATATATATATTCACCAATAGCTCCGTCACTCTTATGTCAATTCCACATATTATGTCATTCACACATATTTGCTAGACATAAAATACCAAATATAATTTTTAATATTCATCTTAAAACAGTTAATAATTAAATATAAAAATTTATTAATAAACGAAGATGATAATTTTTATATCTTCATTGACAAAATTAATATCTTTTTAAATAATAATTTTAATAATTTTTTTTGCTAATTTATGTAAAAAAATTTAAAAACAAAAAATGTAAATGATTTATACAGTAAACATCCATATACATATTTTTATACATTATATAATTAATTTAGGAGAGTGAAAGTTTAATCAAAATTTTTATGTATATTTTTTTCTTGGGTATAGCATGTTTAAGGCAATAAATTGATTATTTTAATTCTAGAATCTTACTTGATATGGTGAACCCCTATTAAATACATTGCGAAAATATTTAGTATATTATACAACCCATAAAAAACATAGTATTAAACATTTCTATATAATATTCATCTTTGTATAGAACGGGAAATACGAAGTATGTATTATCCAAAAATTAAAAAATTTGTAAAATAAATTTTGAAAAATATAACATAGCAAAATCACAGAAAATTTTTTTGTTTAGTAATTTACAAATATTAATTTTATTAGACAACACATTCATATTAATTAAATTTGAATTTAATCATTGAATATCACAAAAATAAAATATATATAAATGATATAAATATATATAAAATATATATAAATATTAAATTATATTTATATTTATTTATATTTGTATCATAAATGAAATAACTAATAGGTTCTTTTGCAATATTTAGATTTAAATAAAGTTAGTTCTATATCTTATTGTTCAAAGAGCTATAATATTTATTTATTAATTATTATTATTTAATCTAAATAATATGTGTTCGTGCATACATTATGAATAATTTAATGTAATTCATAAAACATACATGTAGATATGTCGTAGCAACCTAATTCTTTTGAATTTTAAATAATAATAATTATAATAATATTATATTATTGTTATTATCGGAAATTTATTGGAATGAAATCAAAGAGCTTATTAAAAATAAGGGTATTTGCATCAATCTAATTTAACTAGAACGATTTGTATAAATAAACTCATACTATAATCTATTCGCATGGTCCTATAACTACGAGCTCTGTTATATATTTATTATTTATAAATTGTAGCTTTCTATTTATTGAGTTCATATACACCTAATTATATATTTTTACTTTTTTCCCACTATTTAAGATGTAGAATTGTCGTTACAACCTAGCACATTGGAATTTTATATATGTGAATTATATTTTCTGAAATGTGCCTCCTACATCTTGCAAGTTCTGTATTGAATTGGAAATTAAAATTCTGATAAAAAAAACAATTGTGATAATTTTTTGTAATAATGTAGGTATTAATTTTTTATTATTAAATAAATTAATATATATATATATAGACTAATTGCTCTGTCACTGTTATGTCAATTTGCTACGTCAATAAACGTCCGGACAACGAGACGGACCATAGCCGGCGGCATCCTTCTTGAGGTGGATGATGCCGCATCCGCCGACAAGCTGGCGGAAGCGGTCCGGACCGTGGTAGGGGAAGCGAGGTCAACCGGCCCGAGCGCCGCACCCCGGTTCTTCTCCTGGGCGTCCCGGACTGGTATGAGGTCGAGAACGGCTTGGCTCGCGGTGGCCTCGTCCGGGGGGACTACGTGAGAGGGGACGACTCTGCCGTCACCCTGCGTAGAAACCCTAACGGGCGGGGCGACATGGTCGCCCGCGTCGACGCTACGTACCCGGCAGCTCTCAAGCTTGCCGAGTCACGTTGCGTCGTCGTCGGGTGGACCAGGTGCAGGGTCAGGCTGCTCGAGAAGAGTCGGCCGACCTGCTTCCGTTGCCGGCAGCCTGGGCTCTTCGCGGCCCAGTGCAAGGCGAAGGAGACCGGCACTGGGCCGAAGAAGAAGGAGGAAGAGGAGTCCTCGGAGCAGGGTGCTGCGGAGAAGGAAGTCAGGCGATCTGGGTCACCCGTGCCGGCGTCTTCCAATAGCGATGGAGGTAAGGTTCGTGCAAACTAACCTTAATCACTGCAGCGAAGCTCAAGATCTGTTCTGGGACTTTGTTGGGCGGGAGGATATCTCGGTCGCCCTCGTCAGCGAACCGTATGACGCCAATCGATCCGGTTGGCTCATCGATTCGTCTGGCGGGGCGGCTCTGGGTGTCCTCTCCTGTGGTCTCTCTCTCGGAGACCCGGAGATAGGCGACGGATACGTGGCAGCGACTGTAGGCGGCACCTTGCGCGTCTACAGTTGTTACGCGCCCCCTCGTCTGTCACCAACTGAGTTCGGACGGCTCCTGAGCTACCTCGAGGTAAGTGCGGCGGTCTTCCGGGGTACGGGGGTGGGGCTGGTTGTTGCTGGTGATTTCATTCGAGTTTAACGTGTCCAAGTGTGAATCCATGTCCTTCTCAAGGGTTTGTGTTCCAATTAAATTTGTGTACTCTATCAATGGAATTCCGCTCACCTCAGTCTCTTCCAAAGCTGATCTAGGTATTGTTTTTGCTTCCAACTTATACTTTCAAAAACATATTATGACTACCTCCTGTAGAGCGCTTAAAACACTTGGATTTGTAAAACGTATGGCGAGAGAACTTAAACTTCTTCGGTCTCTAAAAACCCTCTATTGCGCGTTAGTGCGACCTATCGTAGAGTTTGGTTCCATCATATGGGATCCAATTACTTCAGTGGGGAGAGATCAAATTGAGAGGGTGCAGTGCAAGTTCTTAAACTTTGCAGCGTTTAGATTAAAAATTAATCATCCTCCTCATAATTATACTGATGTTTCTGACCAACTCAAACTGTGCTCCCTTTCTGATAGGCGAATACTAGCTGGTTCATCCCTGCTTCTTAACCTCATCAACGGGTCATTTGATTGTCCTCCTCTACTAGAACTAATAAATTTTAAAGTTCCTTCTCGAACAACGCGCATATGTGTCCCCTTTTCTCTTCCTTTCCATTCGACTGCCTTCGGCCATAATAATCCCTTACATCGTATTATGCGTAATGCCAATGTTGATCCCTTTTTCCTCTCCCAAACTTCTTATAATATTGAATATTAGTTAATTAATTACTTGTTTTTCAGTCTATTGATGTAAATAGTGTGTTTTGTATACTAGTACGATTGTTCATGAAAATAATTTACTTGTTTCTTATTGGTTTACTAATTGCTGTAATTTCTGTAATGTTTATGTAAAAATTGCCTGTTGAGGCGTAAATAAACAATAAATAAAAAAAAAAAAAATAATAAACAAAATAACCAAAAATCGTAAATTTATAAAAAATTTTATTGCATATTTTATTAAACCATATATTGACACAGACGCTCCTTTTTTGAGTTTTTCAATAACACAGAGTTTATCGTTAAGAGAATGATACATATGCTTACGCTTGATACGTTGACTAGGTTTACTTAAAGACATCACAGTGATATGTATAAAAACGGACGATGTATAAATTACGAAACGATAAACAAAACACATACGAAAGGTACGAAACATTCCGAAGCGTATCAAGCAACCAACTGTACATAATATACTGTATATAATATTGAGGTACATACATATGTATATATAAATGGATTACAATTGTATAACTTTAATGACAATTGGTATTGATAAATATGTTATCGCAATAACCCCCATTTATAGGAAATTTGTAGAACTCGTTTTCATGTTTAGTTTAATTTACGGTGAAAACTAGACAATTTTCGAACGACTGGTTTATTTACGTATTATAAACGGCTGTCCGGATAAAGCGAAGTCCGGACTAATGAAGTCCTGATTAATGGGATTCTACTGTATGTCCGGAACGGGTATCGTACTGTCGGACAGGCAGTACGGTTTCCGGAAAGGACGATCGACCGACGACGCCCTGCGAGCTGTATGCACGCGTCTAGCAAACGCGTGCAACTCCCAACGGGTGGCATAGGCGATGAGCCTGGACATCCGCAACGCCTTCAACTCGGTCGGATGGGAAGTGATACGCGAGGCGCTCGTTCGTATGGATTTCCCGCCATACCTACGACGGATCATCTAGGCGGGCGAGTTCTGCACCTGTGCGACGACGTACACGGAGAGCCGATCACAATGGAGATCACCTGCGGCGTGCCGTAGGGCTCCGTGCTCGGGCCTCTCCTGTGCAACGTCGCGTACGACTCCGTGTTCCGCCTACCTCTTCCTAGAGGAACGGTCTAGAGATCGGCTATGCTAATGACACGCTGATCGTGGCCGAGGCGGACACGGTAGTAGAGTTGCAGGACTGCTCGAACACTGCGCTCGCGACGGTCGCCGGGCACGTCCGGCAGATGGGCCTGCGGCTTGCTGTCGAGAAGACAGAAGCCGTAGTGTTCACAAACTGTCGCTTGACAGCCGAACCCCGGATTCTCCTCGAGGGTGTGACCGTACAGTTAGGAGAGTCCCTGAAGTATCTAGGAGTGGTGCTAGATAATAAGGGGACCATGTTCAGTACGCACTTGCGTGCTGTGGCCGTAAAGGCGCAGCGAATGATGTCCGCCCTCTCTGGCCTCATGCCGAACATCGGCGGTCCGCGGGAGTGCCGTAGGTGCCTACTCATGAGCGTCGTGCATTCAGTAATGTTGTACGGCGCTCCCGTGTGGGGTCTTACGTTGCGCTATGACCGTCGGAGCGCCGAGGCTCTGGCTAGAGTCCAGCGGGGGGCGGCCATCAGGAGCGTATGTGCGTACCGTACAGTCTCCCATGATGCTGTACGGGTCATCGCGCGTATACCTCCGATCGACCTACTGGCCGAGGAACGCGCGTGCGCGTACGAAGCCAGGACGGCGTTGTCATCGGCAGCGGCTGAACGGCCCGGAGAGACGACAGGTTCGTCGAGTGAACCGTCGGCCGGTGTCCCTTCCCCGAGGGCCCGGACGATGGAGGAATGGGCCGAGAGGGTCGCGCACTGGGACGCTCCCGACGGCAGTGGTCGGGACTGGACCAAGACGCTGAACCCTCCCGTACTTCTCGACCGGTGGGTGACGAGGACACGAGGTGAGATTACGTTCCACCTCTCTCAGCTGCTTTCGGAACACGGTTGTTTCAAACATTTTTTGAGTCGGATCAACCGTGCCCCGGCGGCCGGGTGTTGTCATTGCGGTGAGACACCCGGTTCGTACAGCGGAGAAGTGGATGACATGTCTCACACTCTCGTTCGCTGCGAGGCGTTCGAGAGTGCTCGGAACGAGCTGATCAGTGTGATTGGCCGTTTCCGGCCTTGCGACCTCGTTGCCCGCATGCTGGAGTCTCCGGCTAAGTGGAACGCGGTGGCCCGATTCGCTTCGACTGTGATGACGGCCAAGGAAGTGGCTGAGTGCGAGAGACAGTCGCTGCAGGGGTTGCCTCCATCGCGACGTGGAAGGGGCCGCAGGGCGGCTCGTGGTCGTCAACCTCCTTGAGGAAGAATTTTTATTGTGAGGGGAGGTCCTGTGGGGTTAACCACAGTCCTTCCCAATTTTTTAAATTTTGTATATATATGTATATGTATATATATATGTACTCGTATTTTATATATATAAATATATATGTATATTATTTTTATTGTATATGTTTTTTATTTGATTGTATATATTCTGTTAAGTTGTAATTTATAAGTTAAAATTGTATATAATTTTGACAGGGGGTGGGTGTAGAGTCCACCCCCATAAGGAAGCGTTATTGTATCTGTTTTTTACTTTACAATAAACAATGGCGAACCACTGCCCGAAGTATTGCTTAACGGCTTTCCGGGCAGTAAGTGTATTGCCGATTTACTCTAAACAAAAAAAAAAAAAAAAAAAAAAAAGGAGAGTAAAATATCAATCAATACGCTTAATGTATATCTTTTTTTTAGGTATAGCATATTTAAGGCAATAAATTGATTATTTAAATTCTAGAATCTTACTTGATATTGAGAAACCCTATTAAATGCGTTGCGAAAATATTTAGTATATTACACAATCCATATAAAACATAGTATTAAACATTTCTATACAATATTCATCTTTATATGGACTATATAGGACAACGTATGTATTTTCCAAAAATTAAAAATTTAGTAAAAAAAATATTGAAATATATAACATAAAAAAAACATTGACAATTTTTTTGTTTAGTAATTTACACATATTAATTTTATTAGTCAACACATCCATATTAATTAAATTTAAATTTAATCATTGAATACCACAAAAATAAAATATATATAAATGATATATATATATATATATAATATATATATAAATATCAAATTATATTTATATTTATAAATATTTGTATCATAATAGAAATAAATAATAAGAACTTTTGCAATATTTAGATTTAAATAAAATTAGTTCTATATCTTATTGCTATATTATTGTTCAAAGAGCTATAATATTTATTTATTAATTATTATTATTTAATCTAAATAATATGTGTTTGTGCATACATTATGAATAATTTAATGTAATTCATAAAACATACATGTAGATATGTCGTAGCAACCTAATTCTTTTGAATTTTAAATAATAATAATTATAATAATATTATATTATTGTTTTTATCGGAAATATATTGGAATGAAATCAAAGAGCTCATTAAAAATAAGGTTATTTGCATTAATCTAATTTAAATAGAATTATTTCTATAAGTAACCTCATACTATAATCTATTGCATGGTTCTTAAACTAACAGCTTCGTTATATATTTATTATTTATAAATTGTAGCTTTCTATTTATTGAGTTCATATACACCTAATTATATATTTTTACTTCTTTCCCACTATTTAAGATGTAGAATTGTCGTTACAACCTAGTACACATTAGAATTTATATATGTAAATTATATTTTCCGACATATACCCCTACATATTTCACACTCTATATTGAATCGGAAATTAAAATTCTGATAAAAGCAATTGTGATAATTTTTCGTAATAAAGTAGGAATTAATTTTTTATTAATAAATAAATATATACATATATATATTGACCAATAGCTCCGTTACTCTTATGTCAATTTCATATATTATGTCATTCACACATATTTGCCAAACATCAAATACCAAATATAATATTTAATATTCGTCGTAAATCAGTTATCAATTAGATATAAAAATTTATTAATAAACGAAGATGATAATTTTTATATCTTCACTGGAAAAATTATTATTTTCAAATAATATTTTTAATAATTTTTTTTTGCTAATATATGTAAAAAAATTAAAAAAAAAAATTATAATGATTTACACAGTAAACATCGATATAAATATTTTTATACATTATATAATTAATTTAGGAGAGAAAAAGTTGAATCAAAATGTTTAATGTATATCTTTTTTTTAGCTATAGCATATTTAAGGCAATAAATTGATTATTTAAATTCTAGAATCTTACTTGATATTGAGAAACCCTATTAAATGCGTTGCGAAAATATTTAGTATATTACACAATCCATATAAAACATAGTATTAAACATTTCTATCCAATATTCATCTTTGTATGGACTATATAGAAAAAAGTATGTATTATCCAAAAATTAAAAATTTAGTAAAAACAATATTGAAATATATAACATAAAAAAACGTTGAACATTTTTTTGTTTAGTAATTTACACATATTAATTTTATTAGACAACACATTCATATTAATTAAATTTGAATTTAATCATTGAATACCACAAAAATAAAATATATATAAATGATATAAATATATATAAAATATATATAAATATCAAATTATATTTATATTTATAAATATTTGTATCATAATAGAAATTATGATTTGAAATTATAGTTGTTATATAAGGACATGTTTTAATTTTATTCTTGGATTCTACATTATTAAAATTATTTTCGTTAATTAAGTCATCTCCGGTAATTAATTTCGAAAAAGAATTTACTTGTTTGATATTAAGTGGGGTTTTTGAACCTAGCGTATCATCACTACCCAGGTCCCCGCTCGTTAGTTTTTTTGGATTTTGTGTTCCTTCACTACTCGTACCTTGCTTATAAATATCCTCTTCGTCCTCCTTTACCATTATTTGTTTAACCTCGTACTCATCATCTTTTTGTATATTTCTATTCCCATATTGTGTATTATTCCTATTATTGTAGTGCGTACTATTAGGTTTCCTATCATTAAGGTCGTTACCCCACCGCTCCCCGTTTACACCCATACCTTTATTGTGTGAAAACGGTTTATTTCGGTAGAATGTATGATTTGGTTTAAAGCTTCTATCAGTAACTTCAGTTATAGTTTGATCTCCCTTATTATTACTATTATAACAGTTATTATTATATGCATCTTCCCTTCCTAATAAGTTAGTGGCTTCCATAAAATTTTTAGTTGGCATACTAACTAACATTGCTTGGATATATCCCGGAAAACGTCTAGCGATTATATTAATTATTTCACTTTCGGTTAGAACAAGTAAATCTAAAAATTTAACCTTCTGAATCCAATTTCCAAAATATTCTCTATATGATTTTATCCCACTCACTCTGTTTGCCATTGAAAATTGACTCCATACGTTTAGCTGAATATCTCTTGACCAAAACTCCTCAATAAATAATTTTTTAAAGCTCTCATAATCGTTACATAAATAGTTTACCACACCATACCAATTCGCAGCATTTTGTTTTAAACTCTCTTCTACAACTAATAACTTATCTGCCTCATATATTAATTTTCTCTCAAAGTATATTTCTAATTTTTGTATATATATTTTGGGATGTATATCTCTATCATTTCCATAAAATTTTGGATAATTAACGTCAAAACTCGGTAATCCTATATCTTTATTATTTGTATAACTCTTATCTTTTACTTTTACATTTATCTCTTCGTATTTCTTATTTAGTTCACTAATTTTTGTATTATACACGTCTTCCATTTCTAATATCATTCCATCATATTTCCTGCAAATGTTATCCTCCAAACATTTAAATAACTCTCTCATAGATTCTAACGTCACTGCCATTTTTAAACAAAATCTAAAAAATCTCTTAATCTCGGTTTGTTCGAGTTACGCGTTGGGCGCCAATTGAAATATCCCTTTTTTTTGTATGCTTTTTGAAGTTTTTTTATTGAAAAAAAGGGGAAATCTCGTATTTTAAATTTTTAATGAATTTATTTATTTAAAGAAAAGAAAACTTATTTATAATAAAAAGAAAATTTGTATCCTAATTTAACAATATGAATATTTTACTACTCACTTAAAGATATCGTAGGAATATGGAATAAAGATCCGTGATTGTGTTGGTATATTGTGAACCACGGTTGCGCTGGGCGATCACCGTTGCAAATATACCCCCAGCATCCACAGACTGGAAATCTTTGGAAAGACGATGTCTGACGGTATACCACAACTGCACAGACGTATAGTCCGAGAAACGCCGCGGTATCCTCAGCTTAGGAATAAGAATGATCCCGAAAATAGACCGCAACTGCACGAATGTGAAATTCGTGAAACGTCGCTGTATTTTTGGTGTTCACTCTATCTTAGGAACGTGGTAGTAACTACATATATACAACTGCATAGACCCGAAGGTATATGGAACGCCGCTATATGACGTGTTATTACCACGAGGGGAAAAGGTAGCTGACCCCGTTAAAATCTCTGACCAATGTGTTGTGTTTATCTTTGTTAATATGACCAGAAGATTTTATTGGAGTACTTATAATTATATATATATATGATTTACAGATATTGTTACATTTTATTATATACATATATTATTATACTATGTTATCACAGACTATGCTTTTTAATATTATATTTTGTTTTGTGTAATGATTTTCTTCGTCTTTTGTTGTCCGGTTCTCGAGAGCCATAATTACGTCGACGTTATCGCCATCTCTCGGTCGTTTAGTGCGGTGTTGTAACGAGTCGGTAGATGCTGTCGTCCCTTCCTAGCTGTTTCAGGGATTTGTAATGTTTCTCCGTGTACGCATGCGTGTGTATATAATTTTCCTGTGTATAGTGTATGTGTGTGTATATAATGTTTTTGTGTTTAAAATGTGTGTGATGCTTCAAGTTCATATACACCTAATTATATATTTTTAACTTCTTTCCCACTATTTATGATGTAGAATTGTCGTTACAACCTAGCACATTGGAATTTTATATATGTGAATTATAATTTCTGAAATGTGCCTCCTACATCTTGCAAACTCTGTATTGAATCGGAAATTAAAATTCTGATAAAAAAAACAATTGTGATAATTTTTTGTAATAAAGTAGGTATTAATTTTTTATTAATAAATAAATAAATAAATAAATATATATATATATATATATATATATATATATATATATAGACTAATGGCTCTGTCACTGTTATGTCAATTTCATATATTATGTCATTCACACATATTTGCGAATCATAAAATACCAATTATAATTTTTAATATTCGTTGTAAATCAGATATCAATTAGATATAAAAATGTATTAATAAATTAAGTTGATAATTGTTATATCTACACTGGCAAAATTAATATCTTTTTAAATAATATTTTTTATAATTTTGTTTGCTAATTTATGTAAAGAAGAATTATAAATATTTATACAGCATACATCCATATAAATATTTTTGAACATTATGTAATTAATTTAGGAGAGGGAAAGTTAAATCATAATTTTTAATGTATATCTTCTTCTTGGGTGTGGCATATTTAAAGCAATGAATTAATTATTTTAAATTCTAGAATCTTACTTGATATGGTGAAACCCTATTAAATGCGTTGCGAAAATATTTAGTATATTACACAATCCATATAAAACATAGTATTAAACATTTCTATACAATATTCATCTTTGTATGGACTATATAGGAGAACGTATGTATTTTCCAAAAATTTATAATTTAGTAGATTAAAATTGAAATATATAAAATAATAAATATCGCTGAAAATTATTTTTAAAAATGTAAGCATATCAATTTTAATTGGCAACAAATCCATTTAATATCATGTACACAAATATATATATATATATATATATTTACTATATATAATATATTATAATATAATAATATAATTATTGTATCATAATAAAAATAAATAAAGGGGGTTTTGCTATATTCTGTTGTAAATATAATTAATTATCGATGTCATTTTTAATTTTTGATCTATGAGTTATAATATTTATTAATTATTTATAATTTCTTAACCTTAATAATTTGGGTCTATGTATACATAGGGAATTATTTAATATAATTCACTAAACTTACATGTAAACAGTCGTAGCAACCTAGTTTTTTGGAATTTTAAATAAAAATATTAATAATAATAATAATAGTAATAATATAAAATATATATTATTATTATTATTAATTAAAATTCAATAGATTAGGTTGAAAAGATATGAGTATTTCAACATGTATGTTCTATATATAAGGTTAATTCCCAATTTCAATCTTATATAATTTGTCATTTATTTATATTTGTTGAACATAGTTCTCCAAGCAAAATTTTTAATTTACAATCTCTAAATTCAATTCTTAATTCGATACAAAAATTTATTAATAAGAAAAGAAATATAAATTTTATGTATTTTAAACAGACATTCTTATATTTATTAAATTATATTTTTGTATGGTATTTGTTGTTAATTTATGTCATAAACAAAACAAAAAATAATGTTATACAAAGTTATATTCATAGCATTTACTGTAATGTTAGAAGCCGTTAAATTTACTTTTAGATGTGATAATTTTATATGATTATTTTTCTAAAATTCGAAATTGGTATACTTCCTTGCATTCTGTTCTATAGCGTTTGATATATCATTTCATTATTTTCATATGACACCGTATTATATGTAACCAAAGATTATCATTCATACAATGACCTGGTATTTTCTAATATCACATTAAATTGTATTTTTTAAAACATTAGTTTCTAAGAGGCCTTCGCTCGACCTGTTATGTACATATAAGTTTTAAATATATAACAATTAGAAAATCACTCACAACATCTTGAGTGATTAGGATATATATATATATATTTGTCTTTTTCTAATTCAAAATAACTTATTTTAAGTCGCATTATACATCAGAGTTTCTTGAAATTTTATTTTGCATAAGTCAAAACAACAGATAGAAATGTCAAATTCGATATATTTACTTTACAGGAATAATTTTTATGCCTCCTAGGGTGTCTTATTTATATTTTTTGTTATTAGTGGAAATATTAAATTTTTAAACTTACCTTATGAAAACGTTAAAAAAGAGAGGGTTTAAATATTTTAAAAATTGTGGATATTCAAATATTTCTTATAGATTTTAGAAAAATAATTTTGGGAATCGAAGTCCAATACGCATTGTAGGAACTCCTTATTTTTCCAACAACAAATTTAGAGAAATTTCACATTCCTAAAGTCGAGATAGTTGATCCTTTAAGGGAAAATTTTTCCAATCTTTCATTTTTTATTAATCGGTGTTTTGACACGTTCAAAATAAAATATTGAGACTACATGTCAAACGTGTTTTGCAAAATATCTAACTCTTTTTAAAAAAAAATATTAAAATCTAATCACAACACAAGCCGTGGGAATTTTTCCAGTAACGGATATATTTAAAATCTGAAGCTAAATTACATGTTAATCACATGAGACTTTTTAATTATTTTAAACTACAGTAATATACTATAATTATAAATTTTTTTTATTTACTTTCATGTTGTGCATTACGTAGGACAGGGTTTGTATATATCTAAGATTTACAATTCAAAATAAATATTTGATAAATCTAAAATAATATATATATATATATTTTTTTTTAATTTTCTTTGCTGTATATTGGTGTACATATCAATTAAAAATTAACAACACATTTATTTAAATTAATCAAGAAATATTTCATTGAATATCAAATATATTTTATTTTGCAGAATTCAATTGACAGACAGAAAATTATAAATTCTATATATTATGCTTTACGGGAATAATTCTTTCGTCTCCAAGATGTCCTATTTCGCTAATTCTGTTACTCTTGAAACAAAGAATAATTTTAACCTTACCTTAAATGAAAACGTTCAAAAGAGTTTGTTAAAAATATTGCAAAATTTTTATATTCAAATTCTTCTTATGGATTAAAAAAATAATTTTGAGGCACAAATTTCAACGTGTTTTGCAAAATGTCTTCCTCTTTTCAAAACAATATAGAAATCGGATTAATACATAAGGCCTAAGAATTTTTCCAATAATCAATATATTTACATTTTGTACTAATAAAGTACATGTTCATCACATGCTAAATTATCTTAATATATAAACCAAAATAATATACTATAATTATAATATTCTATTTTTTATTTTTCGTGGTGTCGATTACATAGCAATCCGTATGTATAACCTGAAATATAAAATTCAAAAAAAAAAATATTTGATTTAAATATATATATATAGTTAATAAATATTTCATTGTTCTTTGCCTTTCATTAAAACATGTCAATTTAATTTCACAACATTATATTTCTTAAAAAACATGAAAGAGTTATTTGAATACCACGTATATATTTCGGTGCATTCCACTGATAAATAGTCTAATGCTCTGGTTCTCAACGGGGGCGATATCGTAGAAATGATGAGTTACCGAGGGGCATATTGAACTAAGTTTTGGGTGGCAGGGCGGTGAACTAGGTTTGAAGGTGGTAGAACTTTTCATTTCTTACCTATAAACGTTTATACATAATTGCGACCTAAAAATAATACAAACTTGATAATTCATATAATAGCTATCAGTCACTAATAGGTACTATGTTGAGCAATGCACAATAACTTATCTTTGATTGTTTTCCAATTTATTATCTTTATTATTTTGGCGATTGTGCGTGCACATTATATTTTATTGTACCGTATTATCTTAAATTAAATTCTTAACCAACATTTTAGTACATCGTTTGATTCGACCCGAGCATGTTGTGTTGGTTTTCGTTATTATAATATTCAGTCGGTTAAAACGTATCTTAAAATTTTTTCTGTCAATCATTAGAAATATTAATTTTATTTCCATAATACAATAATTCTAATTAAACATAAAAGAAATCACGTCAATATATACGATGTATTTATATAGTTCGGATTTATTCCATCGCCATCCAACATGCAGTTAAGAATTTAAAACTTTGTCATTCGTAAAATTATTACTAATGAGGCAATGAAACCATTTCGTTTTTAATAGCATTTGATAAAAGTTCATCCTGACAAACAATTAAAGATATTGTTGTCATTCACAAATGTAGGGACAAGTTTCTGAACAACAAATCATTTTATTCAGGCTCATCAAAACAATGCGATGATGGTTTGATTGCTTTTTATAATATAACAAAAAACTGATCGCGAAATCGGCAAGCTCATACCATAGGTGAAGAGTTAATACTTTCAGCTGTTCAAAGAAATTTTAGAATACCGTTTTACACCATTCAGCCTCACACAGTGTAATCACAAAAGTCCCATTAAGCAAATGATACTTCCGTCGGCAAATCGATTAAAATGGCGGAAGACGTTGAAATTTCATTATGCATGAGAATTTAGTATCCACCGAATTTTCCCTTCAAATTGACGAATCAACTTTGCCGAATAATGAAGCTTTGCTATTAGCGTACGTCCGGTTTGTAAAGGAAAAATCATTCAAGAATATACTATAATTTTGCAAGAACTTTTTGATTGCTGATACTAAAGGTGAATCTATTTTCAATATAGTCAAAGATTTTTTCAAAGAAAAAATATTCCTCTTAAAAACATTATATCTATATGCCACTGATGGAGCACCTGCAATGGTAATTTCATCGTTTGTCATTCAGAAAAAGAATAACCTAGGTATTTTAATAGCTATTCACTGCGTAATTCACAGACAACATTTAGTTCGAAAACCTCAGTGGACGTTTGCATCAGTCATTTACAATACGTCATATCTGCTGTAAATAAAATTCGTAGTAATTCGATGAACGATCGACTATTTAGATATTTGCTATGTAAAGAAAACAACGAAAATTCAATTTGCATTTACATACAGAAGTTCGCTGGCTCTTCAAATGCCTGCCTCAATATTTTAATCTATTCGATTCTGTGCTTGAGTTTCTTATAAAGAAAAGAGGTAAATCTCAGAGGCAGGTTGCTACTATTTAAAAGCGATGTTGTTTATATGACTGATTTATTTGCAAAATTCAATAATTAATTTTACTCAAACTACAAGGTGTATACAATTATTTAATAACGTCAAAATCAGTTATTTCTGCCTTCTGCTAAATAAAAATTGACTTTGTGGAAAACCAATTTTGGTCACCAAGAGTTCCAGAAAAGTTCCTGAAAGTCTTGGCAGATCTGCACAAAACAGTGAAATATCTTTCGACAACATACAAGTTTATTGTCAAGATAGTCTTTACATATGGACTTTTCAGAACGTTTTAGGATATTTTTCGTTGGAAGTTCCTCAATAATAATATACTATAGTTATAAATATTGAGACAGCAGAGGTGACAAATTACACAGAGAAATGTATGAACCTGAACTTTCAACTGATGAAAAAAATATTTGGATTATATATATTCAATATATGGTATATATATAATTTTGGCTTCAAACTAACATAATTCATCATTATCGTGGACTGTGGACTCCCGTTAAAAAATTTTTAATAGCCTTCCTCATATCTCGTCGAGCGAGGGTTCAGCACTGTAACAGATTTAATTACACAGAAGAGGAATCGCCTCGATATCGTGAAAAGAGGAGACATGCGACTTATGTTAACAAATATCGAACCTAATGTTAAAAAACTTGTTAAAAACCACCAAGTTCAACCATCTCACTGAAGTTAATTTTTCATACAACAATCAAAAATCATGTCTACAAAAACAAATAAACCTAGCAATATTTTTTTTAAATAAACTAAAAAATGTATTTATTATTATAAAATATAAATTGATAACATTATTAAGTTTAATTTAATTAATTTACTAGTACTATAAATAAAAAAAATATGAAATATAAAACATAAATGAAAACATGAGTTATTAGATCATTTAAATTTTTTTTATTTTCCAAATCATCAACTCAATTCCTATCTCTCTCCCCATAACCTTAATTATAAAATTCTCACATAGGGGGGCGTTAAAAAATGTATTGCTACTCAGGTTGTTCTTAATGTTAATTTCATATATTATGACATTCATTTATATTTGCTGAACATATTACTCCAAATAACATTTTTAATATACTACTTCTAATTTCAGTTGTTAATTCGATACAAAAATTTCATAATAAAATAAGATAATAATTTTTACATTTAGACAAGCAATTCCTATAACATTTTAAATTATATTTTTCAATGTTCTTTGTTGTAAATTTATGTTATAAACAAAAATATAAAATAATGCTGCATAAAGTTATATAAATAGCATATGCTGTAATGTTAGAAAATGTAACATTTATTTCTCAGATGTGATAAATTTATTTTATTATTTTTCAATTATTCAAAATTACTACACTTCCTTACATTTTTCTATATGGCATTAAATATATCATTTAATTATTCTTAAATGATATTTTATTATATGTAACATAAGTGGATCATTCATACAATTACACTGGTATCCTCCAATATCACTTAAATCGTATTATCTGACAACTTTTGTTGCTATGAGGCCTTCGCGCGGTCTGTAATTTACCTACTAATTTTAAATACATACTTCATAAGAAAACACTCACGCCTTGTAGAGTGATTTTAATATATTTGCATTTTTTTTAAATGTAAAAAATCTATTGTATAACGTATTATGCTTCGTCGTTTTTTAAAGTTTTATATTGCACAAGTCAATCGACAGACCGAAAATGATATACTCCAAAAAATAAATTTACATAAATAATTTTTACCTCAATGAATGTGTTATTTTACTAATTTGTTATTATTGGTAAAAAAAAAATTTTTTTTCTAACTTATTTCCTGAAAGCATTGAAATGGAGATTGTTAAAAATGTTGTAGAAATGTTTAATATTCAAATTATTTTTATAAATTTTAGACAAAAGTTTTGAGAATCAAAGTCCAATGCGTCCTGTAGAAAATGATGATATTCCCTACAACAACAATATTAGAGAAATCTAATATTCTAGGTGTCGTCAGAGATTTTCCTTTGAAGGATATTACATAGAACTTTTCATTTCTTACCTATTAGGGTTTATATAATTGCATATATAATACAAAATTTAGAGAGTCAATGTCCAACGAGTTTTCCAAAATGTCTTCCTCTTTTTATAAAAAATATTAAAATCGGATCACTCTACAAGGCATGAGAACTTTTCCAGTAACAAATATATTTAACTTTTGTAACTAAAATTCATGATCATCACATGCTCTTTAAGTTAATATATAAACCATAAATAATATACTACATTTAACATATTCTATTTTTCATTATTCGTGGTGTTGATTACATAGGCAGACGTATGTATAAACCTGAAATATAAAATCCAAAAGAAAAATATTTGATAAATATATAGGTTAATAAATATCTTAATGTTCTTTGTCAATCATTAGAACATATTAATTTTATTTCATAATACAATAATTCTAATTAAACATAAAAAGGTTCTTTGAATATCACACACACACACATATATATATATATATATATGTTGCAGTGCATTTTACAAAATATTTCGTCTAATGTTAAGAAATTTAAAATTATTTTGTCATTCGTAAAATTATTAGTAATGTGTTTTCATATAATTTTTAATAGATCTTATAAAATTCTTTCCTAATATCAATTACAAATATTATGTCATTCATATATATTTTCTGAACAACAAATAACATTTTTTTTTTTTTATTTCTCTTCTAAATTCAGTTGTTAATTTGACTCAAATATTTCTTAATAAACAAAGATAATAATTTTCACATTTAGCACGGCAATTCCCATAACTTTTTAAATGATATTATGATATTTTCCTGTTTTCTGTTGTTAATTATTATATAATATACAAAAAATTATTGGGTATCGAAATCTATTGTGTTTTGCAAAATGTATTCCTCTTTGCAAAAAAAAATAATAAAATCGTAACACTCCACAAGACATGAGAATTTTTCTAGCACCGGATATATTTAAAATCAGTAGATGAAATACACGTTCATCACATACCCCATTAAATTATTTTGTAAATCAAAAGTAATATACTATAATTATACATTTGTACTTTTTATTTTTCATGGTGTAAATAATTTAGAACGTATGTAGACCCCTGAAATTTATTTTTCATTTAAAAATTATTTTATATATATAAAATAATAAATATCGTAATTTTATTTTGTCATTCGTGAAAATATTAATAACGTGTATTCATATAATTTTTAATAGACCTTACAAAATATCCTTCCCAATGTCAATTTCATATATTATGTCATTCATTTATAATTGAACCCCAGATAAATGTTTTTATATACCACCTCTAAATTCAGTTGTTAATTTGATACAGATATTTCTTAAAAAGAAAATAATAATTTTTACATTTAGAACGGCAATTCCTATATCTTTTTAAACTATATTATCCAATAATTGTTGTGGTTAATTTATGTTATAAACAAAAACATAATATATTGCTTGCTATATCAAAATATTTAAATATGATTTGTTTTAAAGTTAGAAAATATAAAACTTTTACTCAAATGCGGAAAATGTATACAATTATTTTTCTAAAATTCAAAATTGCTATAGTTACTTACATTCTGCTAAATATATTAAGCTTTAAATGAATATTTCTTACATCTTTTAAAATATCCTATTCCGCTAATTTTCTTATTATTCGATAAAAGGAATATACCTAATATTACCTTATAAAAACATTTAAAAAATATTGTTACAAATAATGCAAAAATTGTTTATATTCAAAATTTTTATACATATTAAAAAAAAATTTTAAGATTCGTAGTCCAATGCGCACTGTAAGAACTCCTTATTTTTCCAACAACAACGAAATTAAAGACATCTAAAATTCTAGGAGTCATAAGAATTTAATAGAAATAGCAGTGAACTTTTTATTCTCTATCTATTAGTATTTTGAAATGTGCGAAATAAAATTTTGAGAATCAATGTGCATCGTAATTTGCAAAATATCTTCCTCTTTTCCAAGAAAATATTGAAATCGGATCACTCCATAAGACATGAGAATTTCTTCAGTAACAAATGTGTTGAAAATCTGTAGATAGTTTACATGTTCATTACATGCCCTATAATATGCTATTGTATAAACCAATAATAATATACTATAGTTATAATATTCATTTTTCAATTTTTGTGGTGACGATTACACAGAGAGCAGTATGTATGAACCTGAAATTTAAAATTAAGAAGAAAAATATTTGGAATATATATATATATATATGTATATATATAATTATATAGATTAATAATTATCTTAATTTTCTCTCTCATTCATTAGCACATATCAATTTTATTTCTCAACACAATAATTCTAATTAAGCATAAAATATTCTTTGAATATTAGATATATATTTCAATGCATTCTATAGATAATTGTTCAAATGTTCATAAATTTAAGTTTATTTTGTGAGTCGTAGAATTAGTAGAATCACTAACTGCTGAAAGGAGCAAATCTTCTTTTCATAATTTTTTAGGAAAGTTGCAGAACTAAATAACGTATTAAATTTTTTTCGTAAAGACTTCGAAATGTTTGCAATAAATGTAATTAATAAAATACATTAAATTATATGTAATAGATTCAATCACATTAAAAATTAACATAAATTTGAAAGAAAAATTGTACATTGTTTTCCAGTTAATAATTTTAATTCATAGACGTGTATCCTTTGTACAGAAAATATTGTTATCATAACAGTTTTATTGATATAAGGGGGATATATTATGATATTTTTTCGTGTAGTCTATACAGATCATCCCACATTATTTATCATTCTAAAATACTTCTATTATTGATTTTAATGCTATATTAAACTTATTACTTTGATGGTTGTCAACTAATAATTAAGCAACGGCCAATTTTATTATCTTTTCACACGTGGAGCATGTATATCTTTGTAAACATTCTAATCATAGATTAAAATTATCTTTAAAATATCCCTAGAAAAAGTTATAAAAAACTAAAATAGTTAGTGCATTTTTTACAGATAATTTTGTATATTATGTGTTTATAATAGTGGATAAAATAAATATACAATATATTGGTACAAGTACAATAATATTAAGTAGATTGATTTGTTATTTCTGCAAGGATAATTTATTTATGTTATTTCTATTGGTATTTCCTTCATAAAAACCAATGTACTAAGATAAATTAATAATATTAATACCAAAATAATGGTATACTATAGAAACGAGTCAAGTGATGGACTTGGAAAACGGAATTTTTCGAACGCAATATTTGGCGTTTGGAAAGTCAGATTTGTATTTTTTTTTTTTTGCAATAAACGATGTATTTACGCGTGCCTAATGCAAAATAATAATAAACTCAAAATTGTTAAAAATGGACTTTTCCCCATTCTGAAGTTAGCGATTCGGTAGTACTGAGTTATCATATACTTTTCTATAGTTCTTATAAAATTTTTTTTCCAAAGTCAATTTCATATATTTTGTCATTCATTTATATTTTCTGAGTATAGTACTCTAAATAATATTTTTAATATACCTCTTCTCAATTAATTTGTCAATTGGATTCATAAATTAATTAACTATGGTTATAATTTTTACATTTCACCGACAATTCCTATATACTTTTAAAATGTGTTCTTCAATGTATATTGTTTTTAAATTATGTAATATACAAAAAAAATATAATGCTCTATAACATTAATGTAATAGCATTTGCTGTAATGTTACAAAATGTAAAATTTTATTCTCAGATTATTTTATATGATTATATTTCTAAAATTCAAAATTAATATACTTCCTAGCGTTCAGTTATTTGGTATTTCATATATCAATTCATTATTTTCCTATAATACTTTATTATGACTACCCATAGGGAATCATTCATACAATTACATTGGTGTTCTTCAATATTACTATAAATTGTCTTGACTAATATATTTGTTCCTCTGAAGCATGCGCGCGGCCGGCAATATACCTACAAGTTTTAAATACACACGTCATTGGACAAACTCTCACGACTTTCATAGTGATTTCGATATATTTATTTTTGTAATGAAAAAACAATTATACCACATAGTGCAATATATTCCTTCAGTTTCCAACAACTACGACCGATTTATTAAGGCTAGTATGTCAGTAGAAAAGAAACATATTCCCCGGGGTTTTAGAAAATCATATATCCCAACTTGGGACAAAAATTATAGCGACCTATTTGGAGAATTTAAGGAGAGGTGAGCAAAGTATTGCGGATGAACTAATAAGAACATTGAATATAAATAGGCGCAAGAAATTGCAAGAGACTACTGCTTGCTTAAACTTCACAGTTCATACTCCAGTAGAAAAGCATGGAACTTAGTAAAGAGGCTAGATGCGGAGACCTCGAAGGCAAATCTACCTGGAAAAGTAAGCCCTAATGATGTCGTAACTTGGTTAGTGAGAGTGGCTAAGATCAAAATGGACAAAGAACAAAAATAGAAATTAAGAAATGATTACGGACAAAAAAGAAGGATATGATAACCAGTGCAATCTACAGCTCGGATTTCTCAACAGACGAGATTAGAATGGTACTTAAAGAAGTGAAACTGAATAAACCAGCTGGGTTTGATGGTACATATTCGGAATTTCTTAAACCTAGTGGCCTTAAAACGTAAGCATGGCTAACTGCTTTCTGTAGTGACATCTTGGACACGGAGTCTTTGCCGATGTTATTCAAAACGACTAAAGTCATTGCAGTTTTTAAGCCAGGAAAACAGGAAATTGATGCAACACAATATCGCCCAAACTCGCTACTAAGTACTACATATAAAATTCATGAGAGATTGATTCTTAACCGAATCCAGCCAGAAATTGAAAAAATATTACTAGTAGAACAGACAGGATTCCGGACAAACCGTAGTTGTGCTGAGCAAGTCTTTGCGCTAACTACCCTGATTGAAAAAGGTATTCAAAACAATCTGAAAACAAATGTAGCATTTATTGACCTTACAGCAGCATATGATACAGTATGGAGATATGGACTATTATACAAACTTGCTAGCGTAATTCCTTGCAAAAAGATATTGACACTTGTGGACAACATGTTATCCAATCGCAGATTCCAAGTTTTCATGGGGGGAAAAAAGCAGGTGGAGAGTATTCAACGATGGTCTACCACAAGGCTCCGTATTAGCTCCTACGTTATTCAACCATTATATCTATGACCTTCCCATTACGTCCAGCTTTAAATTTCAATATGCAGATGACATAGCTCTAGCTTACCAGTGCAAGGACTTGGATGCAGGGAGTGAAATGTTGACCAATGACCTAAAAATAATGAGCGATTACTTTTATAAGTGGAGATTAAATCCCAACCCGTCCAAGACAGAAGTATGTGCTTTCCACCTCTATAACAGACAAGCGGACCGTGAGCTTCATGTACAGTTTAACATCACGATAATAAAGCACAACCCCTCTCTTAAATATTTAGGAGTGACCTCGGATCGTTCTCTAACTTTTAAGAAGCATTCAGAAAAATTACAAAAGAAGGTGAGATCAAGGGTGAATCTCCTACATAAGTTAGCTTAAACAGGATGGGGATCAGATGCACATACCCTGAGAATTGCATCCCTAGCGCTAGTGTATTCTACAGCCGAATACTATGCAGGTGCTTGGCTTAATAGCAAACACGTCAAAAAGATCAATGTACAATTAAATAGTGTCATGCGAGTTATTAGTGGAGCGTTAAAACCAACCCCTATAGGATGGCTCCCAGTCCTGTCACACATCTCTCCTCCCGATATTAGAAGAAAGCAAGCTCTGGTTAGATTAATTGTAAAACAGGATCCGCTAAAGAACACTATGTTATCACAAATAATGTACAAAACTCACAAATACGTCTAAAATCTAGGAAACCACCTTGGATCACGGCCCAACAACTTATTCTGACCAACTTTAATCCAATTACGGAATGTTGTACTGAATGGAAAAATCTTAAACTCGAGAATGCTGACTTAGTTGTTAGCCCTACGCAACGTCTGGAGTACTCCAAATTACTCCGTCGAGAATGGGTATCTTTAAACCGTATCAGAACTGGTCTTGGGAGATGTGGTTTTTCTATGCACCAGTAGAAGCTCCGAAATAATCCTGCTTGCGATTGTGGTAATTCGGCCCAGACAATTCAATACATTGTGTCAGACTGTCCTAAAAGAAAATTGTATAGTGAAATGAATGATTTCTTTAAACTATCAAATGAAGCTCTAGATTGTATAAGTAATTTGGACATCAGGTTGTAGAGAAAAGAATAAACTAAGCTATAGGCAATAAAAAATTGATAATTATAATCCCATTGAACATTGTTATATTATTATTATTATTATTATTATTACTACTATCGTTTGTTATATAGATAATTTTACTTTATTTTACTTCATATTACAACTCATGTATATTATGTGTCAAAATATGCCATACGATAAATAAATAAATAAATGAAAAATGCTTTTTGTATATCGCATTATAATTCTTTGATTCTTAAAATGTTATTTTGCATGAGCCATCGACAGACAGAAAATTATTAACTCATGTAACCTTTTGGCCTTCTTGTAGGGCCTACACGGTAACCACTGACTGGAATCAGTGACCTAGCGGCTGAGTAGAAAACGAAAAAAGTAAAAGTATCGTCAACGGAACCAGTAGGTTTTGTTTTAACTATGGCTGTGCCCATATGATAGGGAACGAACAAAATAAGAACTTAGTTAATATAAAAACGAGCGAGTAAAACAAGTATAAAACCAGGAATATATAAAAAAAAATCACATTATATTTGATTGATTACATAACTAAGAAAGAAAGAAAGAGAGAGGGAGAAAAAAAATTATATTTGACAGATCACATGAATGTAGTCCGGACCGCGCTGTCGACGAATGGATCCACCAGGCACGGCTGGCCCACGAGTAAGCGAAAACCAGACGCCAATCGCAAATCACAACTCGACGTTTATTACTAATATTATTATTATTATTATTATTATCATTAAAAAAAACGGAGTACAAAAAAAAATTACGTTTCCAACAAACTGTTTGGTTGCAGTAGAAAACAGGAAAGAAAGAAAAAACAGAACGTTGTTGACAGAAAAGAACAAAAAAGAGTTGACACATTACTCTACGTTCGTAGTCGGAAAACGAAAAAAACGTTCGTGTCGTCGCGTAGTTGTTGACGATAGATCCTGTTGATGGCCGATGACAGTGAAATAAACATGAACCGGTTGGGATAACGCGTAATTTTGTACATGGTTTGGATTGCAAACGGTGTACGGTCAGCTGATTGAAGAGACCGGTTGACAACTACTCACCATCAACTTTGAGATATGATTATAATATATTTACGACTACGAAATGTAACACACATACGACCGACGAATCGCTTCTTACCATGGTATATAAATTATTATGTGTATACAAATTTTGCTACATTACACTAGATATATTAATCTTTATAGAAATAATTCTGACACCTTCCAGAATGACCTATATTGCTAATTTTGTTAATATTGAAAAATAGAATAATTTCCTACCCTTACCTAACAAAAACTTAAAAAATGGGTTTTATAAATGTGTTATAATTGTTATAATTATTATAATTGCTTATAATCAAACTCTTTTATTGATTTTAGAAAAAAATTTTTGGGAACTGAAGCCAAATGCGTCTTGAAGATAATCTTTATTTTTTCAACAACAACAAAATTAGAGAAATTTAACACTCAAGCGGTCATGAGAGTACATTCGTCACAGGATATAACATCGAACTTTTCAAATGCTCTCTATCGGTGTTTTGACATGTACGATACACAATTTTGAGATTAAAGTTCATCGTATTTTGCAAAATTTCTTGCTGTTTCAAAAAAAATATTGAAATCGGATCACTCCACAAGGCGCGAGAACTTTTCCAGTAACAAATATATTTACCTTTTGTAACTAAAGTTCATGATCATCACATGCTCTTTAAGTTAATATATAAACCATAAATAATATACTACATTTAACATATTCTATTTTTCATTATTCGTGGCATTGATTACATAGAGAGACGTATGTATAAACCTGAAATATAAAATCCAAAAGAAAAATATTTGATAAATATATATGTTAAGAAATATCTGAATGTTCGTTGCCATTCATTAGGACATATTAATTTTATTTCATAACACAATAATCCTAATTATACATAAAAAGGTTCTTTGAATATCACACACACACACATATTATATATATATATATTTATTTATTTATTTATATGTTTCAGTGCATTTTACAAATATTTGTCTAGTCTAACATCTATTGTTGCTATAAAGTCTGCGTGAGACTTATAATACACTACAAGTTTTAAATACATACGTCATTGGAAAAACTCTCACGCCTATTATA
Source organism: Chaetogeoica ovagalla (assembly GCA_032441825.1). Classification (NCBI taxonomy): domain Eukaryota; kingdom Metazoa; phylum Arthropoda; class Insecta; order Hemiptera; family Aphididae; genus Chaetogeoica; species Chaetogeoica ovagalla. Next base: position 46,599 of record JAMBTI010000040.1, on the reverse strand, counting down.
ATGATTTCAAAATATTTATTTATTTTTAAAATGAAAATAACTTTTCGTAAAGTGCATTATTCATCTTAAATTATTTAAATTTTATTTTGCACAAGTCATCCGACAGTGAAAAAATTATATACTCGATATATTATGGTTTACAGTGAATAATTCTTACGCCTCCCAGAATGCCCTATTTGCTAATTTTGTTATTATTAACAAATTTTCTTTAATTTCCTAACCTTACCTTATGAAAACGTGAAAAATATTTTGTTAAAAATATTGCAACAATTTTACTATCCAATTTCTTCTTATTGACATTAAAAAAAATTATTGGGTATCGAAATCCATCGTGTTTTGCAAAATGTATTCCTCTTTCCAAAAAAAATAATAAAATCGTAACACTCCACAAGGCATGAGAATTTTTCTAGTACCGGATATATTTAAAATCAGTTGATATATTACACGTTCATCACATACTCCTTTAAATTATTTTGTAAATCAAAAATAATATACTATAATTATACATTTGTACTTTTTATTTTTCATGGTGTAAATAATTTAGAAAGTATGTAGACCCCTCAAAATTTATTTTTCATTTAAAAATTATTTTATATATATAAAATAATAAATATCGTAATTTTATTTTGTCATTCGTGAAAATATTAATAACGTGTATTCATATAATTTTTAATAGACCTTACAAAATATCCTTCCCAATGTCAATTTCATATATTATGTCATTCATTTATAATTGAACCCCAGATAAATGTTTTTATATACCACCTCCTAATTCAGTTGTTAATTTGATACAAATATTTCTTAAAAAATATGATAATAATTTTTACATTTAGAACGGCAATTCCTATATCTTTTTAAACTATATTTTTCAATAATTTTTGTGTTTAATTTATGTTATAAACAAAAACATAATATATTGTTTGCTATATCAAAATATTTAAATATAATTTGTTGTAAAGTTAGAAAATATAAAACTTTTACACAAATGCAGTAATTTTATACAATTATTTTTCTAAAATTCAAAATTGCTATAGTTACTTACATTCTGCTAAATATATTAAGCTTTAATTGAATATTTATTACATCTCTTAAAATGTCTTATTTCGCTAATTTTCTTATTATTCGAAAAAGGAAATATACCTAATATTACCTTATGAAAACATTTAAAAAAGATTGTTACAAATATTGCAAATATTGTTTATATTCAAAATTTTTTATAGATATTAGAAAAAAAATTTTAAGATTCGAAATCCAATGCGCCCTGTAAGAACTCCTTATTTTCCCAACAACAACATATTTAATGACATCTAAAATTCTAGGGGTCGTGGGAGTTTAATAGATATAACAGTGAACTTTTCATTCTCTATCTATTGGTGTTTTGAAATGTGCGAAATAAAATTTTGAGAATCAATGTGCATCGTGATTTGCAAAATATCTTCCTCTTTTCCAAGCAAATATTTATATCGGATCACTTCATAAGACATGAGAATTTTTTCAGTAACAAATGTGTTGAAAATCTGTAGATAGTTTACATGTTCATTAAATGCCCCATAATATGCTATTATATAAACCAATAATAATATACTATAGTTATAATATTCAATTTTTCAATTTTTGTGGTGTCGATTACACAGGGTTGAATATGTATGAACCTGAAATTTAAAATTAAGAAGAAAAATATTTGAAATAAATATATATATATATAGATTAATAATCATCTTAATTTTCTCTCCCATTCATTAGCACATATCAATTTTATTTCTCAACACAATTATTCTAATTAAGCATGAAAAATTCTTTGAATATTAGATATATGTATACGAGATAGAGTCTAGTAAGAAAAACACTATTACTAGTTTATCTATACAACGCGTGAATAATATGCCGAACAAGGAGTGGATCTGAGGTGTTAAATATAATACGATTATTAATTATAAGAAGAATAATAAGAAATAATTGTAAAATAAAACTCAATAATATTTTAAATTAATTATGTTTTGATACATTGATTTATCTTACAACTAGGGTTAGTACTTAATAAATTATAATATGATAACTAATAATTGACAATAAAACACTACAAATAAAAAATATTTAATACAATAAAAAAGTAACTCACTGGAGACTAGTACACCACCTGGATTATACAGTAGTCGTACATAATATCTGAACGATACATTGATGACGGTGATGAGGAAATAATTCGAAAGTGAAATACTGCGTCAAAGAACACGATGTTGGTGATACGAAGTATCGGCGCTGTTGTAACAATATTCAAACGTCTACTGTGACATATACGAATATGTAAACCACAAGAATATTATTGCACAACAAAAAATTATGTTATATTATAATGTTTTAATGGTTACGACCACGATGTACGTCGAAAGCCAAGACGAGCACGACCACTAATGAATCGTCTTTTATAATGACGACGGCAGCAACGATAAAATATATTTATCATATGGCGATAATTATGTGTTCGACGTGAACAATATATATATCAGTGCATATTTTTGTAGTAGTATTTTTACATTTATTTTTCTTCTATGGGTTTCATTGTTTAAAACCTGGGGACCATTAGGCCCCCATTTTTCATTTAGGGTTGGGATATTAGGATTCCTTCTATATTAGTTATATGTATATAAATTCCATGAATTGGCCACACAGTGGGCTGACACTCGGAAATGTGCTGAGTGAGCTTTTTGGTCACGTAGCCTCCCATATACGGGGTGCCGTTCCCCACCGACCAGTCAATCGGGTAATGTCTCTATTCATACAGAGCATCTTGGTTACTTTTGTGCAGAACCTCTCAGATAATCACAATAAATAAATCTTTTGTAAGCAGCTACGTTGTCTTTTCGCCTAGTACCTACAGCATTTATTGTTAAAATTAATTATAACACTTAATTGTATTGCACTTCAAGAGTGCCCATAACAACACAAAAAAAATTGTTTTAAATAAAAACCACAATAAAACACATATATATTCCTCATTACATCCTTAATCTAAAAAAATCTAATTTTTCATGTCCTCTGAGTTTAAATTATGTCAAATAAATATTTTCTTTCTAATATATTTTGTTAAAAGTTACACAATTTACTTAACAGATTATTTGTTTAAATGTCTATACTCTTATTGAACCTTTCTTAAATTATTTATATTGTCTTTTTTTATTTTTTTTCAGAAACAACAAACTAAATATTCATACTTTTTTGTTTTCAATGTTTCATTAATATTTGTAATTGTATTTCATTGTCTTATCACATTAAAATAAAATACTACACATATTTTAACTGAATATAAATTAACATAACTTATTATATCTATTTTTTTTTCAAATTGTTCTAATAAAATGTATTAATACGATAGTACTAACATATGAAATAATTTTATTATGTTATATAAAAATTATTATATCTATATAATTGTATATCTTTTAAATAATATTGTATTTAATAATTGATGATTTATTTATTATTAGATATTATTTATTATTAATTATTCATGAAATATAAATTTATGTTAACATTATTAACCATAAGCATTTATCTTTTCCAATAAGTATATTATAATAACACGAAATGGAAATAAATGTAGTTAAAATAAAATTATTTTTGCCTTCTATCGCAATATAATTTTGATATTTTGTGAATTTATCAATTACTATCTTATCAAATTTACATCAATAATAACGACGAGTGCTTAGAAGTCTTTTTGGCAGGGCAGTAAGACGACAAAATATGAAAGCAACCACATAGTGCGATAGTAGATACAACGTATTACCGTAAAAAAATATTATATACATTTAGACGATTTACTACTTCCCCGTCGGATCACTCAGTGGCTATTATCGTTTTAGCAAAGGTCGTCAACTGGGATGTGGTTAATGTACAAACACACCGGATTTTTAATGTAACGTATAAAATAGGATAGAAAATAAATAAATAATATTAATGTACCATTTATTTAGTTATATTTAGAGAAAAGCTCTAACGCATAAAATCTCCAAGAGAAAAATAAAGATAAATAAAAAATAAATAATAATATAGTATATATATATATATATATATATATATATATATATATATATATATATATATATGTATACAGTGGTGTTCCCATAGGGTATACTCCATATACGCCGTATACTCTCATGACTTTTTTGAAAAATCATGGGTATATTGCGTATATTTTCAAATCTCAAGTTATATGCAACGGAGAAAAAAACAAAAGTTCTGAAGAAAGGCCTCAAAAGTTTTAGTTTATTTTTTATGTTTTATGATTAATTTTATTATTCGAATTTATATTTATTAATTTTCCCATTGTAGGCCTCTATACCAGTGCTTCTCAACCTGGGGGCCGCGGCCCCCTAGGGGGCCGTGGCTATATGACTTGGGGGCCTTGAAATATTTATTCCATTTAAAATATTTTCGATTATTTATTGAGGTTAAATCCTTTGTTTAGTATACTCGTATGTTCCGTAAGTCACCGTACATAATCTATATATTTTTAATTTTTCATTTGGTCGCCATAATATTCGTAAATAATCCTGTTCTGATTTATCCACCCAAATTTGACGATACATTTTAGTTATATCTCCGGAAAACGTGTATTTATGAGTACGAAAGCGTGCAATAATTTGTACCAAATCTTGTAGCACCGGACTTTTCATTAGAACGTCATTTAATGACACACCCATATCTGATTTGCTTAATGCGTCAAACACCACTCTCAGTTTAGTAGTACGACTATTTTCGTTTAATTCGTAGGAATGTGGCAAGTATAAATAATGCGTGAGATTGTCGTTTACTTCTTGCATATGTCCTAATTCCAAAAAAATGTTCATAAAATCTCGATAACGATCATATAAGTCTGCATTTTGTGTTAAACTTTTTTCTAACAATAAAAATCGACGAAGTGCAATTTGATACGATTTACCTAATTCAGTTATATTATTTTTGAATGGTAACCGAACTATGAATTTTCCATTTACGTCTCGCTTAACAGTTTCTTCAAAATGTTTTAAGCACAACGTCTATCCAGCGGTCCAGATTTTCTTTGTTGTGATTTTTTCTATTTTCCAAAACTTTTCTATTTTCTCCGTTAAATCCGTGTAATAATTATCGTTTATTGCTACCATACAGTTACTTATCGTATCCTTTTCGTTTTGACTAACACGACCCGACACGATCCATCCTAATTTCGTTTTCTGTAAGAATGGGCCACATGGGTATAATTGAATGATATTGGCACGCATAATTTCCCAATATAAGTCAGCTCCAATTAACATATCTATTTTTCCACTTTGGAAAAATATAGGATCTGCTAAAACTATTTTTTTTTTGGCATCTTAGATTTAAAATACTACATGTGTTAATTGGTAAACAAGTTGTTATCTTCGGGAATATTAAAAATGACCGCGTTGTTCGGAATGAATTTATACACGATTGAACCGATATATTTAATTTATACGTAACATTATGACTAACATTTGGGGGGGGGTTAGTCCTCCTGGATGCAGAGTATACCCTCAACAAATTTGATGGGAACATCACTGTATATATATACGAAACAAACAAATAAACAAAACGAATAAGTAAAATTATATCGAGACTAAATAAAATATAAAAAAAACTTGTTTTTTTTTAACGGAACTTCTGGAGGGAGAACAACTTATTACACTGGTCATTTTAGTTGTAATAAATAAATTACAATAAAATAACGAACAAAATCACTTTACTCAAGGAAAAAGAATAAAATGTACCGGCCTTAATAAAAAAAGAAAAAAACAAATTTATTTACCCACATCGTCTTCACTTCACCATTCGGTGCACATCGCTGTAGGGACGGGACGTAGAAATTACTCAATGTTGTAGATAGAACAATAAAATTACAATAACATTTTGCACGATTTGTCCATCCACATAGACAACAGTAAAGATAGCGAGTCGTTCAGAAAAGTAAATTTTTATTAATATTCATCCTTTTAATATTATATTATAATTAATCCCAGGGCCGTCCCGAGGTTTTTCGAGGCCTGGAGCAAATTAATTTGGTGGCCCTTCAACCATCATAATCAGGGCCGTCCCAAGGTTCGTGCAAAGTTCTTGCAAATGTATTTTTCCAAACCTTAACCAACCAAGTTCATCATAGACGTATTTTAGGGGAGCTTGAGGAGGCTAAGCTTCCCTCTCATTGTCGTTTTTAGCCCCCCAGGAATTTTAGTTTCTTTAACAATTATATATATAATAAACATTATATATATCAAATACCTATATATTTGATCACCGCGCTTATGAAGCTTATTTAAATGCATGTACCTACTGCATTACACTTTCAATAACTTCTTATCAATGTATTACCAAATATACTAAAAATATACAATTTATCCCTAGATAATTATAAATATCCACGGAAAATTGGATCTCAGATTTTTATAGGATTAAATAAACAGATAAAGTAAATTAAGAAAATTAAAAAGAAGGTAAATTATATTCTTTTATTATTTAAAATAAAATATTAACATTTAAATAAGAAAATTTTTTTTTAGCAAAGCTATCTATTACATCATCGTAATCGATAATCTTTGCTAATTTATGTTCAATGGAGAGAAGTATTAAATGATTTAGCCGGTTCTCTTCTGTGGTTGAACCTAAATCATTTTTTATTAATTTTAATTTGCTGAATGATCGTTCTCCTGTTTACACAGACGTGGAAATAGTAGAAAGTATTCGAAGACAAATACATGTTTGAGGTAGTATATTTTGAAGTCCTTTTTTATATATATGATTAAGAATAGAAATCGATGCAACTTGGTTATTATCAAAATAATCGTTGATACTTTGCGTATTTTGCAATAAATTCGAAGTTCATCTTTTAACACACTAGCACATACGTCATTAGAATATACACTTGAAATGATTTCAGCTTGAGTTTTCAAATATTCATAACTTGGTTCTTCTGTATCTGGTAAATTGATTATTGAAGAAAATATGTTTGTTATTTTTTCATACTTGCATGAATACTCTCAATATCTGATAAAAATCTATCTAATGCAGTTACAAACACTTCAACTTTAAATTTATTTTCAATATTTTGGAAAGGCTGTTCCTCTGAAATATCATCATCATGAAAATGTCTGTTTCTTCGAACTCTTGAAGTTATTCTAAATTCTGTAGTTAAATTCAAAGAGATTGCTACTGATTTTGTTTCAATTAATAAGTCATTCCAAGGGTCTTTTATTTGTTGAATTTCTGTAGCTAATTGTTGAAAATGTATCGAACTTTCATCTGTGGATAGTTTTTTGCTCTGTAGAACTTACTTGCGATCATCAATACATTGAAGAACCTTGTACCAGATAGTTGTTTACAATATAAATTCAAAGGAATGTAACCATACAATTATACCATTAGCTTCTTCATGATTATCTGCTGGTAGATTAATTTCATTTTTAACACGAACAAGTGAATTTAAAATACCTGAATAATTTTTACATAATGGACGAACAGCATCAACTCTGGCACTTCATCTAGTAGCTGATATTGACTGTAGCGAAAGATGAGCAGTTTTTTGAAGTATCTTCCATCTTGTTGGACTACAAGAAAAAAGTTGAATAGCTTTTGAATGTTTCCTATAAATGTTTTTACTTCTGGGCTGGTTTCCATTGCAAGTACTCCACATAGATTTTAAGAGTGAGCACTACATGGGGAGAACAAAGCTTGAGGACACTTTTCTATTATTTTACTTTTCACGCCATTGTATTTGCCAGATATATTTGCGGCATTATCATACCCTTGACCCCTGCACAATACTAAATCTAAATTACATTCAACCAAAATTTCTTCTATTTTGTTCGCAATATCGGATCCTGTTTTTTTTTCATAATCAACCATTGTTAGAAAGTGTTCTTGTATATCCCAGCATTTTCAAAAACATATCTTATTACAAATACCAATTGTTCCTTATGCGACACGTCTGGAGTACTGTCTACAATAATTACATAATATTGGCATCTTTTTATGTCTTCGATAATTTTTTGTTGAACGTTTTTGGCACAAATTTCCAAAAACTCGTTTTGACTTCGTGGAGATAGATAGTGAGTAGATATTTTTTTACGACCATCTTGATATTTCTTAATAGTATCTAAATGATTTTTCATTGTTTCGCTGTAATGACTAACTAACTTTACAGTTGAAATAAAAAGCCCACAGTCCTCATGAGTGTGTCCTCATTGAGTGTGTACCTCTAAATGGCAAATTATTTTCTGCTAAAAACATTATGATATCCACTAATATCCGAAGGAGTTTTCTCCATTTTCTTTTTCTGTGTTGATAGAAACTTGTAAGTCTTTATCGATCCCTTTTCTACCATTTATTGCTTCTATTATGTCCTTCCAAAAATAAGTATCTTTCTAAGTCTTTTGTGTTCCTTTCATGGTTTTCAATCTTATCATAAAGTTTTCTCCAATTATTTCCGATACCATTTCTACAGAAACCAGACGGCTCAAATTCATCATCTCTTAAAAAAAGACAACACGGAAAGCAAAATAAAGCTTTTTTCAGTGTACTCCATAAAAAACCAGTCACGTTGTACTATTTCTTTATTCGGTAAGGTTTTTTGGAAAACTGAGATAGGAAAAGAGCGATTCTCATGTTCATCATGGGGAAACGTTAATGGCTTAGTAGGTGGACCAATTGCAGCTATATAGTCGCTATCTGATAAACTAAGTTTTTTCCAAGTTGCTGGATCATTACTTAATTTAAAACCTAACAGGTCGTCAAATTGTAACGAATTGTCTTCAATAATGCCTTTGGGATGAAATTTATTGTCAATAACATTTTTATCAATTTCCTTTACACTTTTATCTTTGTCCATTTATACATATTCAACTATCTCATTATTTTGTGTGTTAATAACATTTTCAGTAATTTCTTTTGGATAAAGATCAACTATATCTGTTTAGTGACTAATTCATCGCTGAATAGCTTCGATATTTAGCTTACTAATATATATATAACGATGTGGGACGATAATCAATAAAAATCGCATTTACTATGTATAACAATTTGACCGATATAAAATAAAACAAAACTTACATATCGAATTACAATCATTTAACTGGCCAGCATATATCAATATAAATAATTAAAATAACACAAAATAGATTGATACAAACAATGATAAAAGTAATCACAATAACGATAATAACAATAATAATAGTAACAATAGATGAATTGACCTGCGCCAATCAATATACACACTCGTACGGCGGTCCTTGAAAGATGACGATGCTGACAATTTTCCCCGAACGTACCTAACCGAACCTAACCTAACCACCGCATGGCACACGGCCGATACATACAATGAATCGTCGTACGGCGTTAATTGACAATTAACGATATCGATGTTGATACCGCGACCGGTATTGCTGGATTATAAATATTTAAATTTGCACATCTCGAACATACTCCCGCCATTGAAGATCACATCCTTCAATACAATGGAATGTGTAGTGGAATAAAATTGAGAAGTACTGAAAGTTTTACTTATGGCAAGTGCAATATACAATTATCATATATAAGAATACAATATAACATTATATGGTAAAATACACAAAACAAAAAAAAAAACAAAAAATAATTAATACAATATTAACACATGATGAACGCTTATAAAAAAAAAATATTTAAAGTGGTTAGGGATCTGTAGGCAATTTAACCAACTGTACGACAGGGCGTTTTATATCTCCATTTGCAGTTTTTAGGGTAACTACTCTAACCACACCATCTGTCCCGGGATGCACTTTCGTTACACGACCGGTTCTCCAAACTGTAGGTGGCACATTTGGAGTTTTTATGATGACTACATCGTTTATCGCAATAGCCCCACCAGATCGATCTCATTTTGTTCGTCCTTGAAGGGTAAATAAATATTCCCTAGACCATCTCTTCCAAAAATTTTGATGGCACTGTTGCAAGAGCTGCCATCGATTTAATCGATTCTGGTTTAAATCCATGACGTTCGGTTCGTGCAACGCTACCAAAGGTTGTCCAATCAGCAGATGACCCGGAGTAAGACAATCTGTCTCATTAGGATCAGAGGATAATGGAGTCAAAGGCCGAGAATTTAAGATTCCCTCTACTCTGGTCAATAATGTGGATAACTCTTCGAAGGTCAATACATGAGGTCCAATTGCCCTTTTCAGGAGAAATTTGGCCGATTTTATGCCAGCTTCCCACAATCCTCCAAAGTGAGGAGCTGCTGGTGGATTGAAATGCCAATTGCAATCTGTTGTTTTTATAATTGTATCTTGCACATTCTCTTGTTTCAGTAGTGCTTGTAATTGCCTATCAGCACCGATAAAATTTGTTCCGCAATCTGAGTACACGTCATTAGGAATGCCCCTACGTGCACTGAAACGACCAAAAGCAGCGAGGAAAGCATCTGTGGACAATTCTGTAACCGTTTCAATATGAACAGCTTTCGTCGATAAGCATATGAAAAGTGCCATATATGCTTTATACTCTTTTGATTTCCGACGTCGACTTTCCCGTACCAAAAATGGACCACCGTAATCAATACCAACATGACAAAATGCACGACTCGGTGTTACCCTTGGAGCTGGTAAATCCGCCATCACGGATTGAGGATGAATTGCAGCCCATTTTGTACAAATCACACATCTTTTTATTGCTTTATATATTTCACGTCTAACCGAAGTAATCCAATATATACGAGACACCACTGATAATAATAGTCTTGGACCAGCATGTAAATAACATACATGATAATGTTGTAATATCAATTGTACCAAGTGAGATCCTTTTGGTAACAATATTGGGAATTTTGTTGAGTGATCCAATGTAGCATGACGGAGCCATCCACCGACTCGAATGATATTCGTATCATCTAAAAATGGCCAAAGAACACGGTACGATTTAGGGATACGGTCATAAGATTGTTCCTTTAAATATTTATTCCAATTACCAAAATAATGTTGTTGAGTCACATAGATCAAAGTATATAATGATTTTTGAAGTTCCATTCGCTTCAAAGGACCTTGATGAATCACGTTTATTCTTAAACAGGACATATATCTCCAGATCCAAGCAACAACCCTTTGAGTGAAACATAACGATGAATATCGTGATAAACTAATCAACAAATCTTCCGTACCAGTAACAGTGAGAACTACTAAAGGCTTTGTCTTGAGTTCGGGCATTTTTGAAGTAGCTAATGGATGAAAACACTCAAATGTTTTCTGATATTCAATATCACGCAAAAAATCCGGCCCCTTCCAATACAAATAATGCTCCCGAAGTTGAGATGGTAGTAGACCTCTTGATACACAATCAGCTGCATTTTAACTGGAAGGAATATGGTTCCAAATGCAATCGGGTATCAAGGTATGTATTTTAGAAATCCTATTAGTTACAAAAACTTTGTAATCTATTTGTGGATTCAATAACCATGACAGAACTACAGTGGAGTCTGTCCAAGCCAATACTTGATTAACTTCTAACCGAGACTTCAATGCAGTCCGAATTCGCTGGATCCACTGAGCCAATAACAAGGCTCCGCACAATTCTAAACGAGGAATTGTTACACTTTTGACTGGTGCAACTTTAGATTTCGATCCTAAAAGGTAGACTGCATACTTATCACCTGACCGTATGCGTAAATAGACTACCGCCGCGTACCCATTGGTGGAAGCGTCACTAAATCCACAAAGGTGAATATCTTGCGCTGTTGCAACATCAATGTGGCGAGGTAAACACAAAGCAGATACCGAAGGAAGTTCCTCTAAATATAATTGCCATTCAGCAGCTAGTTCTTGTGGCAATTGCGTATCCCATGATAACCCAGCTTTCCATATTCTCTGAAGAAACTTTTTCGCCCAAAAGGTTACCGTTGCCAACAACCCAACTGGATCAAACAACCGAGCTATAACTGATAATACACCTCTTTTAGTATATACACCCACTTCAGTCGAAACGTGATACCCAACAACATCGTTAACAGAATCCCAGTGTAATCCAAGGATACGAATAAATGTATCACTGGGGTCGTCAAATGATACTGCGTTTCCACATCGATCACTCGGTTTAATGTGTTGTAATAATGACGGACAATTGCTAGACCATTTTTTCAATTCTAGTCCATATGCAGCTAGTACCTGAACCAAATTCTTTTGTAAAGTTAATGTGCTCTCAATCGAATCATTGCCGGTGCAAATGTCATCTACATAAGTGTTATACATGATTGCGTTGTATACTTCTGGGAATTGTGACTGGTTTTCTTTTGCGATTTGATGGAGTACTTTGATGGCAAGGTAAGGTGCTGGTCCAGTTCCATATGTGACAGTGTTTAATTCATAATTGATTATTTCTTTATCAGGACGAGAACGCCACAATATGTGCTGATACTGGCAATGATCAGGGAGAATGAGAATTTGTCGATACATTTTACAAATGTCTGTTGAAAACACAAATTTGGGGAGACGAAACCTTAATAAGACATCCGTTATGTCATTTTGTAACTTTGGACCCGTTAGCAACAAATCATTGAGTGATTTCCCACTGGGTGTTCGTGCAGATGCATCAAAGACAACGCGTATTTTTAATATTCCATTTTCGCTCTTGGTCACTGCATGATGAGGTAAGAAATATTTACCAGGTTTCGTGGCAACTTGCATATGTCCCAATTTTCGATACTCATCCATGAATTTCCGGTATTCATTATATAACATTGGATTCGTCAACAACTTTCTCTCTAAATTAAGAAATCGTTTCGGCGCCATAGATTTAGATCCCTTAAGAGCAATCTCTGGGTTTGAATCTTTGAAAGGCAATGGAACTACAAAACGACCCGATTTATTTCGATACGAATTTTCAAAAAATAATTTCTCACTTAAACCATCTTCAGTCACCTCTATTGGCGCATTAACAGGCTCTTCGGTTTCCCAAAATTTCAACAACATGTCTTCTAATGATACAATGAATGACTGATGAGACACTACTTGACAAGAATTTACTGGGCCAATTAAAATCCATCCAAATATAGAACTGTACGCCGTTGGAAGATCTTCACTTTCACTATATTTTTTAGGTTAGGTTAGGTTAGGTTAGGTTAGGTTAGGTTAGGTTAGGTTAGGTTCTCCCCCGACGGGACCCACCTTGACGTGGTGGGGGAGCTTGCGGGCCCTTAATTGGGTCTTACTAAGCGGTCCCAAATCCCGGCTCTGACCTTAGTTGGTTGGAGTCGGGGCGGCGGTCTCCCGGACCCGGCATGCAGGAGAAGAGCGGACCAGCTACGTCAGTCGGGTGGAGTAGGGGTGGCGGTGGCTCGCTGTTTTGAACACGGCGTCTCCCTGCCGCCACCAAAGAAGATCCCGACTGCGTGGCTGGTTCGAGACGGTGAGCAGGGCATCAGTCACACCCAGTAGGGTGGAGTAGGGCCGGCGGGTGGGCGCATCTCCCAGTCCCCCTTCAGTGGGGATGCGTTCCACTCGTCCGCAAAGAAGATCCCGAACAGTGTGACTGGTCCCTGCAGAAAAGGATCGGGAGACAGAAGATCAGCCAACGCGGGACGGGAAATCCCGGTGTGCTTGGAGGAAGTCGGTCGCCTTTGGCGGAGGGCCAGAGGTGGACAACTTTGCGCCCGGTTTGGGAGGATGTCGGTCGCCTCTGGACTGATCACCCAGAGGTGGACAACTTCGCTCCCGGCCGTTGCGTACATGTCGGTCGCCTCTGGTCAGCCGTGCGGGGGTGGACAGCTTCTCTCCCGGCCACCGGGAGGACCCCTATCGAATGCCCAGCAACAACAGGACGGAGAAGACGAAGACAACGGAGAGGATGCGGTGTACCGGTGAGGAAGCGGCGTTCCTAGGCAGGCGGCCCAGGATGGGACGTCGTTTCCTCCCCGGTCACCGCGAAGAACAGGAGGAGCTGGAAGACGGGACGAGATCAGGAGGAATAGGAAGACGCGGACAGACCAGGAGGATTAAGAAGACGTGGTGAACGGCGGTGCACCAGGTAGAGGCGCCGTCCCTAGGCAGGCGGCCTATGATGGGACGACGCTTTCTGCCTGGTCACCGCCAAGAAGAACAACGGAGGTGACATCAGGACGGAGGAGACCCACGACGAGGAACCAGGCCGGAGGACGGTGGCGCACCAGGTAGAGGCGTCGTCCCTAGGCGCCTTCTGCCTGGTCGCCGCCAGAATGACGTAAAAACAACCAGGACGTGACGGATGAGAGAAGAGGAACCAGGACGGAGGACGGCGGCGCACCAGGCAGAAGCGTCTTCCCTAGGCAGGCGGCCTATGATGGGAAGACGCTTTCTGCCTGGTCGCCGCTAGAACAATGACAACAACAACCGGACGTGACAGACGAGGCAAGAGGAAGCAGGACGGAGGACGGCGGCGCACCGGGCAGAGGCGTCTTCCCTAGGCAGGCGGCCCATGATGGGAAGACGCTTTCTGCCTGGTCGCCGCCAGAACAATGACAACAACAACCGGACGTGACAGACGAGGCAAGAGGAAGCGACGCAGCAGACGGCCAACATCGAGGAGAAGCACGGCGGCGTTCCAGGGACGAAGCGTCGTCCCTAGGCAGGTGGCCCATGATGGGACGGCGTTAGTCCTTGGACGCCGCGAAGATCAAGGAAGGAAAACAACAACGGAGAGGAAACGAAGGAGAGAATCTACAAAAGACAAACTTAGTTAAGTTCACTCGATGTTGGCCGAAGGCCGAATTCAGGGGGGTTAGAGGCCCCCCAATGTTGTGAACACCAATCATATTTGTTTTGATTGGTGTTATGCTGGTTAAGTATTTTTATTAAATAAACGATGGCGGCGACAGGGAAGTAATGCGAAAGCGGTTCCCCTGTCGCCGTCGATTTAAACGGAAAAAAAAAAAAAAAAAAAAAAAAAGGTTAGGTTAGGTTAGGTTAGGTTCTCCCCCGACGGGACCCACCTTGACGTGGTGGGGGAGCTTGCGGGCCTTTAATTAGGTCTTACTAAGCGGTCCCAAATCCCGGCTCTGACCTTAACTGGTTGGAGTCGGGGCGGCGGTCTCCCGGATCCCGGAACGACGGAGGTCAGCGCACCAGCTACTGCGTCACGGCGGCCATTAGGGGGTGCGGTTCTGAGGCTTGCCATACGACCAGCTCCGACGCCCCCACTCGTCGTCGGGAGCGAGGTCACCAGATTTGGCGCTGCTGGTGGCGCGAAGTCAACCCTGAACTTACACGGATACAACAAAGCGGGCCGAAAGTGAATTAGGTGCTGGAGCCACCATATCGGAGTGGAATGGACAATTAACCTTAGCAATGCGCAACTGTCCTCTGAATGAAAAGGAACAGCATTGCCGGGTCCGGGAGGCAGAACAACAGCCGAACGCGGGACGGGAAATCCCGGTGTGCAGGGGCGGAGGTCGACCATTTCCGGTTGGTCGCCCAGAATTGGACTACTTCGTCCCCCGGTGATATGTCGTTCATTTCCGGAGTGCACCCGGAATGGGACCACTTCACTCCCGGGGGGCGAGGTCGTTCATTTCTGGTGTGGACGGCCGGAGTGGGAGCACTCCGTTTCCGGCCGCCGGGAGGACCCCAATCGAATTGCCCAGCAGGAAGAGGAAGGAGGATGCGGTGTACCGGTGAGGAAGCGGCGTTCCTAGGCAGGCGGCCCAGGATGGGACGTCGTTTCCTCCCCGGTCGCCCAGAAGACCGGAGGAGCAGTAACGGGAGGAAGAATCGAGGTGCACCGGGGAGGATGCGGCGTTCCTAGGCAGGTGGCCCAGGATGGGACGTCGTCTCCTCCCCGGTCGCTGAGAAGACCGGAGAAGACACGAGGACGAAGAATAGCGGCGGCGTACCGGGGATGAAGTGTCGTTCCTAGACAGGCGGTCCAGGATGGGACGATACTTCCTCCCCGGTCGCCGCGAAGATCAACGTAGCGGACAGAAGGAAGGAAGCACGAAGGAGACAAGGCGGAGAGCGACGAAGGCGGAAGGAGAGGTCGGAGAAGACGGAAGGAAGGAAGAAGGCCAACATCGAGAAGGAGCACGGCGGCGCACCAGGGACGAAGCGTCGTCCCTAGGCAGGTGGCCTATGATGGGACGGCGTTAGTCCCTGGTCGCCGCGAAGAACGAAGACACACAACGGAGAGGAAACAACGACAACGGAGCGAAAGAACGAAGAGAAAAAATAAAAACTTAGTTAAGAGCACTCGATGTTGGCCGAAGGCCGAATCAGGGGGGTTAGAGGCCCCCCAATGTTGTAAGCACCAATCTTTTTTTATTTTATTTTTTTATTTATTTTCTTAATATTAATGTGCGATTGGTGTACTTTGGCGATGTATTTTTTATTAAATAAACGATGGCGGCGACAGGGAAGTAATGCGAAAGCGGTTCCCCTGTCGCCGTCGATTCAAACACGTAAAAAAAAAAAAAAAAAAAGGTTAGGTTAGGTTAGGTTAGGTTAGGTTAGGTTAGGTTACCCCCTCGTGGAACTCACCTTGTCGTGGTGAGGGGGCTTGAACGGTTGTTCGTCGGGGATTAGTGCTATGCCAACTAGGGTCTCCCATGTTGGACAGGACTAAGCCGCGGCGAGCAACCTGACTAAGTAGTTCCAAGGGTAGGGCGGGCTCTTTAGCCTTGGTTGGCAACCGTCCTAGGGGAAGGAAAACCCCGAGCAAATACCCCCTGGCAGTAGGGTAAAAATGCCAGAAGGACACTGTAAACCCAATATGGAAGTCACGAACAGAAATATTGTTACCGCCCCAGTGTCTTCGGATGACACAGGGGACGCCGGGGGGGGCTCCTGTAGCCCGGTCCCCCTTGGTGACGAACGAGGGCGATGCGATGTGGTGGCCCCACGAATTACAAGAAGTGCGAGCGGTTCAAGATCTGTAAAAGAAGCACCGCCTAAGACTGTCGACATAAGACTTTTGAACGAAGACGAGCTATTAAATATGATCCGAGGGTGCGTTAGTTCGATGATAACTTTTGTCGATAAGAATAAAAATGTGCATAAGGAAATAAAGGATCTCGTTATTAAAACGGAGATAATACTCAAACAATTTATAAAAGTAAAACCTATTGGAACAAAGAGACAAAATAATACTCCCACTAAAATCACTGGAAAAGAAACGCAGGACGAGCTATCCGGGGCAATAGCGAGCATAAAAGTGGTGTTAGAAAAACAAAATGAAGCGATTGCCCAGCTGACAACCCAAACGGAAACGATCAAACAACAACAACAACAATATTATCAACAACACAAGCAGCAACAACAGCATCAGGAAACTCAAGGGCTAATCGGAGAAATTGAGAGGAACAAACTCAACACCAAGCAATTGCAACGACTGGTCCTAAGTAGTCCTTGTTCAGCTATACACGATGCCATATCAAGGTCATGCGAGAAGATTAAAATAACTCTACCAGCGCAGCAGGAAGTCATAAATAACGTAGCCATTCATCAAGAGGACACAGAGAGCGGTTTCATAGAGGTCACAAGAAAGGGGGGTAAAAAGATCAATATACCAGAGGAATCTTTAGACAAAAAACAATCAAATGAAATACTTAAACAAAGAAAAAACACAAACACAAGAGTTCGTCCAGACACAATTATTATCAAAACAAGCGAAAGTAGATCTTACAGAGACGTTCTCAAGTCTTTACGCCATAACGACAAGGCGTCTGGACTCGGAGAAAATATTAGATACATTAAAAGGACAAAAAACGGAGATGTAATAATGACTGTGGCCCATCGAGCACAACAAAAGACAGAAGACATCATAAAGGGGATTGAGGATGTCTTAGGGGAAAACTCCAGCGTCAAACAGCTAGGGAACAACAAATTAATGCAAATTAATAATCTGGATGAAATTACAACAAAAGAGGAAGTGATGGAGGCGATATATGACACTCTTGGCATTGACAAAAAAGATGGGAGAATAATAGTACGAAATTTACAGGCCTGGAAGGATGGGACACAGACTGCGAATGTACTAATTCCAGAACCTGAAGCTATCAAGCTTCTCAAAAAAGGAAGAATAAAAGTAGGATGGCTAGCTTGCTCAGTTAGACAAAAGGAAAAGCCAATTAGGTGTTATAAGTGTCACGGTTTTGACCACCTAAAAAAGGACTGCCAGGGAGCAAATAACTCCAAGTGCTGCTGGAAGTGCGGTTCCGAATCTCATCAAGTTAAAGAGTGTGACATAAACGAGACGCCTAAGTGTTATCACTGTATCCGCCTTGATGATGGGGGAGACATTGACCACTACTCTGGAAGTAAGAAGTGTAGGGCATTGCGTCCTAAAAACAGTAAAAACTAATATAGAATGGTTAAGTTCCTACAGCTTAACTTACATACTAGTAGGGTATCACAGGATCTAATAATGCAAATGGCATTCGAAAAGGAAGCAGATTTTCTAATACTCAGTGAACTAAATAGAATCCCAAATCAACAAGGGTGGTACGGAAGCGAAGACGGTAGATGTGCGATCTACATGGTAAACGATATGGATATTTTATGTCACGGTAAAGGATACGGGTTCGTTTGGGTGGAAACTAAGTGGTTTAAAATATACAGCTGCTATTTTCTCCTTCGACCACCAATGTGGAATACTTAGATCTCCTAGCAAGTCTTGAGCAGGACATAGGACAGAGATCTCGCAAACTAATAGTGGCCGGTGATTTTAATGCACACTCCCCTAGTTGGGGCTCACCCAATTCATGTCACAGAGGGGAAATCCTTCTCGACATCACCGAAAATATGCAACTAGTACCGGTAAACCAAGGATCATCACCAACTTTCGTACGAGGAAAACAGAGACACATATTGATATAACATTCATGACACCAGATATAATCAAAGACATAAGAACATGGAAAGTCCTTGATGATTATGTGCATAGTGACCATCGCTGCATACTCTTTGATCTATTACTGGGTGATAAACATAATAAAGAGGGTACACAAATGGAAAACAGATGGTCTTGGAAAAAATACGACGCTGACAAACTTAGAATGTTCATAGAATCATCAGAAGCACCTGTAATTCACAACAACGCCGAACGAGGATCGAAAGAAATAACACAGTACCTAAAGGAAGCATGTGATAGTTGTATGCCCCGTGGCACATACCGATGGAAAAAAAAACCATGCCATTGGTGGACTGAAGAAATTGCGACACTAAGAAGAGTTTGTCTTGCGGCTAGAGATCTCTCCACAGAATTCGCCATCTAAGTAGAATAGAAGAATCCGACGAATTCGTAACATATAAAACATTGAAAAAAACCTTAAAGCTAGCAATAAAGAAGAGTAAGGAAAAGAGTTGGAAGCAGCTAATAGCACAAGTGGAAACAGACCCATGGGGATTACCATATAAACTAATAGCAAAAATTAATTGGCAAAAAAAGTATCGAAGGTCTTTCAACTCCGGGACGGTTAGAGTTAATTGTAGACACATTGTTCCCAAAGCATCCAGAGATAACATGGGGAACTCTAGAACCAACGAGCGTTTTTCAAGTAGTAACAACTGAAGAATTGATGAGTGCTGCCGCAAAGATCCCTAGAGGAAAAGCTCCAGGAATAGATGGAATACCAGACATGATAGTAAAGGCCCTATCGATCAAAAAGCCCGGGATCTTAATCGAGTTATTCAATACTTGCTTTAAGGAGGGAATTTTTCCGAACAATTGGAAGCAAGCAAAGCTGATATTACTACGAAAAGGGGACAAGCCACTGGATCAGCCATCATCTTATAGACCAGTTTGCTTACTAAATACAGTTAGTAAATTGTTCGAGAGAGTAATTAAGTCGAGACTGGAGGCACATCTGGAAGAGAAAAATGGCTTGAGTGATCTTCAGTTCGGATTCCGAAGATCTAGATCAACGGTAGATGCTATATCATGCATTATGCAAGAGGTAAATACTTCAGCGACAGAGCCACTACATCGGAGAAACCTCTGTGCCATCGTGTCGTTGGATGTAGCCAATGCGTTTAATACAGCTTCGTGGCGCAGGATTGACCAAGCACTAGCAGAAAAAAAAGTTCCGGTATATCTGAGACGTGTGATAAGAAGTTATCTCAGCGAAAGATCTCTCACGTTCGGAAACAATAAAATACACACGGTAACTAGTGGAGTCCCCCAGGGGTCAGTTTTAGGCCCCCTGCTTTGGAATATAATGTATGATGACCTCTTAAGGCAAAAACTTCCGGTAACCTTAGCGGGAATGTCAACCGCGAAACTGGCTGCATTCGCCGACGATGTGGCAGTAATCGCAACGGGTAGAACAACGGATTGGCTTGAAATAGCAACCAACAACGCACTGGAAATAGTAGAAAAATGGATGGAGGATAGCGGCCTTCAATTATCGGCAGCGAAAACTGAGGCTGTTATGCTAACATCGAAACGAGCGTATGCAAGACCAAAGTTCTATCTGAAAGGCATAGAACTTGAGATAAAATCTGAAACAAAATATTTAGGTATGACGCTAAGTGAGAAGCTAGGCTACAAAAAACATCTAGTAAATATAAGCAATAAGGCTACTGCAACAGTCGCTGCACTTTCAAGATTATTGCCAAATACGAATGGACCTACTCAAAAGAAACGACAAATACTGATGTCAGTGGTTATGAACCAGTTACTATACGCAGCACCTATATGGTCGACTGCGCTGGAAATGCAAAACAAATTAAGTATTATGGAAAAACCGCAAAGAAGAATGGCACTCCGGATAGTATGTGCCTATAGAACCGTATCAACACAGGCAGTTCTTGTAGTAGCGAGCGTTCCACCGATTGATTTACTAGCCTGGGAGCGGAAACAAATATACATTAACAGAAGAAATATAGATTTGAAGGAGGTCAAAAAAACTGCCAGAAAAGAATTACTAAAGAAGTGGCAAGACAAATGGGACGTGGGAACTACCGGAAGATGGACGTGGCGGCTAATCAGAAATATAGAAGCTTGGGTGACAAGGCCATTCGGAAGAGTGAATTTCCATATAACACAGATGCTGACAGGACATGGATGCTTCCCGTCTTACCTCCATAGATTTAGAAGATTAGAAAACGAAGTATGCTTGGATTGTAATTGGCAAATAGACGACGTGGAGCACACTATATTTCGATGCGATAGATGGTGTAGACTTAGGAGGATATTAGAATATAAATTGGGAGGTGACTTGGAGCCAGAAAATATAGTTGATCATATGCTAAAGAGCAAAAAAAATTGGGATGCGGTAAATGATTATGTACGGGAAATATTAAGCACTAAAGAAGAAGAAGAAAGACAACGACAGAGATAACCATGGTATGAATACAAAAAACAAAAGGAACAAAAAAGAAAGAAAAATATGAAAAAAAGATAAAGAAGAAGAAAAGAAGAAAAGAAAAAGGAAAAAAAAAAAATTAGTTAAGTTAACTTTATGTGAGCCGAAGGCTAGAAACGACTGAGGAGTAGGGGCCTCAGATTATGTAATTCAATGTGTGTTAAATGTTTAAACTGTAATGTGTATATATTTTTTCTTGAATAAATGATGTCAGATAGGAGAGATGGACGACCCGCAAGGGTGAAGTACCTCTTCTATTCTGGCGATTTTCTACCACAAAAAAAAAAAAAAAAAAAAGGTTAGGTTAGGTTAGGTTAGGTTAGGTTAGGTTTTTTTTTTTTTTTTTGTGTTTGAACCACGGCGCGACAGGGGGGCACTTCACCCTAGGGTCGTCCTTCCCCCTGCCTCCGCATCGTTTATTTAACGAACATACAAATAAATACAATGTAAGTTACAAAATATATACATTACATTTTTACAAATGAAGGGGGCTCTATCCCCCTAAATTCGCCTTCGGCGCACACTATGAATGAACTTAACTAAGTTTAATTTTGAACAAATTCATCCGGCCATCTGCCTTGCCCGCTCCTCCGCTTCTCTTTTGGACATGACATGGCTGACATATCCGGCGACCGCTTCCCAGTTGTCCCTGGATTTGAGCATGACCCCAATGACCTCCTCCGGCAGCAGGTTGGCACCGATCCGCGTTTCCAACGTCCTTCGCTCTCTCCACCATCTGTCGCAGTTGAATAGCGCGTGTTCCGCATCATCACATTCCGCTTGGCAGTCCACGCAACCCGGATTATCGATCCTCTTAAATCTGTGCAAGTATTGCCCAAAGCATCCGTGGCCTGACAGCATTTGTGTCAGATGGAAGTTGACACATCCTGACTTTCGCCCTACCCATTGCTTCACATCCCTGATCAGCCTCCAAGTCCAACGTCCTGTTTCGGCCGAGTCCCATTCGATCTGCCACCTTTCGAACACTGCTTCCCGTATCTTTGGATCCATTACCTGGACATGCGGTTCGGGCCTCCTCCGGTACCGTTGATCCCTCTCCCATGCCATGTGGTGCGGTGGGATGAGACCTGCTATCACAAAGATCGCATGCGATGAGACAGTCCTGTACGCAGTCGCCACTCTCAGGGCCATAGTTCTAAGGGGCTTCTGGATGATGTCCACGTTACTCTTGAACTCCAGAGCCCTCAACCAGACTGGCGCCGCGTACAGAATCTGGCTGTTCGCGACTGTGGCCAGGAGATGCCTCTTGCGTTGGCTCGAGCCTCCTACGTTTGGCATTAGCCTTGACAGAGCAGAAACCGTCGCCGTCGTTTTTGCTGCCGCTGATTCCAGGTGTCTCCTGAAGCCCTTAACTCGGCTTAGCACTACTCCTAGGTAGCGTATCTGATCGCTGAGCTTGATGGTTGACCCTCTGATGGTCAATTTTGGTGCATCGTACCTTCTTTTGGATGTCAGTATGACTGCTTCCGTCTTCGGCACTGACAGCTTGAGCCCATTCGCTTCCATCCAGTCTGAGACAGCCACTAGGGCATTGTTGGCTGCCTCCTCTAGCAGTTGTGTGGTGCGGCCTGTCGCTATCACCGCCACGTCGTCGGCAAAAGCTATGAGTGCGGCTGACGATTGACCAGGAAAGGTGTGCCCTAGGTTTATGTTGAGGAGCTCGTCATACATAATGTTCCATAGTAGAGGCCCCAACACCGACCCCTGTGGAACCCCGCACGACATGGTTCTGGTCTCGCTGGTTCCGTATTGGATTTCTCTTTGGCTGAGGTAGCTCTTTATTATTCTAACGAGATACAGGGGTACCATCTTCCGGTGTAGCGCTTCTTCTATTCTGTCCCATCTGGCCGAGTTGAACGCATTCTGTACGTCCAGCGTTATAACTGCGCATATTTCCCTTCGGCGTAGTGGACCTGTGGAAACTCTATCTATCGTCTCCATCACTTTTGATATGGCACCAACCGTGGACCGTCCCTTTCGGAATCCGTACTGATTTTCGCTTAGGCCTTTGACTTCATCCAGATGCCTTTCCATTCTGCCTTTTATAATCCGTTCGAATAGTTTCCCGACCGTGTTCAGGAGGCATATGGGCCTGTACGAGGATGGGATTTCCAAAGGTTTAGAACCTTTACGCAGCAGGACCAGCTTCGCCGTTTTCCATGAGTTGGGGAAATTTCCTTGTTCCAAGCAGGCGTTGTACAGGTCGCGTAGGATCTCGGGTTTGTGCTTGGCTACTTCCTTGACTATCAGGTCCGGCACTCCGTCAGGGCCGGGAGCCTTGCCGAGAGGTATCCGTGAGCTGCAGGTCAGGATTTCCTCCCGGCTAGGTTAGGTTAGGTTAGGTTAGGTTAGGTTAGGTTAGGTTAGGTTAGGTTATTCCGGTGCTGGCAGCCGTTGCGAACACACCGTCGTTCGCGTCGCTCCGTACTCGAGTGTACTTTTGTCGTGGTTACAGTGGTTCGTTTTTTGCGTGCGTTGTCTTGAAAGAATCGTCTAGTGACGGTGTTTTTGAAATACTAACGAGCGCGAATATCGGACATTTATTGGTTGAGATATTTCAATTTTAGTGTTGTGCGTTTTCGTTCAGCCGGGACGGAATATTTCGTATTGCTGTGGTTTGCTCAATTTTTGTCGGATCGGTGCGTTTGATACACTGGTGCATTCGTTTCTGAATGCAGAGTCGGCCCTGCGTCGGGTGCGCGGATCGGAGTAAAATTGAGTGTTTAATCGCAATTTTTGTTTTTTGTTAATATATAAAATAATATATTTCGCGTCGCGAGTGTTTATCGGCCGCCGCAGGCTGCCGCCGCCGCCGCCGCCGCCGCCGCCGCCGCCGCCGCTTGTTCGGTGTGTGCTAAAATTACTGCTGTGGATCGGTGCGTATCAAGGCTGTTCGCCGCCGTTGCGTGTGAAAAAGAAATTTTTTTTTTTTTTTTTTTTTTTTTTTTTCTCTTCTCTTATACCGCGCGAACAGCAAGTGTTCGACGTCGCGCGGGGAAACAGAGTCGCTGCCTATCGGCACACGTCGTTACGCATTGGCTAACTCCATACGATGTCAGGAAATGAGGAGGACATAAACATGGAAAAAGACGCTAAAGGGAGCTCCCGTAGCCTGACCCCCTCTGGTGCTGAACAGGGGCGAAATAAAGGTGAGACTTCACGCAAGACCAGCGCGGTGAACGGTAACAATCGGCAAAAGAAAGTTACGGGGGTGGGCAGCCAGGCTCCTACTGCCCCACTTAACACCAGTGCTGTCAACAATGACGAGTC
This sequence comes from Chaetogeoica ovagalla, assembly GCA_032441825.1. Lineage (NCBI taxonomy): Eukaryota > Metazoa > Arthropoda > Insecta > Hemiptera > Aphididae > Chaetogeoica > Chaetogeoica ovagalla. The sequence goes on along the minus strand of JAMBTI010000040.1, from coordinate 21,965 downwards.
CTCCGCGGCCACTGAGAGCTTACACACCCAGCTTAGTGGCGAACCAGAAAAAGGAGAGCAGCCCGTGCCAGTAGATGGCGGTTCAATCAAGGGCAGACTTCGAAGGAAACTTGAGAAGAGCACTTCTCAGACCGGCTATGCTACTGTTACCAAGGAGAATAAGGAGGAGGCATCGTTAGGTCGACTGACGAGCCGCGTAGAACAGGTGTCTAAATTCATCATGGGTAAGAAGGGAAGGGGGATACATCTCCCCATTCAGGAGGCAATAGAGGCGATCAAGTTAGAGCTTCATGTGCTTAAGGGTATAAGAAGATGCAGGGCGGTGGTCCCGAATCCCGAAGAGGAGCTGGTCACGGGGTCGGATAAATCGCCTCCAGCCAAAAAACTCCGGGCTGATAAATGTCAAAATCAGGACCATTCTATGGAGGAAGAAGGTGATTCTCCGGGGCTCGGGGTGTCGAAGCAGGTGGTTTCGGCTCTAGCGAAAATGCAGGAAGTATTGCAGGAGCAATGGAAGGTGATTGAAGGTCTCTCGGCACAGAATCGTATAATGCAAGCTCAGCTGCAAAGGCATCTCAGCCCGATGGACCCTGCTGAACAGAGGGTGGACAGCCTGGAAGCTCCCCCGCTGCTGCAGGCTAAACACCCTCTGGCACCGGTAGTGGTTGCCTCAGGGGGGGACACCTGGAACACAGTTGCATCAAAGAAGACACGGCGTGACGCGAAAAACGTGATGGCGGTGAAGGAGACTACTAAGGGTCGGACGGAGGCTATCAGGAAGCTTGGGAATAAACCCCCGGCAATCCTGGTAAAGTCCGCAGTGGGCAAGTCATATGCTGACACAGTGCGGGCCCTGCGGTCCACCAGCGGCATTAGCCCGGAGAAAGTAGGGGCCAAGGTTAAGGTGGTTAGGATGACGCGCGAGGGACACGTACTACTTGAGCTTACACAGGGCGCTGCGTCTCACGCTGCCGCTACTAAACTTAAAGATGAAATTGTTGCCAAGCTTGGCAGCAACGTTGGAGTGGTCACCCAGCTTGGGCAAGTGGTCGAGGTGGAGGTGGTTGATATTGATGCAGCTGCCGACCGAGAAGAGGTGCTGAGTGCTCTCCAGGCGGCAGTTCCTGGGGGGGATGATGACCTGGCAGTAATCAGCGAACGACGGGCCATAGAAGTAACAGGCCTCTGGGCAACGAGGTCTGGCCATCAGGTGGCAACCGCGAAGATGTCCAGGGCCGCTGCATCTTGCATTGACAGGGTTGCCATTGGGTGGACAATGTGCAGGGTGCGTGAGCGCAGGCCACCTCCTGTCGAGTGCTACCGGTGTCATGGTTACGGTCATTACTCTACCAACTGCAAGGGTCCAGACCTTTTCAATGCGTGCAGAAGGTGTGGGGAAACGGGACACACTGAAAAGGGCTGCAAGGCTGGAGAAGATCGCTGTGTGGCGTGTGAGCGAGCCGGCAAGGGAAGGAAAGTGCATCGACCGGGTTCAGGCGCCTGTGAAGCCCGCAAAGAGGCCGCAGCCAAGGGCATGGTGAGGAAGCAACTGCAGAAAAATGATTAGGTGCCTGCAGGCAAACCTCAGGAGGTGCTGGGAAGCCCAGCGGTTACTCGAGGTGAAGGTATCCAATTGCGAAATTGGACTATTAATTTTGTCCGAGCACAACCGATCACCTGGAAATAACATTAGCTATGCTGTGAGCACAAATGACACGTGCTCCATAGCACTCACGTGGCATGCAGGGTGTGTTGCCGAAGCTACAGGATCGGGACTTGGCTTTGCCTGGCTCCGCTTTCAGGGAGTCAGGGCCTTTAGTTGCTACTGGACGCCAAATGGGCGTACAGCGGCTATAAGGCTAGAGGCTTTCTGTCACTTCCTTGATGGACTGGAAAGGGCTATCAGGCTTGGCAGCGAACAGGGTGAGACGATTGTTGTCGCGGGTGATTTTAATGCCAAGTCTGACAGCTGGGGATCGGGTGAAAATGATGAGAAGGGTCAGGCACTTGAAGATTTTGCAGTTAGACTAGGACTTTGGACCGACAACACAGGCAATCAACCTACGTTTATAAGGGACCTGTCGAGGTCAGTCATAGATGTCACCTTCTCGAGTGCGGGACCACACAAGGTCGAGGAATGGAGGGTGCTGGAAGACTATACTGCAAGTGACCATCAGTACGTGTCTTTCTCTATAAATGGGCCGCAGACAACAGAACTTGCAGATCCAGGACAACTTGATCACGCCGGGTGGGCCTTTCGCAAGTTAGACCAAGAAGCGCTGGAGAGAAAGCTTGATCAGATCTGTCAGTGCAGTCTGATTAGGGAAACGGCAGAGGAAACAGCGGAGGCGCTCAACAAAAGCTTAGTCATACTGTGTGACGCGAGTATGCCTAAAACGAAGAAAGGAGCACACAGACGCAGGTCAGTCTACTGGTGGACTGCAGAAATTGCGGAGCTGAGATCAGCGAGCAATAGAGCCCGGAGGACTTACTTAAGGGAAGTGGCAAGAAGAGGAATGCTTGACTGCGAGGAGGAGAGAATACACTTCAAGCTTGCGCGCAAGGAGCTCCGTAAGGCAATTCGAGTGTCCCAAGAGAAATGTTGGGCAGAACTGTGCAAGACAGTGGATAATGATCCATGGGGAGCTCCTTACAGAATTGTTACCAAGCGGTTTAGCAGGCAGCAACCTGGAGCGGCGGCCAGAGGACGCGAGCATGAGATCGCGGAAGCTCTGTTCCCAGAGCGCCCGCAAGTGGACTGGGAGGACACCCCACTGGATAACGGAGGTACAACAGGAAATGATGACATGGTACAAGAAGAATGTCCGTTGCTAACCATTGGAGAGCTCACACAGGCGGCTCAACGCATGCCGAGAGGCAAAGCGCCGGGGCCCGACGGGGTTCCAAACGAGCTGCTGACAGTAGTGGCGCGGAAAACTCCGAGCATGTTATTGGGAGTTTACAATAAATGCATAGAGAGTGCAGTTTTTCCTTCCCCCTGGAAGCGCGCGAGGCTGGTGCTGCTGCGGAAAGGGCCGGATAGAGCACTGGAGGACCCCTCTAGTTATCGTCCTCTCTGTATGCTGGACTCGGCAGGGAAACTGCTCGAGCGGATAATTCTTAAAAGACTTAGTGACCACTTGGACAGTATCGGAGGAGTAAATGACAACCAATATGGGTACAGAAAGGGAAGATCTACTGAAGATGCAATTAACAAAATTATTGATGCGGCAATATGGGCAAGACAAGGGGCGAGCCAGTATCAGGAACTGTGTGTAGTGGTCGCACTAGATGTTAAAAACGCCTTTAACAGCGCCCCGTGGGACCTCATAGATGCTGCGCTCCGTGCAAGAGCGGTGCCACGGTACCTCATCAGAATGCTGCGCTCCTACATGACAGACAGGACACTAATGGTGCATGGTGGCGAGGTGGGTGGATTAGGTGCTGCTGGTACCAGGAATATTTCTTGTGGTGTTCCTCAGGGTTCGGTCCTTGGACCAACCCTGTGGAACGTCTACTATGACGATCTTCTAAGAATGGAGGTACCAACGGGGGTGCAGCTGGTTGCCTTTGCTGATGATCTCGCGATAGTAGCAGTCGCTCGCACGTCGGAGGAGCTGGAGTCCGCAGTTAATCCAACGTTGGCTGCAATCGCGGACTGGACAAGGAACCACGGACTGCAACTGTCAGAACACAAGACTGAAGCCATAATGCTAACAAGGAAGAAAAAATACACTAACCCGGCGCTGACAGTTGCAGGGCACCCAGTGACGATTCGGAAGACTATGAGATACCTGGGAGTGACGCTTGACTCCAGCCTCACTTTCAGGAGACATGTGGAGAATGTTGGAAGTAAGGCAGTGGAAGCAGTGGGAGCGCTCAGCCGGCTCATGCCGAATGTGGGTGGCCCAACGCAAAATAAGAGGGCATTGATTATGTCGGTAGTGAACAGTAGGCTCTTTTATGCAGCGCCCACGTGGGCACACCGCGCCACAAAGTATGAGGTAAACAACAGGGCGATAACCAGAGCCTTACGTCTGGCGGCACTGAGGGTGACAAGGGCATACCGGACAGTGTCGGCAGATGCGGTAATGGTACTTGCCAACACACCACCAGGGGACCTTCTAGCTTTGGAAAGAGCGAGGATAAGAAGAAGAACCGAGGAAATGACTGAAGGGATCGAAGCGATAAAAAGGACAGAAAGAAAGATTACTATAGATAAGTGGCAGGAGAGATGGAACCGAGGTGAAAAAGGTGCGTGGACACGGGCGCTCATCCCTGACCTTAGCAGATGGCTCTGTAGGCCACGGATGGACCTCACATTCCACCTAACGCAGGCACTCACGGGGCATGGAAGCTTCAGGGAATACCTACACCGGATGCGCCGGGCGACGGACGCGGGATGTGCCTACTGTCATAACCCAGTGGATTCGGCGGAGCACACGCTCTTTGATTGTGAGCGATGGATTGAGGAACGCAGGGCGGTGAATGCGGTTGTCGGTGGTAGGGGCGTGCGCCCCTCTGACGTAGAGGATCTACTCTGCGGCCCGAAAGATGTGCCCACGCGGGAAGAGGACCCAGTACTACACACTAGGATGGCAGAGGCGGCGAGCAGAGCAGCTCACACCTTCCATCAGATGGTAATTGCCATTCTAGGAAGAAAGGAGCAGGACGAGAGGGACTGGGAGGCAGAACACAGGCATAACAACCAGCCACTTGCAGGCCGGCAAGGAAGAAGAGGAGCGCAAAGGAGAAATTGATCAAGGAAATTGTACTAAAAATTAGTTAAGGACACATTTGTTGTAGGTCGAAGACCGGATATAGGGAGGATAGAGCCTCCTATTTTTTGTAGCGGCGAATGCCGATAAAAATGTTGTATGTAAATATTGTATTTGTTTTGTTATGCAATAAACGATGGGGGCCTGGCGGAAGTAATGCGCAAGCGGTTCCCGCCAGGCCCTCGGTTCAAACAGAAAAAAAAAAAAAAAAAAAAAAAAAAAAAAGGTTAGGGTCGGTTGGGTTAGGTTAGGTTAGGTTCTCCCCCGACGGGACCCACCTTGTCGTGGTGGGGGAGCTTGCGGGCCCTTAATTGGGTCTTACTAAGCGGTCCCAGATCCCGGCTCTGGCCTTAATTGGTTGGAGTCGGGGTGGCGTCTCCCGGTCCTGGGACCAGGCGCAGCGGACCAGCCACATCCGAGATTGGGAGTCCTGGCGGTCTGGGTAGGTGTTGGTCCCTATCCGAAGCGTATGCTGAGGAGGGGACCACATCTACTTGGGCGTCGGGACGACCTAGAGTTCGGTGAAGCTGGTCGTGGATCATGGTGTCACCGGCTTGCCTTAATTGGCTGGCCGGTGACGAAGACGGCGGCGGTCCAGTCACACCCAGTACGGAGAAGGCCCGGCGGATCGGGGGCATGTGCAGTTCCCGGAAGGGGCTGCCCTCTCGGACGTCGGGTCAATCCAGGAACAGTGTGGCTGGCCGCCAAGAACAGGACGACAACGGGACCGGGAGACGGAGCAGCTGGCCGGTCAACAACGAAGACGTCCCCGGGTCGAGGCGGCGTGGCCCTAGGCAAGGTGGCCCGAGATGGTTGACCGAGCCTCCCCTCCGGTCGACCGTCGGACGAATGGAGACCGGCCCAGCAGGAGGATGACGTGATGGCTGTTGGACTGATTGGGTCCTCCTCAACAGCCGGAGCGTGAAGATGCCCACAACTTTTCCTTGATAGTTAAGTCTTCTAAAATGTGGGCCGAAGGCCGAAACTAGGGGGTTCGAGGCCCCCTGTTTTGATGTATGGTACTGAGGTACCCCCCCCCCCCCGCGGCATAGTTACGTGCGGTTTCGTACCCGTAACTATGCCGCAGAAGAGAGTATTTATGTTTTCCCCATTTTCCCCATTTAATGTGAATTTGGTTTTCATAAATAAACGATGCGGCTAGGGAGGAAGTAATGCCTCACGGCGGTTCCCTCCCTAGCCGCGATTATCGAAGTGTAAAAAAAAAAAAAAAAAAAAAAAAAAAAAAAAAATGGTTAGGTTAGGTTAGGTTAGGTTAGGTTAGGTTAGGTTAGGTTAGGTTAGGTTAGGTTAGGTTAGGTTAGGTTAGGTTAGGTTCCCCCTCGTGGAACTCACCTTGTCGTGGTGAGGGGGCTTGTGTTCCTCTGCGACCCTGAGAGCTATGCCAACGGTGGTGTATTCCACCAGCAGGGTCTCCCATGTTGGACAGGTCAAAGGGTAGAGGACAGACTAAGAGTTCCAAGCCCGGCTCTTACCTTAATTGGTTGGAGCCGGGTTGCAGCGTCTCGGTGCTCAAGGGTCGAGACGCATTCCCGGGATGCAGGAGGCCGATGGGACTGCGACTCCCCTTGGCGCCGAGACGAGACAGGTCGATGGACCAGGAGGAAGCGGTTCAGTGGCGTCACCGTGAAGACGCTGCAGGAGGAGGAGGTCCACATTACACCAGGGACGAGGATCTCGGTGTTCGAGGGTTGAGGCGTAGTTTCTAGGCAGTTGGCCGAGGATGGGACTACGCCTCCCCTAGGACACCGAGAGGGATCGGAAGATCAGAGGGAAGCGGTTCCGGCGTGGCCGCAACGACGCCGAGGACGAAGAGGCCCATCAACACCAGGGGCGGAGAATCTCGGTGTTCCAGGGTTGAGGCGCAGTTCCCTAGGCAGGTGGCCGAGGATGGGGCTGCGCCTCCCTTGGACGCCGAGACGATCCAGGAGGATGCCACGGTTCCGGTGGAGATCTGGCGGATGGCGGCTTTAGGGCTCCTCCGTGCTGCAAAGCCGGAGCGTGAAGCGGCCCACTTTAATTAAGTGCGTAAATTGTGGGCCGAAGGCCAAAACTGGGGGGGTTAGAGGCCCCCCGTTTTGTTGTCAGGTACTCAAAAGTACCAAAACCCCGCGGCATAGGTGCGGGTGCTTACGTACCCGTATCTATGCCGCAGAAGAAAGTGTTGTTTTTCCCTCAATTTATGTAATTTTGGTTTTTACAATAAACGATGCGGCCAGGGAGGAAGTAATGCCTAACGGCAGTTCCCTCCCTGGCCGCGATTTCGAAGTGTAAAAAAAAAAAAAAAAAAAAAAGGTTAGGTTAGGTTAGGTTAGGTTAGGTTAGGTTAGGTTAGGTTAGGTTAGGTTAGGTTAGGTTAGGTTAGGTTAGGTTAGGTTAGGTTCTCCCCCGACGGGACCCACCTTGACGTGGTGGGGGAGCTTGCGGGCCCTTAATTGGGTCTTACTAAGCGGTCCCAAATCCCGGCTCTGAGGTTATGAGGTGCTGTCGATTCCGTTTGCAGTCGTCTGTTTGACCAGGCGCAGCGGACCAGCCACATCCGAGATTGGGAGTCCTGGCGGTCTGGGTAGGTGTTGGTCCCTATCCGAAGCGTATGCTGAGGAGGGGACCACATCTATTCGGGCGTCGGGACGACCTAGAGTTCGGTGAAGCTGGTCGTGGATCATGGTGTCACCGGCTTGCCTTAATTGGCTGGCCGGTGACGAAGACGGCGGCGGTCCAGTCACACCCAGTACGGAGAAGGCCCGGCGGATCGGGGGCATGTGCAGTTCCCGGAAGGGGCTGCCCTCTCGGACGTCGGGTCAATCCAGGAACAGTGTGGCTGGCCGCCAAGAACAGGAGAAGAACGGGACCGGGAGACGAAGCAGCTGGCCGGTCAACAAACAACGACGTCCCGGGGGGTCGAGGCGTGACCCCTAGGCAAGGTGGCCGACGATGGTTGATCGCGCCTCCCCCCCGGTCGAAAGAAGGATGAAGACCGGCCAAGCAGTTGGAAGACGCGAAGGCTGTTGATATGGGTCCCCCGGTTCAACAGCCGGGGCGTGAACAAGCCCACAACTTTAACAATTAGTTAAGTGTTCTAAAATGTGGGCCGAAGGCCAAAATGAGGGGGTTAGAGCCCCCCTATTTTGTTGTCGGGTACTATGGTACCCCCCCCCCCCGCGGCATAGTTACGCGTGGTCTCGTACCCGTAGCTATGGTTAGGTTAGGTTAGGTTAGGTTAGGTTAGGTTAGGTTAGGTTAGGTTAGGTTAGGTTAGGTTAGGTTAGGTGGTTAGGTTAGGTTAGGTTAGGTTAGGTTAGGTTAGGTTAGGTCTCCCCCGACGGGACCCACCTTGTCGTGGTGGGGGAGCTTGCGGGCCCTTAATTGGGTCTTACTAAGCGGTCCCAGATCCCGGCTCTGACCTTCATTGGTTGGAGTCGGGGTGGCGGTCTCCCGGTCCTGGGACAAGGAGCAGCGGACCAGCCACATCCGAGATTGGGAGTCCTGGCGGTCTGGGTAGGTGTTGGTCCTTATCCGAAGTGTATGCTGAGGAGGGGACCACATCTACTTGGGCGTCGGGACGACCTAGAGTTCGGTGAAGCTGGTCGTGGATCATGGTGTCACCGGCTTGCCTTAATTGGCTGGCCGGTGACGAAGACGGCGGCGGTCCAGTCACACCCAGTACGGAGAAGGCCCGGCGGATCGGGGGCATGTGCAGTTCCCGGAAGGGGCTGCCCTCTCGGACGTCGGGTCAATCCAGGAACAGTGTGGCTGGCCGCCAAGAACAGGAGAAGAACGGGACCGGGAGACTGAAGAGCATGCCGGTCGACGAATGAAGACGTCCCGGGGGGTCGAGGCGTGGCCCCTAGGCAAGGTGGCCCATAATGGTTGACTGCGCCTCCCCCCCGGTCGACCCGTGGACGGACGAAGACCGGCGATGATGAAGGAAGACGTGACGGCAGAAGATCAAGTCGGAGCGTGAAGCAGCCCACAAACTTACCATGTAGTTAAGCTTCTAAAATGTGGGCCGACGGCCAAAACGAGGGGGTTAGAAGCCCCCTGTTTCGTTGTAGGGTACTAAGGTACCCCCCCCCCCCCGCGGCATAGTTACGCGCGGTTTCGTACCCGTAACTATGCCGCCGATGTATGTATTGTGTTTTCCCTTATTTGTATTATTTTGTATATATATGAATTTGGTTTCACAATAAACGATGCGGCTAGGGAGGAAGTAATGCCTCACGGCGGTTCCCTCCCTAGCCGCGGTTAGGTTAGGTTAGGTTAGGTTAGGTTAGGTTAGGTTAGGTTAGGTTAGGTTAGGTTAGGTTAGGTTAGGTTAGGTTAGGTTAGGTTAGGTTAGGTTAGGTTAGGTTAGGTTAGGTTAGGTTAGGTTAGGTTCTCCCCCGACGGGACCCACCTTGACGTGGTGGGGGAGCTTGCGGGCCCTTAATTGGGTCTTACTAAGCGGTCCCAGATCCCGGCTCTGGCCTTAATTGGTTGGAGTCGGGGTGGCGTCTCCCGGTCCTGGGACCAGGCGCAGCGGACCAGCCACATCCGAGATTGGGAGTCCTGGCGGTCTGGGTAGGTGTTGGTCCCTATCCGAAGCGTATGCTGAGGAGGGGACCACATCTATTCGGGCGTCGGGACGACCTAGAGTTCGGTGAAGCTGGTCGTGGATCAAGGTGTCACCGGCTTGCCTTAACTGGCTGGTCGGTGACGAAGACGGCAGCGGTCCAGTCACACTTAGTACGGAGAAGGCTCGGCGGATCGGGGGCATGCGCAGTTCCCGGAAGGGGCTGCCCTCCCGGACGTCGGGTCAATCCAGGAACAGTGTGGCTGGCCGCTAAGAACAGGAGAAGTACGGGACCGGGAGACGAAGATGCAAGCCGGTCGACAATCGAAGACGTCCCGGGGGGTCGAGGCGTGGTCCCTAGGCAAGGTGGCCCGAGATGGTTGACTGCGCCTCCCCCCCGGTCGATCCGTGGACGGGAGAAGACCGGCGATGCCGAAGGATGACGCGACGGCTGATAAGTTAGGGTCCTCCGGCTTACAGTCGGAGCGTGAAGCAGCCCACACCTAGTTAAGCTTCTAAAAATGTGGGCCGAAGGCCGAAACGAGGGGGTTAGAATCCCCCTGTTTTGTTGTCTGGTACTACGGTACCCCCCCCCCCCGCGGCATAGTTACGTGCGGTTTCGTACCCGTAACTATGCCGCAGAAGATAGTATTGTGTTTTCCCCAATAATTTGTATATATTTTTTTGGTGTTTCACAATAAACGATGCGGCTAGGGAGGAAGTAATGCCTCACGGCGGTTCCCTCCCTAGCCGCGATTTCGAAGAGTAAAAAAAAAAAAAAAAAAGGTTAGGTTAGGTTAGGTTAGGTTAGGTTAGGTTAGGTTAGGTTAGGTTAGGTTAGGTTAGGTTAGGTTAGGTTAGGTTAGGTTAGGTTAGGTTAGGTTAGGTTAGGTGAGGTTAGGTTAGGTTAGGTTAGGTTAGGTTAGGTTAGGTTAGGTTAGGTTAGGTTAGGTTAGGTTAGGTTAGGTTAGGTTAGGTTAGGTTAGGTTAGGTTAGGTTAGGTTAGGTTAGGTTAGGTTAGGTTAGGTTAGGTTAGGTTAGGTTAGGTTAGGTTAGGTTAGGTTAGGTTAGGTTAGGTTAGGTTAGGTTAGGTTAGGTTAGGTTAGGTTAGGTTAGGTTAGGTTAGGTTAGGTTAGGTTAGGTTAGGTTAGGTTCCCCCTCGTGGAACTCACCTTGTCGTGGTGAGGGGGCTTGAACGGTTGTTCGTCGGGGACCAGTGCTATGCCAACCAGGGTCTCCCATGTTGGACAGGACTGGGCCGCGGCGGGCAACCCGACTAAGAGTTCTGAGCTGGTCCTTACTTTAGTTAGTTGGGGCCAGTAAGGCCTGAGCACGCCTTTCGCTGATGACAAACCGGCTCCTCCAACCCCTAACTCGTCAAAGGGGTCACTTGGCACGGGAGTAGTTACGTGTCCACGAGGATCCTGCTGGGCACCTGGCGCACCCAGCAGTATACAGCCTTACCGCTACACCGGGCTCTGTAGCGGCGGACGACCACTTCCCGTGTTCTCGTGGGAACAAGATGGATGAAAACAAGCATAACAAGAACCCAGGCTCACCAGCTGGCCATCTGGTGAAACCGGCAGTAGAGGACAAGGCGACGCGGACTCCGACGGAGGAGGAATTCGAGCGAGCCAGCTCGAGGGTGGTGGCTGCCCTGATGGCCTCCAGGACGCCACGGGGGACGACCAACCGATCCACGGAGAGTGCGCCTGTGACACCGACAGGAGTTGTCAAGCGCAAGGAGAAGGAGTCGTCTCCGCTGACCAAACGTCACGAAGACGAGGACGCCGCGTTCGCGAAGGCACTGCGGAACGTTTGGAAGGCCTATGCGGACGTCAAGTACGAGGCCGACGTTGCGATGGGGGGTCGCGATGTCCCCTTTCTCAGGGATGCCTTGGAAGGGCTCCGAGAGAGTCTGGACAGGGTCATCACTGATAAAGGGGAGGTGCGATCCCCATCGCAAAAGAGGGCGAAGCAGGGGACGGAGCCGCAAGTCCTACACGTTCGTGCGGAGACCAGGGACGCGTCGACGGACACGCCCTGCTGGTGGCCGTCCGTGGATTTGGCAAGACCTCCGACTCTGAGTGCTCCCAAGGCAGGGCGCCCAGAGTCGAGGAAGAAGAACGGCGTGGACGCGGCGACCGGTCCACCGGAGGGAAATCGTCGTCGGCGCGTCGGACAAAGGAAGGCGACGGACGCCCCCCCAGGTGAAGACGTCCCTCCAGCGGCGGCGGATGTGCGGACCACGGTGGCCGACGGCGACCCATCGGGATGGACCACCGTCGCCCGCAACAGACGGAAGAAGAGGAAGGATGCGGCGGAGGATCCTGCGGATCCCGCGAAGCCATCGAAGCCAGCAAGACGGAAGACACTGAGTGCAGCGGCCCTCATCAAAAGAAGGACGCCGGCGACGCAGGCGGTCTCCATTAGTAGGCCGAGGGAGGGGAAGACTTTTGCGGAGGTCATGAAGGACATGACCTCCAAAGTCGACCTCAAAAGGCTGAACGTGGAGGTCGTCAACACGCGTGTCTCGAAGGCCGGCGCCATCGTTCTGGAGGTGAGGGCCAAGGAGGAGGCCGACAGGCTGGCGGCCAGCGTGGCTGCAGCCATCGGAGAAGACGCGGTGGTGTCTAGGCCCACCCGAAGAACCCCGGTTCTCGTCCTAGGTATCCCGGAGTGGATGTCTCCCGAGGAGATTTCTCGGGAGATATCCAGGTCTGATCCGGATATCGAGGGAACCGGGGTCACCGTCAGGGACAACCCTGGCGGTGGTAGGGTGGCCAGACTGGACGTGCCGATGGCTGCGGCTACGAGGCTGGCGGAGGCTCGCGGGGTCCAGGTTGGCTGGGTGCGGTGCCGCATCAAGCTGCTTGAGAAGAGGGCACCGAGATGTTATCGGTGCCAGGAGGCGGGCCACGTGGCAGCAAGGTGTACGGCGGCGGAGAGACCGAGGAAGTGTTTCGGCTGCAACGGCGAGGGGCACTTGGCAAGGGAGTGCCCGAAGAGGAGGTCCAGTCAGGGCATGCCGGTGCAGGAAGCGGCCGAAGATTTACCTTAACGTAGTTAAGATCACTTCCTGTGGGCTGAATGGCCAAAAAACCAGGGGGGTTAGAGGCCCCCCACGTATGTACATATACCGTGTATGATTTGTGTTTTTTGTATTGTATATATATATTTCACAAATAAACGATGCGGCTAGGGGAGAAGTAATGCTTAACGGCGATTCCTCCCCTAGCCGCGATTTCGAAGTGTAAAAAAAAAAAAAAAAAAGGTTAGGTTAGGTTAGGTTAGGTTAGGTTAGGTTAGGTTAGGTTAGGTTAGGTTAGGTTAGGTTAGGTTAGGTTAGGTTAGGTTAGGTTAGGTTAGGTTAGGTTAGGTTAGGTTAGGTTAGGTTAGGTTAGGTTAGGTTAGGTTAGGTTAGGTTAGGTTAGGTTAGGTTAGGTTAGGTTCTCCCCCGACGGGACCCACCTTGTCGTGGTGGGGGAGCTTGCGGGCCCTTAATTGGGTCTTACTAAGCGGTCCCAGATCCCGGCTCTGACCTTCATTGGTTGGAGTCGGGGTGGCGGTCTCCCGGTCCTGGGACAAGGAGCAGCGGACCAGCCACATCCGAGATTGGGAGTCCTGGCGGTCTGGGTAGGTGTTGGTCCTTATCCGAAGTGTATGCTGAGGAGGGGACCACATCTACTTGGGCGTCGGGACGACCTAGAGTTCGGTGAAGCTGGTCGTGGATCATGGTGTCACCGGCTTGCCTTAATTGGCTGGCCGGTGACGAAGACGGCGGCGGTCCAGTCACACCCAGTACGGAGAAGGCCCGGCGGATCGGGGGCATGTGCAGTTCCCGGAAGGGGCTGCCCTCTCGGACGTCGGGTCAATCCAGGAACAGTGTGGCTGGCCGCCAAGAACAGGAGAAGAACGGGACCGGGAGACTGAAGAGCATGCCGGTCGACGAATGAAGACGTCCCGGGGGGTCGAGGCGTGGCCCCTAGGCAAGGTGGCCCATAATGGTTGACTGCGCCTCCCCCCCGGTCGACCCGTGGACGGACGAAGACCGGCGATGATGAAGGAAGACGTGACGGCAGAAGATCAAGTCGGAGCGTGAAGCAGCCCACAAACTTACCATGTAGTTAAGCTTCTAAAATGTGGGCCGACGGCCAAAACGAGGGGGTTAGAAGCCCCCTGTTTCGTTGTAGGGTACTAAGGTACTTCCGCGGCATAGTTACGTGCGGTTTCGTACCCGTAACTATGCCGCCGATGTATGTATTGTGTTTTCCCTTATTTGTATTATTTTGTATATATATGAATTTGGTTTCACAATAAACGATGCGGCTAGGGAGGAAGTAATGCCTCACGGCGGTTCCCTCCCTAGCCGCGATTTTCGAAGAGTACAAAAAAATAAAAAAGGTTAGGTTAGGTTAGGTTAGGTTAGGTTAGGTTAGGTTAGGTTAGGTTAGGTTAGGTTAGGTTAGGTTAGGTTAGGTTAGGTTAGGTTCTCCCCCGACGGGACCCACCTTGACGTGGTGGGGGAGCTTGCGGGCCCTTAATTGGGTCTTACTAAGCGGTCCCAGATCCCGGCTCTGACCTTAATTGGTTGGAGTCGGGGTGGCGGTCTCCCGGTCTTGGGACAAGGAGCAGCGGACCAGCCACATCCGAGATTGGGAGTCCTGGCGGTCTGGGTAGGTGTTGGTCCCTTTCCGAAGCGTATGCTGAGGAGGGGACCACATCTATTCGGGCGTCGGGACGACCTAGAGTTCGGTGAAGCTGGTCGTGGATCATGGTGTCACCGGCTTGCCTTAATTGGCTGGCCGGTGACGAAGACGGCGGCGGTCCAGTCACACCCAGTACGGAGAAGGCCCGGCGGATCGGGGGCATGCGCAGTTCCCGGAAGGGGCTGCCCTCCCGGACGTCGGGTACCAATCCAGGAACAGTGTGGCTGGCCGCCAAGAACAGCAGAAGATCGGGACCGGGAGACTGAAGAGCAGCAGGCCGGTCGACGAACGAAGACGTCCCGGGGGGTCGAGGCGTGGCCCCTAGGCAAGGTGGCCCATAATGGTTGACTGCGCCTCCCCCCCGGTCGACCCGTGGACGAGAGGAGACCGACCTGCAGTTGGATGACGCGGCGGCTGTTGGACTTGGGTCCTCCGGTCCAATAACCGGAGCGTGAACAAGCCCACAACTTTACATACCTAGTTAAGTGTTCTAAAATGTGGGCCGACGGCCGAAACAAGGGGGTTAGAGGCCCCCTGTTTTGATGTATCCCCCCCCCCCGCGGCATAGCTACGTGCGGTTTCGTACCCAGGTTAGGTTAGGTTAGGTTAGGTTAGGTTAGGTTAGGTTAGGTTAGGTTAGGTTAGGTTAGGTTAGGTTAGGTTAGGTTAGGTTAGGTTAGGTTAGGTTAGGTTAGGTTAGGTTAGGTTAGGTTAGGTTAGGTTAGGTTAGGTTAGGTTAGGTTAGGTTAGGTTAGGTTCCCCCTCGTGGAACTCACCTTGTCGTGGTGAGGGGGCTTGAACGGTTGTTCGTCGGGGACCAGTGCTATGCCAACCAGGGTCTCCCATGTTGGACAGGACTGGGCCGCGGCGGGCAACCCGACTAAGCAGTTCCAAGGGTAGGGCGGACTCTTCAGCCTTGGTCGGCAACCGTCCTAGGGAAGGAAAACCGATAAAACCCCTGGCAGTAGGGTAAAATGCACGGGAGAGTACCCTTTAAAAAACTAAGCATGGAAGAAAATCGCAGGAGTTTAGTTACCGCACCAGGGGCCTCGGAACCCCAGGTGCCGGCAACGGGCAGTGAGCAAGCGGGCTGCCCGGGGTCGTCATTCAACGACCGCACGGAGCAAACCCTGGCGGTGGGGAAGCAGGCCCCAGGGGGTGGCAATTTTATTGCCACTAACACTACTGTTGGTGGGGGTGCACCGCAGGCACCCACCGGCAGCCTCACGGCTGCTGACACTACTGCGGTGTCCCGGGACGCGATGGTCTCTACGGAGCTGCCCCGTTCAAGGGTCGCAGAGGCTCTATGGGCCAGTTCGAAGTCGCGTGGGACCAAAGAGGTGGAAACGTTCGACGCCTATCGGTGGGACCAAGAGGAAGGTCAGGTCGCCGGCCACCAGTAGCCTGCATGAAGAGGACGCCGAAACGATCAGGACCTGTCGGGACATTTGGACGGCGTATCAGGTGGTGGAGTTCGAGGCCAACGTTGTCATGGAAGAAAGAGGCTCCCCCATGCTGAGGGAAGCGTTGGAAGACCTCCGGAACGCCCTGGATAAGGTTATCTCCAGCAGAGGGGACTTTCGCTCTCCTTCCCTGAAGAGAGTGAAGGACCCGATCCATGCGACCAGCGCGCCTGCGTGGAAACCCGGGATATGGCTACGGACACTGTTGGTGGCCTCACGCTGAACCGAGGTGGAATTCGCCCAACGGTTCAATCGTTGGTAGTTGAACCACCCTCAACATCAGGGCGGCTACCAGCGGGAAGGCACGGGCAACGGTCGCCTCAAGAAATGGACGACAGAAGCGGAAGGCGACTACGACGGTAACCGAGTCGGATAAGGTGCCAACGACACCCCTCGAGAGGAGCGGAATCCTCCAACAAGCCTCAAACCTCGGAGCGGACCAATGTTGGCCGTAAAGAGGGGAGGGGCTTGGCGGAGGCTTCAGTGAACTCCAGGAGGCGGGGTACCTCTGACGCGGCTGTGGCTGCGTTGGTCCGGAAGAGGACCCCGAAGACGGAAGCGGTGACAATAAGCAACCCGAAGGAGGGGAAGACCTACACCGAGGTGATGAAAAGAGTGGCATCCAGGGTCAATCTAAAGGAACTGGGTGTCAACGTCTTGAAGTCCCGCGCCTCCAAGACTGGCGGAATTATCCTGGAGGTGCAAGCGAAAGAAGAAGCGGACAAGCTGGCAGCCAGTCTAAAGGCCGTCATCGGGGATGATGCGAAGGTCCATAGGCCTTCTCGCAGGACGCCAGTCCTTATCCTCGGTGTTCCGGTGGATGGCACCGGATGAAATCGCCCGGGATATCGCTGCGGCTGATGCTGACATTTCGGTGGAGGAGGTGGTTGTCAGAGATAACCCGGGCGGCGGAGGATAGCTCGCCTCAATGCCCCGATGGCTGTTGCGTCGAGACTGGCCGAGACCCGATTGATCCAGGTCGGCTGGTCTCGCTTTAAGCTCTGGAGGAAGACAAAATGCCAGGTGTCAGCAGCCCGGGCATCTCGCAGCCAGATGCACTGCTGCGGAAAGACCTAAAGCATGCTTTCGGTGCAATCGCGCAGGGCATCTGGAAGGATTGCCAGGAGAAGAAGAAGAAGAAGGAGGTGAGGCCACCGGCGATGACAAGCGGCGCCCAGACGAACGTCTTCGGCCAGCAGTGGAGGGAGAAGCTGTCGCGGTCGGGTGAGTGACCTCTACGCCGCCCGATGACACAAGCTTGCAGTCAAGCCTGGGAGGAAGAAAAGAAAATTTTATTAAAAACCTAGTTAGGAACTATTGTAGGCGGTATAGCCATCGAATAGGTGGTTAGAGGCCCCATATTATGTTGAATGTTTTTTATTATTTGTCTATACCGTATAAAGATTGTGTTTTGTTTGATTTTCACAATAACGATGCGGCTAGGGAGAATGCCTAACGGCGGTTCCTCCCCAGCGATACTAGTGAAAAAAAGGTTAGGTTAGGTTAGGTTAGGAAAGGTTAGTTAGGTTAGGTTAGGAAGAAGGTTAGGTTAGGTTAGGTTAGGTTAAGAAGTTAGGTTAGGTTAGGTTAGGTTAGGTTAGGTTAGGTTAGGTTAGGTTAGGTTAGGTTAGGTTAGGTTAGGTTAGGTTAAGGTTAGGTTAGGTTAGGTTAGGTTAGGTTAGGTTAGGTTAGGTTAGGTTAGGTTAGGTTAGGTTAGGTTAGGTTAGGTTAGGTTAGGTTAGGTTAGGTTAGGTTAGGTTAGGTTAGGTTAGGTTAGGTTAGGTTAGGTTCCCCCTCGTGGAACTCACCTTGTCGTGGTGAGGGGGCTTGAACGGTTGTTCGTCGGGGACCAGTGCTATGCCAACCAGGGTCTCCCATGTTGGACAGGACTGGGCCGCGGCGGGCAACCTGACTAAGAGTTCTGAGCTGGTCCTTACTTTAGTTAGTTGGGGCCAGTAAGGCCTGAGCACGCCTTTCGCTGATGACAAACCGGCCTCCAACCCCAACTCGTCAAAGGGTCACGGCACGGGAGTAGTTACGTGCCCACGAGGATCCTGCTGGGCACCTGGCGCACCCAGCAGTATACAGCCTTACCGCTACACCGGGCTCTGTAGCGGCGGACGACCCTTTCCCGTGTTCTCGTGGGAACAAGATGGATGCAAACAAACAAAACAAGACCCAGGCCCACCAGCTGGTCAACTGGTGGAATCGGTAGGAGGACAAGGCGACACGGACTCCGGACGTGGAGGAAGTCTTTCAGCGCACCGGCGCTAAGGTGATGGCGGCGCTGTTCCCAGGTCGCCACGAGACGGTCGGTCAGGGCACGAAGGGTGTGGCAGGACTGACAGGAGTCGTCAAACGGAAGGACAAGGAGACGTCCCCACCTTCCAAGAAACAGGACGACGAGGAAGTTGCCTTCACAAAGGCGCTGCAGCCTGTGGACGCGTACTCAGTTGTGAGGTACGAGGTTGATGTTGCGTTGGGTGGTCAATGTCCCCTTTCTCAGGGATGCCTTGGAAGGGCTCCGTGAGAGCCTGGATCAGGTCATCACTGAGAGGGGGGAGTTGCGATCCCCATCGCAAAAGAAGGCGAAGCAGGGGACGGAGCCGCAGGCCAGACAGACTCGGGCGGAGACCTCTGACGCGTCGACGGACACGCCCTGCTGGTGGCCGGTCACAGAACCACGGAGAACAACCCTGAGTGCTCCTGTTTCAGGGCACTCAGGGGCGAAGAAGAAGAGCGGCGTGGACGCGGCGACCGGACCACCGGAGGGCAATCGTCGTCGTCGTGTCGGACGGAAGATGGCGACAAACACAGTCACGGGCGAAGACGTTCCTCCAGCGGCGGCGGATGCGCGGACTACGGTGGCCCACGGCGACTCTTCGGGGTGGACCACCGTTGTCCGCAACAGACGCAATAAAAGGAAGGATGTGGCGGAGGATCCTGCGGATCCCGCGAAGCCAGCCAGACCGGCCAGACGGAAGAACATATGCGGCGGCCCTCGTCAAAGAAGGACACCGGAGACGCAGGCGGTCTCCATTAGTAAGCCGAGGGAGGGGAAGACTTTTGCCGAGGTCATGAAGGACATGACCTCCAAAGTCGACCTCAAGAAGCTGAACGTGGAGGTCGTCAACACGCGCGTCTCCAAGGCCGGCGCCATCGTCCTGGAGGTGAGGGCCAAGGAGGATGCCGATAAGCTGGCGGCTGGCGTGCAGCCATCGGAGAAGATGCGGTGGTATCCAGGCTCACCGAAGAACCCCGGTGCTCGTGCTCGGTATTCCGGAGTGGATGTCCCGAGGAGATTTCTCGGGAGATATCCAGGTCCGATCCGGATATCGAGGCAACCGGGGTCACCGTCAGGACAACCCTGGCGGTGGCAGGGTGGCCAGAATGGACGTGCCGATGGCTGCGGCTACGAGGCTGGCGGAGGCTCGGGATCCAAGTTGGATGGGTGCAGTGCCGAGTGAAGCTTAGAGAAGAGGGCACCAGATGCTATCGGTGTCAGGAGGCGGGCCACGTGGGAAAGTGTACGGCGGCGGAGAGGCCTAGAAGGTGCTACAACTGCAACGTGGTGGGGCACCTGGCGAACGCGTGCCCTAGGAGGAAGAGGACCGAGCGGGACCTGCCGGCGAAGGAAGCGGCTGAAGAACATAAACTTAATTAAGTTCACTTCCTTGTAGGCTGAATAGCCAAAAATCCAGGGGGGTTAGAGGCCCCCCACGTATGTATAAATACCGTGAAGGATTTGTGTTTTGTATTTTTGATAATTTTCACAAATAAACGATGTGGCTAGGGGAGAAGTAATGCTTAACGGCGATTCCTCCCCTAGCCACGATACCGTCGGAAATAGGTTAGGTTAGGTTAGGTTAGGTTAGGTTAGGTTAGGTTAGGTTAGGTTAGGTTAGGTTAGGTTAGGTTAGGTTCTCCCCCGACGGGACCCACCTTGTCGTGGTGGGGGAGCTTGCGGGCCCTTAATTGGGTCTTACTAAGCGGTCCCAGATCCCGGCTCTGACCTTAATTGGTTGGAGTCGGGGTGGCGTCTCCCGGTCCTGGGACCAGGCGCAGCGGACCAGCCACATCCGAGATTGGGAGTCCTGGCGGTCTGGGTAGGTGTTGGTCCCTATCCGAAGCGTATGCTGAGGAGGGGACCACATCTATTCGGGCGTCGGGACGACCTAGAGTTCGGTGAAGCTGGTCGTGGATCATGGTGTCACCGGCTTGCCTTAATTGGCTGGCCGGTGACGAAGACGGCGGCGGTCCAGTCACACCCAGTACGGAGAAGGCCCGGCGGATCGGGGCATGCGCAGTTCCCGGAAGGCTGCCTCTCGGACGTCGGGTCAATCCAGGAACAGTGGCTGGCCGCCACGAACAGGAGAAGAACGGGACCGGGAGACGAAGCAGCTGGCCGGTCAACAAACAACGACGTCCCGGGGGGTCGAGGCGTGACCCCTAGGCAAGGTGGCCGACGATGGTCGATCGCGCCTCCCCCCCGGTCGAAAGAAGGATGAAGACCGGCCAAGCAGTTGGATGACGCAGCGGCTGTTTGGATTTGGGTCCTCCGGTCCAACAACCGGGGCGTGAAGAAGCCCACACCTTGACCGAGTTAAGTCTTCTAAAATGTGGGCCGAAGGCCGAAACTAGGGGGTTCGAGGCCCCTGTTTTGTTGTCAGGTACTAGGTACCCCCGCGGCATAGCTACGTGCGGTTTCGTACCGTAGCTATGCCGCCGACGGATGTATTGTGTTTTAATTTGTAATTTTGGTCATTAATAATGATGGCCAGGAGGAAGTAATGCCTAACGGCGGTTCCTCCCGGCCACGATTATCGACGTAAAAAAAGGTAGGTTAGGTTAGGTTAGGTTAGGTTAGGTTAGGTTAGGTTAGGTTAGGTTAGGTTAGGTTAGGTTAGGTTAGTTAGGTTAGGTTAGGTTAGGTTAGGTTAGGTTAGGTTAGGTTAGGTTAGGTTAGGTTAGGTTAGGTTAGGTTAAGAAGAAGGTTAGAAGTTAGGTTAAGGTTAGGTTAGGTTAGGTTAGGTTAGTTAGGTAGGTTAGGTTAGGCAGCAGGAAGAGGAGGAGGTTAGGTTGAGTTAAGTTGTGAGGCCAGGGCTGTGCTAGTTGGTTGGTTAGGTTAGGTTAGGTTGTTAGGTTAGGTTGTGGTTAGGAAGAAGAAGAAGAAGGTTAGGTTAGGTTAGGTTGTTAGGTGAAGAAGAAGAAGGCAGGTGTTAGGTTAGGTTAGGTTAGTTGTGGTAGGTTAGGCCAGGTTAGGAGGTGAAGCAGGTTGTTAGAAGAAGAAGAAGCAGGTTGTTAGGTTAGGTTAGGTTAGGTTAGGTTAGGTTAGGTTAGGTTGAAGAAGAAGTTAGGAGGTTAGGAGGTTAGGTTAGGTTAGGGGTTAGGTTAGAAGAAGAAGAAGGAAGGTTAGGTTAGTAAGAAGAAGAAGAAGAAGGTTAGGTTAGGTTAGTTAGAAGAAGGTTAGGTTAGGTTAGGTTAAGAAGAAGTTAGAAGTTGTGTTAGGTAGGTTAGGTTGTAGAGGAGTAGGCCAGGAGGTTGTGGAGGTTAGGTTAGGTTGAAGTTAGGCCAGGTTAGTTGTGGTTAGGTTAGGTTAGGTTGAGAAGTTAGGTTAGGTTAGTTAGTTAGTTGTGTTAGGTTAGGTTAGGTTAGGTTAGGTTAGGTTAGGTTAGGTTAGGTTAGGTTAGGTTAGGTTAGGTTAGGTTAGGTTAGGTTAGAAGAAGTTAGGTTAGGTTAGGTTAGGTTAGGTTAGGTTAGGTTAGGTTAGGTTAGGTTAGTTAGGTTAGGTTAGGTTAGGTTAGGTTAGGTTATTAGGCCAGGTTAGGCTAGGTTAGGTTAGGCTAGAGGTAGGCCAGGTTAGGCAGGTTAGGTTGTGCCAGGCTAGGTTGTGGGTTGTGTTGTGTTGTTGAAGTTAGTGTTTAGGTTAGGCTAGGTTAGGTTAGGCTAGGTTAGGTTAGGTTAGGTTAGGTTAGGTTAGGTTAGGTTAGGTTAGGTTAGGTTAGGTTAGGTTAGGTTAGGTTAGGTTAGGTTAGGTTAGGTTAGGTTAGGTTAGGTTAGGTTAGGTTATAGGTTAGGTTAGGTTAGGTTAGGTTAGGTTAGGTTAGGTTAGGTTAGGTTAGGTTAGGTTAGGTTAAGGTTAGGTTAGGTTAGGAGGTTGTGAGTTGTAGTTGTGTTGGTTAGGTTGTGCTGTGTTGTTAGGTTGTTAGGTTAAGAGGTTAGGTTAAGCAGGTTGTGGTTAGGTTAGGTTAGGTTAGGTTAGGTTAGGTTAGGTTAGGTTGAAGTTAGTTAGGTTAGGTTAGGTTAGGTTAGGTTGAAGAAGAAGTTAGGTTAGGTTAGGTTAAGTTAGGTTAGGTTAGGTTAGGTTAGGTTAGTTAGGTTAGTTAGGTTAGGTTAGTTAGGTTAGGCTTAGAGGTGCTGTCGATTCCTGTTTGCAGTCGTCTGT
>JAMBTI010000039.1:12500-82765 GCA_032441825.1 Chaetogeoica ovagalla | reverse complement strand
CCTAACACAACTGCTTCTTCAACCTAACTTCTTTAACCTAACCTAACCTAACCACAACACAACCTAACCTAACAACACAACCTAACCTAACCTAACACAACTTCTTCCTAACACAACCTAACCTAACCTAACCTAACCTTCTTCTTCAACTAACAACCTAACCTAACTTTCTTCTAACCACTAACACAACACAACACAACCACAACTGCTTCTTCTTCTTCTAACAACCTACACAACCTACCCTAACCTAACCTAACCTAACCTAACTTCTTCTTCTTCTAACCTAACTAACTAACCTAACTTCTTCTTCTTAACCTTCTTCTTTAACCTAACTAACCTAACCTAACCTAACCTAACAACCTAACTAGCTACAACCTAACCTAACTTCTTCTTTCTTCTTCTAACTTCTAACTCTAACCTAACTAACACAACCTAACCTAACTAACCAACACAACCTGCTTCTAACCTAACCTAACTTCTAACCTAACTAACCCACAACCTAGCTTAACCTAACCTAACTAACTAACCTAGCTAGCACAACCTGGCACAACACAACACACACAACCTAACTAACTGCTACCTACCCACAACCTGTCTTCTTCAACCTAACCTAACTAACCTACCTTCTTCAACTAACCTAACCTAACCTAACCTAACCTAACCTAACCTAACCTAACCTAACCTAACCTAACCTAACCTAACCTAACCTAACCTAACCTAACCTAACCTAACCTAACCTAACCTAACCTAACCTAACCTAACCTAACCTAACCTAACCTAACCTAACCTAACCTAACCTAACCTAACCTAACATAACCTAACCTAACCTAACATAACATAACCTAACCTAACCTAACCTAACCTAACCTAACCTAACCTAACCTAACCTAACCTAACCTAACCTAACCTTCTTCTTCTAACCTAACTTCTTCTAACCTTTTTTTTTTTTCGAATATCGCGGCTAGGGGAGGAATCGCCGTTAAGCATTACTTCTCCCCTAGCCGCATCGTTTATTTGTGAAAATATTAAATATTAACAACATAAATACAAAACACAAATCATTCTCGGTATATACATACGTGGGGGGCCTCTAACCCCCCTGGATTTTTTGGCTATTCAGCCTACAAGGAAGTGAACTTAACTAAGTTTTAATGACTTCAGCCGCTTCCTTCACCGGCAGGTCCCTCTCGGTCCTCGTCCTCCTAGGGCACGCGTTGGCCAGGTGCCCCGCCACGTTGCAGCCGTAGCATCGCTTCGGCTTCTCCGTCGCCTTACACTTTGCTGCCACGTGGCCCGCCTCCTGGCACCGATAGCATCTGGGTGCCCTCTTCTCCAGCAACTTGATGCGGCACTGCACCCAGCCAACCTGGATCCCGCGAGCCTCCGCCAGCCTCGTAGCCGCAGCCATCGGCACGTCCATTCTGGCCACCCTACCACCGCCAGGGTTGTCCCTGACGGTGACCCCGGTTGCCTCGATATCCGGATCGGACCTGGATATCTCCCGAGAAATCTCCTCGGGGGACATCCACTCCGGAATACCGAGAACGAGCACCGGGGTTCTTCGGGTGGGCCTAGACACCACCGCGTCTTTTCCGATGGCTGCAGCCACACTGGCCGCCAGCCTGTCGGCCTCCTCCTTGGCCCTCACCTCCAGAACGATGGCGCCGGCCTTCGACAAACGCGTGTTGACGACCTCCACGTTCAGCTGTTTGAGGTCGACTTTGGAGGTCATGTCCTTCATGACCTCCGCAAAAGTCTTCCCCTCCCTCGGCCTACTAATGGAGACCGCCTGCGTCGCCGGCGTCCTTCTTTTGATGAGGGCCGCCGCACTCAGGGTCTTCCGTCTTGCCTCCTTCGCTGGCTTCGCTGACATCGCAGGATCCACCGCCACGGTCTTCCTTCTGTTGCGGACGACGGTGGTCCACCCCGACGAGTCGTCGTGGGCCACCGCAGTCCGCACATCCGCCGCTGGAGGAACATCTGCGTCCGGTGGAGCGTCCGTGGCCTCTCTCTGCTTGGCACGACGACGACGAGTGCCCTCGGATGGACCGGTCGCTGCGTCCACGCCTTTCCTCTTTTTCACCCCTGAGTGCCCTGAAACAGGAGCACTCAGAGTTGGAGGACTCTTCGACTCCACGACCGGCCACCAGCAGGGCGTGTCGGTCGAGGCGTCCGCCGTCTCCACCCGAGCTGGTCGACCAAGTGGCTCCGGCTCTGGTTTCGCCCTCTTCTGCGATGGGGACCGCAACTCCCCCCTCTCATTGATGACCTGATCCAGGCTCTCACGGAGCCCTTCCAGGGCATCCCTGAGAAAGGGGACATCACGACCACCCAACGCGACCTCGGTCTCGTACTTCACAACTGCATACGCATCCCAAAGGTTGCGCAGCGCTTTTGTGAAGGCAGCGTCCACGTCTTCCTGCCTCTTGGTCGGCGGAGACGACTCCTTCTCCTTACGTTTTACGACTCCTGTCGGGGTCGCGGAGACGCTCTTCGACGCCTTGCCAGCCGTCGTCTGTGGCGACATGGAGGCCATAAGAGCCGCCATCACCTTCGCGCTGGTTCGCTCCAGCACCTCGTCCGTTACCGGAGTCCGCTTCGCAGCGTCCTCTCCTGCCGGTTTCACCAGATGACCAGCTGGTGAGCCTGGGGTCTTGTTTTTTCTGTTGTCATCCATCTTGTTC
The DNA here is from genome assembly GCA_032441825.1 of Chaetogeoica ovagalla. NCBI lineage: Eukaryota > Metazoa > Arthropoda > Insecta > Hemiptera > Aphididae > Chaetogeoica > Chaetogeoica ovagalla. The sequence goes on along the minus strand of JAMBTI010000039.1, from coordinate 80,081 downwards.
CCACGAGAACACAGGAAAGGGTCGTCCGCCGCTACAGAGCCCGGTGTAGCGGTAAGGCTGTATACTGCTGGGTGCGCCAGGTGCCCAGCAGGGTCCTCGTGGACACGTAACTCCCGTGCCAAGTGACCCCTTTGACGAGTTAGGGGTTGGAGGAGCCGGTTTGTCATCAGCGAAAGGCGTGCTCAGGCCTTACTGGCCCCAACTAACTAAAGTAAGGACCAGCTCAGAACTCTTAGTCGGGTTGCCCGCCGCGGCCCAGTCCTGTCCAACATGGGAGACCCTGGTTGGCATAGCACTGGTCCCCGACGAACAACCGTTCAAGCCCCCTCACCACGACAAGGTGAGTTCCACGAGGGGGAACCTAACCTAACCTAACCTAACCTAACCTAACCTAACCTAACCTAACCTAACCTAACCTAACCTAACCTTACCTAACCTAACCTAACCTAACCTAACCTAACCTAACCTAACCTAACCTAACCTAACCTAACCTAACCTAACCTAACCTAACCTAACCTAACCTAACCTAACCTAACCTAACCTAACCTAACCTAACCTAACCTAACCTAACCTAACCTAACCTAACCTAACTAACCTAACCTAACCTAACCTAACCTAACCTAACCTAACCTAACCTAACCTAACCTAACCTAACCTAACCTAACCTAACCTAACCTAACCTAAGCAATACTTCCTCCCTAGCCGCATCGTTTATTGTACATGAAACAAAATACAATACATTTACATCGGAATAAATTAATTAATATTTACACTCATTGGATGGCCCTACGCCATCCTAAATAAATTGGCCTTCGGCCTACAGTTAACTCGAGCTTAACTAGTTTCTTTTTATTTTTCAGGCTCGGCTTTCTCCTCTGCGAATCCGCTCAGCCACCTCTTTCGCTCCCATCACGTTCCGGCAGAAGATACTGAGTGCTTCCCAGCATGATGAGTCCTCTGCAGCCCGCTTCACGACTGATTCCATATCATTGCCTGGCACGAGATGAGCTGCGAGCCGGTTCCTGTCTTCCTCCCACGCTTCGCATTCCAATAATGTGTGCCTTGCGTCATCGACTTCCGTTCTACAGTGGTGGCAAGCCTCCGTAGCCTCCTTGCCGATCTTATGGAGGTACTTGCCGAAGCACCCGTGGCCGGTCAGCAGCTGAGTCATATGGAAGTTCAGCTGGCCGTGTGGACGTCGACACCATGCCTTAATGTCCCCCACCATGCGAATAGTCCACTCACCGGTGCTCGCCTCCGCAATTCTGGCGTTCCATCTCTGGTACGTATCATCCCTGAAGTCGCCTCCTCCGCTTCTCCCTCGCTTCCGCAGGTACTCGGCCTCGCGTTCCATTGCCAGGAGATCAGCCGGTGGCGTGGACGAGAGTATGTTTGCCGCCGTCTCGGACACTGTGCGATAAGCACAGACAACTCGCAGCAGCACCTTCCTCTGCGTCTTGTTCAGCGCCCTAGCGTTACCGGGTACGTATTGCAGCGTACGCGCCCACGTCGGTGCCCCATAGAGGAGCACTGAGTTTACCACCGCCGACAATAGCCGACGCCTATGCTCTCGGGGGCCGCCAACATTCGGCATTAGCCTGGACAGTTGAGCACCGATGCGCTCAGCCTTGTCCGATGCTCGCCTTATGTGAGCCTTGTACAGACGGGTCCTGTCCACTATCATGCCGAGGTACGTCATCTCCGTGCCGACCGTCACCTGGCGCCCGCAGATCTCAATACGCGGAGTGTCGTACTTGTACCTGCTAGTGAACAGGACCGCTTCGGTCTTGTCCGCCGCTATGTCTAACCCCAGGCCACCAATCGCTCCGGTTACCATGTCCAACGCCGCGTTCACTCTTTCTTCGAGCTCGACGATGGATTTGCCCGACCCGATGACCATAGTATCATCGGCGAACCCGAGGATCTCGGTCCCGCGCGGAAGCACCTGCCTGAGCACCGCGTCGTACGTCATGTTCCAGAGCAGTGGACCGACCACAGAACCCTGTGGTACCCCACACGTGATGTTAACCTCCAGCGCACCTCCCAGAGCCGGGTCTCGGTCCACTGCTCCCGCCCTGTTGTTAAAGTACGATTTGAACATATGGGAAAGATACTCGGGAACATCCCACGCTGCCAATGTCCTGAGAATGTCGGTCCATCTGAGGGTGTTGAAGGCGTTTTTGATGTCAATAGAGACAGCCAAGCAGAACTGCCCTTTGTTGACTTCTGCCAGCACGGTTTGGTCGAACTTCCGGACAGCGTCATCTGTGGACACCCCCTTCCTGAATCCAAACTGATTAGCGGTTAGTCCTCCCGCGTGTGATGGCGGCCTCCAGCCTACAAGCGAGCAAGTGCTCCAGGACTTTCCCGATATCATTAAGGAGACACAGGGGGCGGTAAGATGACGGTAGCCCTGCCGGCTTGTCCCCCTTCTTCAGCAGCACTATCCTCGATCTCTTCCACGCTGTTGGGAAAGTGCTGTTGCGTAGACACAAGTTATAGAGATCCGTGAGCATACCCGGGCAGATAGCATGAACTGCTCCCAAGATCTTCGTCGTTACGCCGTCTGGACCTGGCGCCTTGTTCCGGCTTTTGAATTTTTCCACTGCCGCGTTCACTTCCTCAGCTGTAAACAGATCAGCTTCCACCTCCAACGGCGACCCGCGGACAGGTGCAGCTGACTGATGCGTGGGGAAGAGCCCGTCTATTATGGAGATCAGGTCTTGGGTCTCCATGCTAGCTGTGACTGGGGGACCGCGAAGCTTTCTCATCACCAGTTTATACGGTTTCCCGAACGGGTCCCTATCCACCGCGCCTAACAGCTCCATCCAGCACGCCTTCTTGCTGCGCCTTATCGCGTTTCTCAGCTGCCGCTTGGCTTCGCGGTACGCTGTACCCGTCTCGATCCTCGCTGCTTCCGCCCGGACGCTGTCAAACTCCTCGCCTTCCCTGATCGCTCTTTGCCGCAGTCGATTGATCCGCGTTTCCATTCTTGTCTTTCCTCTCTTTGTCCTCACGCACTCTTGACGAAGGGCATGGATTTCGCTATTCCACCAATGGACGGGAGGTTTTCCATGCTTGTACGTTGTTCTCTTGGGAGCGCAAAATCGCACGCTGCTGCAATCTTTATTCCCACGCTCGCTGCTGCGGATTCCACGTCTCTTTCGGCCACGTCGTTGATCTGCATCCCCCATTCCGCCAGCAGGAATCCCGTTCGGAACGCATCGATGTCAATGCCCCCAGACGTATTCCAGCCAGACGGCACGGGCGTGGCAGATGTTACCATGCGGGCAGGAGCCCTCACCGAAAACCTAATATAATGGTGGTCGCTGCTGTTGTACTCCTCCTGCATGACCCTCCAGTCACTAAGTTGGTGGACGAGGACTCCGAAACCGCAGTGATGTCTATTATCGACCCGTTACCTCTGGGAAACGTTGGAATTGACCCAGTGTTTGCAATGACCAACTCCAAGGTCTCGAAAAGGTCTCCCAAGTCATGTCCTCTCGCGCTGGTTACCCGATCGCCCCAGGCCGCCGACCTCGCATTGAAGTCCCCCGCAACCAGGATGGGGACACCGGTTTGAGTCCCCCGTATTTTGTCCTCAAGCCTCTGCAGGAACTCGTTGAACTCGGTTATCGACTGCCTGGGTGAGACATAGCAGCTAAACACCTGTATACCGTTAAGGCGCGCCGACACGAACTCCGGATCGCTGTGCACGTCCGCAACTGTGACGCCCTCGCCCGTGATCCATATGGCCGCTCTTCGCGTACCTCCAGCGACGAGCCATGAGGTCGAGTCGAGAACGGTCCTATAGGGATCACTTAGGAGCACCACATCTACCCCCTGCTGGACAACATACTGCGCCAGCATATCCTGAGCCACACTATCGTGGTTCAGGTTACCTTGCAGGAACTTAATCATTTTGCCGTTCCTTAGAAACAGGGTGTTTTAACGCCCCGTCCTCCTCTCTTGATGCGCCATTTTGTTCTGGCGTATCTAGGTCGTCGCATCGGCCCCGGCCTTCTTCGCAGCATTCCCGTGCCATGTGTCCAAGCTTATGGCAGCGGAAGCACTTTGCTGGGCTCGGGGGCGCCTTGCAAGAGGCCGCGAGATGCCCGGGTTGCTGGCAGCGATAACAGGTTGGAAGTCTTTTTTCTAGTAGTTTGATCCTACATCTGGACCACCCAATACGGATCTTCCCAGCCATCGCCAGCTTATGTGCCAACCTCATTGGCACCATCAAGCGAGCGACCTTGCCTCCGCCAGGGGTATCTCTCATCGTAATTCTCACATCCTCCATTCCTTTGTCAATTTCTACCAGAGCCCCCCGCACATCCTGTACATCAATCCACTCGGCGATGTCCAGGACGAGCACTGGGGTCGTCCGCGTCACTCTAGCTACTTCAGCGGAGTCTCCTACGGCCTGCTTAAGCCGCCCCGCAAGGACATCCGCTGCGTCCACTCCTTTGGTTTCTAGCAGGATTGCTCCCGCCTTTGTCCTGCGGGATTTCACCTCAATCCCTAGGTCCTGAAGGTTAATGTCCGCTATGACGCGTTTCATAACCTCAGCATAACTTGTTCCCTCTTTTGGCCTGCTAATTGTTATCGCCTCTGTTTTTGGGATTCTTTTCTTCACAAGATCTTTCGCAGTGGGCCTCGCTACACTGGTCCCCTCCTTTCCGCCCGCCGCTCCGCTATTATCTTTCTTTGAGATTGGCTTACCTGTCTCGACGGCGCTGTTACCTGCTGGTCCCTGCAAGTCTATTGCTGTGGTCGGACGCCTTCGATCCCGTTTTTTCTTCCTTCCAGCCGCTAGGGCCCAGCCGTCCCCGAGGGGCGCTAGCCGAGTTTCACCCGCTCGATCTAGCCGTGGTGGTCTTCCCTTCTCCTTCCCTGTCTCCGTCAATGGTCCATTATCCGCGTCCGCTGATGCAGTGTGCGTTATCTCCTGCTGTCGTTGCTCAATATCCATACGGTGGCACTCCCGTTCAGATAACAGAGACCACCAGCACGGGGTGTCCGTGGAGGTGTCAATGGAGCCCGAAGCTTTGCAAGTTCCAGCAACGTCCCTAACCTGCGTTTGTGCGTCCGCAGACTTCGGCACCCTATTCGTAGTTCCGTTGATGAGCTGCTGCTTCCTCGCCTTGGTGTATTGCACCAGCACTTTGCTCGCGTTAGACAAGGATTCTTTTAACTCTTTATGGACATTCCTGTTGTTTTGAGCATATGTCAGCATTGAATTAATATAACCCTGGAGCATCCCAAAGAGTTCCTCTTCGCTAAGAGCACTGAGGTCAAGGGCTTTTTTTGAGGCAGCGTGGTCGTCGTGCCCGGCTGTTTCCGCCCTGGAAAAGTTGTCGGGTTCTTTTTTCCCGGATCCAGCCGTCCGATCGAGCGGTTGGACCTGCGCAGCTGTGCCGTGCGATCCCTTAGTTTTTTGTTCCATTCCGTATCCAATCTCCGATGGGCCTGCAGTAACTTCAATGGACTTTCTGCCATCGACGAAAGCCTGCTTTTCACTTTCGTCAGCGGTCGCTCTACCAACTCCGGTGTTGGCGGCAGGATCCCGCGAGTTTCCTGCCCTTTTGGTGCTTGACTTTGATATCGACTTCTGGGGCGCGCACCGTCCCCCAGCCGCCGTCACCTGATGTCCGATCCCCCCCGGTAGGAGGGCATCAGGTTTCTCCGTTTTCTTAACTGACTTAACCTAACCTAACCTAACCTAACCTAACCTAACCTAACCTAACCTAACCTAACCTAACCTAACCTAACCTAACCTAACCTAACCTAACCTAACCTAACCTAACCTAACCTAACCTAACCAACCTAACCTAACCTAACCTAACCTAACCTAACCTAACCTAACCTAACCTAACCTAACCTAACTAACCCTAACCTAACCTAACCTAACCTAACCTAACCTAACCTAACCTAACCTAACCTAACCTAACCTAACTAACCTAACCTAACCTAACCTAACCTAACCTAACCTAACCTAACCTAACCTAACCTAACCTAACCTAACCTAACCTAACCTAACCTAACCTAACCTAACCTAACCTAACCTAACCTAACCTAACCTAACCTAACCTAACCTAACCTAACCTAACCTAACCTAACCTAACCTAACCTAACACAAGCCCCCTCACCACGACAAGGTGAGTTCCACGAGGGGGAACCTAACCTAACCTAACCTAACCTAACCTAACCTAACCTAACCTAACCTAACCTAACCTAACCTAACCTAACCTAACCTAACCTAACCTAACCTAACCTAACCTAACCTAACCTAACCTAACCTAACCTAACCTTTTTTTTTTTTTTTTTACACTACGGAATCGCGGCTAGGGGAGGAACCGCCGTTAGGCATTACTTCTCCCCTAGCCGCATCGTTTATTGTGAAAATCAAACAAAACACAATCTTTATACACGGTATAGACAAATAATAAAAAACATTCAACATAATATGGGGGCCTCTAACCACCCTATTCGATGGCTATACCGCCTACAATAGTTCCACTTAACTAGGTTTTTTAATAAAATTTTCTTTTCTTCCTCCCAGGCTTGACTGCAAGCTTGTGTCATCGGGCGGCGTAGAGGTCACTCACCCGACCGCGACAGCTTCTCCCTCCACTGCTGGCCGAAGACGTTCGTCTGGCGCGCCGCTTGTCATCGCCGGTGGCCTCACCTCCTTCTTCTTCTTCTTCTCCTGGCAATCCTTGGCCAGATGCCCTGCGCGATTGCACCGAAAGCATGCTTTAGGTTTTTCCGCAGCAGTGCATCTGGCTGCGAGATGCCCGGGCTGCTGACACCTGTAGCATTTTATTGTCTTCCTCTCCAAGAGCTTAACTTTGCAGCGAGACCAGCCGACCTGGATCAATCGGGTCTCGGCCAGTCTCGACGCAACAGCCATCGGGGCATTGAGGCGAGCTATCCTCCCGCCGCCCAGGTTATCTCTGACAACCACCTCCTCCACCGAAATGTCAGCATCAGCCGCAGCGATATCCCGGGCGATTTCATCCGGTGCCATCCACTCAGGAACACCGAGGATGAGGACTGGCGTCCTGCGAGAAGGCCTATGGACCTTCGCATCATCCCCGATGACGGCCTTTAGACTGGCTGCCAGCTTGTCCGCTTCTTCTTTCGCTTGCACCTCCAGGATAATTCCGCCAGTCTTGGAGGCGCGGGACTTCAAGACGTTGACACCCAGTTCCTTTAGATTGACCCTGGATGCCACTCTTTTCATCACCTCGGTGTAGGTCTTCCCCTCCTTCGGGTTGCTTATTGTCACCGCTTCCGTCTTCGGGGTCCTCTTCCGGACCAACGCAGCCACAGCCGCGTCAGAGGTACCCCGCCTCCTGGAGTTCACTGAAGCCTCCGCCAAGCCCCTCCCCTCTTTACGGCCAACATTGGTCCGCTCCGAGGTTTGAGGCTTGTTGGAGGATTCCTTTCCTCCTCTCTCGAGGGGTGTCGTTGGCACCTTATCCGACTCGGTTACCGTCGTAGTCGCCTTCCGCTTCTGTCGTCCATTTCTTGAGGCGACCGTTGCCCACGTGCCTTCCCCGCTGGTAGCCGCCCCTGATGTTGAGGGTGGTTCAACTACCAACGATTGAACCGTTGGAGCGAATTCCACCCTCGGTTCAGCGTGAGGCCACCAACAAGGAGTGTCCGTAGCCATATCCCGGGTTTCCACGCAGGCGCGCTGGTCGCATGGATCGGGTCCCGGCTTCACTCTCTTCAGGGAAGGAGAGCGAAAGTCCCCTCTGCTGGAGATAACCTTATCCAGGGCGTTCCGGAGGTCTTCCAACGCTTCCCTCAGCATGGGGGAGCCTCTTTCTTCCATGACAACGTTGGCCTCGAACTCCACCACCTGATACGCCGTCCAAATGTCCCGACAGGTCCTGATCGTTTCGGCGTCCTCTTCATGCAGGCTACTGGTGGCCGGCGACCTGACCTTCCTCTTGGTCCCACCGATAGGCGTCGAGAACGTTTCCACCTCTTTGGCCGTCCCACGCGACTTCGAACTGGCCCATAGAGCCTCTGCGACCCTTGAACGGGGCAGCTCCGTAGAGACCATCGCGTCCCGGGACACCGCAGTAGTGTCAGCAGCCGTGAGGCTGCCGGTGGGTGCCTGCGGTGCACCCCCACCAACAGTAGTGTTAGTGGCAATAAAATTGCCACCCCCTGGGGCCTGCTTCCCCACCGCCAGGGTTTGCTCCGTGCGGTCGTTGAATGACGACCCCGGGCAGCCCGCTTGCTCACTGCCCGTTGCCGGCACCTGGGGTTCCGAGGCCCCTGGTGCGGTAACTAAACTCCTGCGATTTTCTTCCATGCTTAGTTTTTTAACGGGTACTCTCCCGTGCATTTTTACCCTACTGCCAGGGGGTTTTTTATCGGGGTTTTCCTTCCCCTAGGACGGTTGCCGACCAAGGCTGAAGAGTCCGCCCTACCCTTGGAACTGCTTAGTCGGGTTGCCCGCCGCGGCCCAGTCCTGTCCAACATGGGAGACCCTGGTTGGCATAGCACTGGTCCCCGACGAACAACCGTTCAAGCCCCCTCACCACGACAAGGTGAGTTCCACGAGGGGGAACCTAACCTAACCTAACCTAACCTAACCTAACCTAACCTAACCTAACCCCCACCTAACCTAACCTAACCTAACCTAACCTAACCTAACCTAACCTAACCTAACCTAACCTAACCTAACCTAACCTAACCTAACCTAACCTAACCTAACTTAACCTAACCTAACCTAACCTAACCTAACCTAACCTAACCTAACCTAACCTAACCTAACCTAACCTAACCTAACCTAACCTAACCTAACCTAACCTAACCTAACCTAACCTAACCTAACCTAACCTAACCTAACCTTTTTTTTTTTTTTTTTTTTTTTCGAGTTTTGCACCGAGGACCTGGCGGGAACCGCTTTCGCATTACTTCCGCCAGGCCCCCATCGTTTATTTTCATAAATACTCAACATACAAAAAAACAAAATACAAAAAGTTACAAAGGTAACAAAAAAATAAAAAGTTTCACAACAAAACAGGGGGCCTCTAACCACCCTCGGTCTGGCCTTCGGCCCACAGTTTAAGTACTTAATTACTGGGGCCGCTTCCCGCTCCGGCTGGCTTGCTCGGAGGAGCCCGATTACTTGACGTCAACCTTTTGTCCGCTTCCCGTCGGGCGGTGCAGCTGCCTGAACCGGTCCGGTGGGCCTTCCTCGCAATTCCCGCTCGCTCGCATGCGACACACCGATCATCCCCAGCACTGCACGTCCTCTCCATGTGTCCCATCTCACCGCATCTTCGGCAAGCCCCGGACAGATCAGGCCCGGAGCAGTCCCGGGACTGATGGCCGAAGCCCTGGCACCGATAGCACCTTAGCGGTGAAGGGCGACGATCTCTTACTCGGCATAATGTCCAACCGATGGTCACCCTACTGACTTTCGCTGCAGTCGCCCTGGCCACCTTCAACGTAGCGATCTGCTGGCCACTCCTTGTACCCCAAAGGCCGGTGAGCCTGACCGCTTCTCTTTCGTTGGTGTTGTCTCCTCCGCTGTGATCGTCCGGGATGGCTACTCGGTACGCCTCTAACACCTCTTCTTCAGTGGCTGCCGCGTCTATATCAACAATCTCGATATCCACCTGCTGGCCGAGCTGTGCAACTGCTCCGACACGTTCTCCCAACTTTTCTTTGATCGCAGCTCCCAATCTGCTCGCTGCCGCTTCTGACTTCGCTCCCTTGCTAAACTCGACCAGCAGGTGGCCGTCCCGTGTCTGCCTCATCGCCCTGACGCTCGCGCCGAACTCCGATGGATTCAGTCCGTTTGTGCCCCGCAGTGAACGCACCGTGTCGGCGTAAGTGGAGTTGGGGGCCACCTTCACCAACACGGCCGGGGGTTTGGCACTTATCGTACTCGCTGCTGCCTGCGTGCCCTTGCTCTCAGCCGGTCTGCTACCAGGCCTTCTCCTCGGCTGCACTGTCCTCCAGCTGTCCTCCTTACTTTCAGCCACGTCGACCTGCGGAGCGTCCCTGTCCGCCATTTCGCGACTTTCTTTGTTGACCTTCTTCTTCTTGGTGGCCCTACGTGCCTGCCCCGCCGGCTCCTCTTCCTGCGAAGGTGGGGCCCCAAAGGCCCACCAGATCGGTGTCTCAGTGGCACTATCCACCATTACCTTCTTCTCGACGTTCGCAACTGCCCTTGGTGTGTCCCCTACCTCCTGGTTCTTCTGCTTTTTTGAGCTCGTCTCACTCGTCTCGCCTGGTGTGCTGGCCATCTTTTTGACTTGGTCAATCAGTCTTTCAACTACGTGAATTAGGAGCGGCGTTGGAAGCTCGGCGTCCACCATCCTGGCCTCATAGGCCACGTCCTCAGCCGCATCCATCACCTTCCTCCAGGCCTTACGCAACGCTAAATCCGCAAACCCCGGGCTGGCCGGCGACATCTCCTTCCTTTTCTTTCCACTGCCCGAAAATCCCGCGTCCATATCCATGTCCGAATGGTCATCGCTGGACGAAGTGTATGACGCCATACCTGTTGGTCAACCACCAGAAACCTCCCGTATCTGTCGTAATTCCTCCAAGAACCGATGAACGGCGGCGGCGGCACGCGGCGGCGGCAGCACGCGGCGGCGACCCGCGGCACGCGGCGGCGACTCGCGGCACGCGGCGGCGACTCGCGGCACGCGGCGGCGGCGGCGGCGACGCGCGACGGCGGCGGCGGCGACGCGCGGCGGCGACGTGCGGCGGCGGCGGCGGCGGCGGCGGCGGCGGCAGCGACCCGCGGTAACGACCCGCGTCGGCGACGGTACCCGCGGCGGCGACCCGCGACGTCGGCGCGTCGACAGTAGATATTACGCCGGAAAAAAAAATAAAAAACAAAAACGCCTATAAAAGTCTCAATTCTTGACCGATTTGCGCATAAATCACACGTAAGAATCAGCGTCGCGAGACGAATCTTTCGATGTGACGCACGCAAAAAACACCGAACTTTTTCCCGTGAAAAAACGCAAAACACTGCAGAGCGACGCGGACACTGTGTGTTCACGTCGACTGCCACAACCGGACTCAACCTAACCTAACCTAACCTAACCTAACCTAACCTAACCTAACCTAACCTAACCTAACCTAACCTAACCTAACCTAACCTAACCTAACCTAACCTAACCTAACCTAACCTAACCTAACCTAACCTAACCTAACCTAACCTAACCTAACCTAACCTAACCTAACCTAACCTAACCTAACCTAACCTAACCTAACCTAACCTAGGCGTCAGGGCTATCGAGCACTTGTCGTCCGTGCTGGAGGACCAGCTGGCGAAGTTCCTCGGAGCCCGGTTGTGTTCGCTAAGGATTAGCATTCCGATGTCCCGATCAGCCATCGTTTTGGCCAAAAGTTGCTGGGCTACCCAGCACCTCCGGAGGTTGATCTGTAGGCACTTGATCATCGCGGATTCCGTTGCCTCGCCGTCGTCGTACCGCGCAGTACCGCCTTGCGGGCCGCGCAGGCACCAGAGCCCGTCCGATGAGCAGCCATCGCCAGTCCGGCGCGCTCACACGCCACGCATCTGTCGCCTTCGGCGCTACACGTCTTTTCGACATGGCCGGGTTCGCCGCACCGTCTGCACGCTTTGGAGAGATCGGGGCCAGTGCACTCTCGGGTTGTGTGGCCAAAACCATGGCACCGGTAACATCTAGTGGGGGGTGGCTTGCGCTCCCGAACCCGACACATGGTCCACCCAATCGCTACCCTGGTGATATGGGAGGCGGCGGCTCTGGACAGTTTTGCAGTCGCCACCTGCTGGCCAGACCTCGTTAACCAGAGGCCCGTCACTGTCACCGCCCGTCTTTCGCTGGCAACAGCCGGGTCTTCATCCCCACCAGGGATCGCCGCCTGGAGCGCCTTTAGAACCTCGTCCCGATCGGCAGCTGCATCGATGTCGACTATTTCTACCTCGACCGCGTGCCCAAGCTGGGTAACCGCCCCAACGTTACTCCCCAACTTAGCGACGATTTCGTCCTTGAGCTTCCCAGCCACGGCATGGGACTCAGCGTTCTGTCCGAGCTCTAGAAGGACGTGGCCATCGCGTGTTTTTTTAATCGCCTTCACTTTGGCCCCCACTGTCTCGGGGCTGATGCCACTCGTGGACCGGAGAGCCCGCACCGTATCGGCGAAAGACTTACCAGCAGCAGCCTTCACCAAGACTGCCGGAGGTTTCTTCCCTAGCGTCTTCTTCTTCTTCTGCTGGACCACCGTCTGGGCTTTTGTTTTTTCGGCCGCCGTCGTCGCCTTTTTTTGGTTCCGCCGATTCTTTTTTGAAGTGACCGTGGCCCACGTACCTTCTCCGGTGTCAGTCGCCCCCAAAACCGGGGGGTGCTGAACTTCCTTCGGCCGTTCGGTTTTAGCGTCGTCCACCCTCGAGTCGCTGTATGGCCACCAGCAAGGTGTTTCAGTCGACGCGTCGCATGTCTTCACATGGACGCGTTGGACGGGTGATGCTGGCGCCGGCTTTGCTTTCTTTTGCGTTGGTGAGCGCAATTCTCCGTTGTTTGTTACGATCTCACCCAGGTGTCTCGAGAGGCGCCCCAACGCATCTCTCAACATGGGGGAGTCGTCTCCATGCATCGCCATATTTGCCTCGTATGTGACCACCTTGAACGCCTTCCATACTTCGCGTAGCACCCTTGCCAATTCGGTGTCCTCGTTTTCGCTTTCGATGTCGCTTTCAGGCTTCTTGGTGGACAAGGCCTTGAACTTCCGTTTCGTTCCGCTTGCCGGTGTGTCGGACGTTTCCATCGGAAGCTGGCTGTCTACCGCGCGTGGCTTGACACTGGCTAACAGTGCCGCCTTGACCCTCGAGCCCACCGGTTCGGTAGAGTCCGACGCGTCACCAGACACCGCAGTAATGTCAGCAGCCATAAGGCTGCCGGTGGGTGCCTGCGGTGCACCCCCACCAACAGTAATGTTAGTGGCAATTAGATTGCCACCCCCTGGGGCCTGCTTCACCACCGCCAGGGTTTGGTTCTTGCGGTCGCTTGATGACGACCCCGGGCAGACCGCTTGCTCTCTGCCCGTTGCCGGCACCTGGGGTTCCGAGGCCCCTGGTGCGGTAACTATAACTCCCTTGTCGACGTTCATGTTTAGTTTTTTAACGGGTGCTCTCCCGTGCATTTTAACCCTACTGCCAGGGGGTTTTTTATCGGGGTTTTCCTTCCCCTAGGACGGTTGCCAACCAAGGCTAAAGAGCCCGCCCTACCCTTGGAACTGCTTAGTCAGGTTGCCCGCCGCGGCTTAGTCCTGTCCAACATGGGAGACCCTAGTTGGCATAGCACTAATCCCCAACGAACAACCGTTCAAGCCCCCTCACCACGACAAGGTGAGTTCCACGAGGGGGAACCTAACCTAACCTAACCTAACCTAACCTAACCTAACCTAACCTAACCTAACCTTTTTTTTTTTTTTTTTTTTTTTTTTTTTTTTTTTTTTTCCGGTAAAAAATGCAGCCATGAGGGAGTACTAAGTTTCCTTATTGCTTTCCCTCATGGTGCCTCGTTTATTTCCAAACAAAAAACTTATCACAAACTATGCTTAAAACTAAACATTCAAAAGATAAATAATGACAACAAAAAACACGTTGGCCTTGGCCTGAACAAAAAACAATACTTAAATACTATATACAATTTATACAATCTCAAAAGGAAGTGCTTTCTTTCTATGGATTTGGTAACATCTGGATTCTGCGTTCTTCCTTCTCCCTCGTCTTCATGATTCTCCTTATATAGTTCGCTATCCCAGTCCATGTGCCTTCGTTGCTCAGCATCATTTGTACCAAATCCTCCAACGGCGGTTCAGCAACTCCGAGATCTTGCCATATCTCCCAACGCCAATTGTACCCTGCGTCGCATCCCAATATGGCGTGCTCCACATCGTCTGGTGTAGAACCGCAAATAATGCAGCTTTCATCGGTCCTCAGGTGAAATCTCTTTAGATAGCTCCCAAAACATCCATGTCCCGAAAGAAGTTGGCTCAAATGAAAATCAACTTCTCCAAATTTCCTTCCTATCCACTTCGCAATAACCGGTACCATTCTGTATGTAAACCTTCCATTTGACGCCCTGTCCCACTCGTGTTGCCATCGACGGAGCATGGCCTCGTGCGCCGTCTTCCTATCCGCACCTTTACGCACCGCCAACCTCTCTTCCGCGAGTAAATGGATGGGCGGCATGCTTGAAATCACCGCGGCCGCTTCGCCTGACACCGTGCGGTAGCATGATGACACCCTAAGCCTCGTTCTTCTATAGGCCCGTTCCATTATTTTCATGCCAGCGGCCCCTAACGTCGGCGACCACGTTGATGAGGCGTACATAATCTTCGAGGTCACCACCGCGGATAGCAACTTCCTTGTCCATTGACCCGGTCCACCAACGTTTGGCATTAGCCTGGCCAGTTGGCTGGCTGCAGTTGACGCCCTGGCCGCAGCGAACTCGGCGTGAGCCTTGAACGTCAGCCTACTATCAAAAATGACTCCCAAGTATTTCAAATGGCTCTTCGACCTGATGGTGTGTCCTTCCCAATGGATAGTTATCTGGTTATACTTCTTCCTCTTCGTAAAACCACTACTTCCGCCTTCTCCATAGCCAGCTGAAGTCCGTGCGCCGTCATCCATTCTACAACCTTACCCAATGCTTCCTGTAGTCTTTCCTCCAACGCATAAGCAACGGGTGCCCTAGCCACTAGCGCCACGTCGTCTGCGAAGGCTATCACTTCTACCCCTTCGGGCATTTCCACACGCAGGAGGCCATCGTACATTATGTTCCACAGTTGCGGTCCAAGGACAGATCCCTGTGGAACACCCATATTCGTAGAAATTTCTTCCTCAACTCCATTGCCAGTACTAAAGCGGATTCGACGATCCGACAAGTACGATCCGATGATCTTAATGAGATGACCAGGAACTCTTTTTCCCCTCATAGCCTCCATTATTTTACTCCTAGGGACCGAGTTGAAAGCGTTTTTTACGTCCAATGTTAATACGCTTACCATGTCGTTATACGCTATTCCATGTTGGTTTGCCTGTCTTATGATTTCCAGCAGGCGGTCGTGAGCGTCCAGCGTAGATCGACCTCTCCTAAAGCCGAATTGGTTGTTCGAAAACAGGTTGTTGGTTTCCATATGTCTACGCAACCTTCCAACCAAGATTTTTTCCAGTAGTTTGCCCGTTGTATTCAGCATACAGATAGGCCTGTACGCTGATGGGTCGTCCAATTTCTTACCCACCTTCGGTAGAAGGACGAGGTCCGCGACCTTCCAGACCTCAGGATAGATGCCCTCCTCCAGACATCTGTTAAACAGGCCTAAAAACGCTTCGCTCTGCTTCATTACCGCAACCTTTATGACCTCGTTGGGTAATCCGTCTGGCCCTGGGCACTTATTGTTAGGCAAACTCTTGGCTGCCTCCCTGAGCTCCGAGTTCGTAATTGCCATGGCTGCGGCCCCATCTACCTCCATCTCCGCTTCCGGTGCTGCCAAGTCTTCAGTTGGGAAAAGAGTGGACAGTATCATGTTTAATCTGCCTGGAAGATCTATACCAGGAATAGGTCTACGCCGGTGCAACTTCTTTGTAACCACTCGATACGGGAGGCCCCACGGATCTGCCTCCACCGCATTTAGTAGTTCTATCCAGCTTCCCTCCTTGGCTTTTCTTATGGCATTTACCAGTATTACATTTGTTCTTCTGTACGCCTCGTGCTCTTCGCTACACAGATCCTCCCCGTACTTCTTACGCTTCTTTTGGTATACTCGTCGGCTCCTCAAGTGTGCTTTGCGGAGAACTCCTATCTCCTCCGACCACCAGTACACCGCGTTTTTTTGCCTCCGCAAACCCCTCCGAGGCATGGAAGCATCCGCCGCCTTATGCAACCATTCTCCAAGATTTTCACTGTCTTGTTCCACCGACGCTGTTCTTCCCACTCTGGCTATATCATTTCCAAGTTCCAAGCACAGCCTTTCTTTGTCCAGCTTTCGTACTGCCCACCCTACTACGCGGCTACTAGGACCCGCGAGTGCATTGTCCCTCACCTCGTAGGTAATATAGTGGTGCAGGCTCAATGACTCCTCTTCAAGTACCTTCCAATTTTCAATCCTGCTAGCTATCGATGACGACACTAAGGTGAGATCTATGTGTGTCGCAGACGCTCCCCGTGTAAAGGTCGGCGCTGTTCCTTGATTCGACACCACCATGTCCAACGAAGCGGCTAGGTCCAGCAGTGCATCGCCTCTAGCATCGTCCGCCGGGCTACCCCATGCCCTCGCATGAGAATTAAAGTCACCAGCTACGACGACTGGCACTCTCGCTTGCGCTATGCTGGCCCCTAGCTTATCCATATAGTCCTGGAACTCCTGTATTGTCTTGTTGGGTGAGAAGTAGCAACAATAAAATCTTATGCCATGTGTCTGTATCCACCTGAAGCCGATATCTTCAGGTGGCCCGATGATGTCTATTGCAAGATCGCTATTCAAAATGTATATGGCTGACTTCGACCCCTTGTCGCTGAACCATCCTTCCTCTTCGCAACCGTTACGGTTTTGCTCGCTTACCACAATAATATCTGTGTTGGTACTGCGCCCCGTCTGGACCATCAAGTCCTGAGCCGCGCCCCGCGTGCCCACATTTATCTGTAGGATTCTAATCATAATGACTGTTGAATCTGCCTTTCGACCGCCTGAGCAGTACCCATTGTTGCCTCCTGCACATCCTTTTCTCCCGAAGCTGACGATTTCATGGACAACACCTTAAGGTAAGCCTCCGCTTCATCCCTAGTGGCACTGCAATTCATCGCCATATGTCCGAGTCCACCGCATCTCCAGCAGCATCTGCTCCTATCAGTGCCAGAGCACCCTTTCGCCATGTGACCGGTTACGTGGCACCTGGAGCATTTAGTTGCCGCGTCCCTAATGCGGACTCGGCAGCTGACAAGACCTACCAACAAGCGGCCCGCCTTGAGGAGCTTATCGGCCATTTCTGGTAGAAGCAGAACCAAGGCCGCCTGCGACTCTCCGAATTGTTTCCTCAATGTTAAGACTCTTACCAGTTCCCTGTCAGCCCCGACCGCTACCGAGATTGCCGCCACCACTTCCTCCTTCGTCGCCGATCCCATAAGGTCCCTGACTTCGACCAGTACCCTGTTCTGCAGAGTCTTAACCTCCACTTTGTCCCCCGCGGACCTTTCAATCTCCAACCTGACAGATTCCACCTTAGCCGCATCGCCACGGACCTCGAACAAGAGGCCACCGGTCCTGGCTTGCCTAACACCTACGATACTGTCACCAATAATTTCCATATTGGCCTCGTCCTGGATCTTTTTGGTCATTTCCGCGTACTTGTTTTGGCCGATATCCACCAGTATTGCTGGGGGACGGGACCGTAATGGCCGTTTTTTTCCGGAGGAAGCCGTTACTGTATGTTCCTTGGTCACCTCTTCTTCTGAAATTACATTCTTCCTGCGTCTTCGCCCCACCACTTCCGACCACGATGGGACCTTTCCACTGTTTGTTTCGTTGACCGTCTTCTTTTTACCTTCATCAATATCGACACTTACCGCAGACACAGCCTCTGACTCCCTGGGCATGAGTTTTCCAATGGCTTCTAGAATCCTACCTTGAGATTCCATTACCTTGTCCAACACCTCCTCCTTAACTTCTTCGAGTATAGCCTCGGACGACATCTGGCCTGATGACAAGCGATTTTCTGCATTACGTTTTCTCTTATTTTCCGTCAAGAGGACAAGCAGCGATGATAGCTTTTCGATACCATCCTTGACCCCCTCCGCCTTCACCCTTTTTGACGCTTCTCTCAAAGCATCCACTTCCTTTCTAAGATCCTTGAGTATTTGGGTCTCATTATCGTCGTTCCCGGAAAGAACTAATATCGGTTTTTTAGCCGGAGCCGCCACCATGCCCGTCTGGCCTATGCTCTTGGTGTTCAGCCCGGTAGGTGAATTGTTTTTCTTCCTGCCTGCACCTTCCATTTCCCAATTTCCTGCCAAGTTGATTTGTTCCAAAGCTGTCCGTTTATTTTACCACGCGGAGTCGATGGGGCGGTGTCGATTTCAACACGCTATGCGAAACACCGACCAATCACGAGCCAGATAACTACAACACTGTGCAACAACCAATCGCGTAGCAGCAGTACGCGATGAAGAAAACGTAGCCAGCCCTACCCGCACGACGACGAACGTTTGCTGTTCGTGCGGGGGAGGGGACTTACCTTTCTGACCCAAACTATCTCGCGGCGGCGGCGACCGCGGCGGCGCCGGCGGCGGCGGCGGCGGCGACCGCGGCGACCGCGGCGGCGGCGGCGGCGACCGCGGCGGCGGCGGCGGCGGCGGCGACCGCGGCGGCGGCGGCGGCGACCGCGGCGGCGACGGCGGCGGCGGCGGCGAACGGCCTTGACACGCGCCGGTCCGCGGCGGCCGATATTTTAACACGTACGAGACCGCGGCGGCCGATATATTTCGCGTAACGAAAAATATTTTTCGCCGGAACCGAACTAAAACGGCTATAACTTTTTTGTTTCTGAACCGATTTGCGCGCTCGAGGCAAATCTGGACTCTACGTCGCGAGACGAATGCACAGATGCCCCGATCGACGAAAAAGGTTCAGAAAAATTGTCACTTCGCCGGTAAAACCGCACCGACACCACGCACTAATATCGCGATAACTCGACCAATTTTGGTCCGATCACCGCGCTTTAAACAGTACCGTCTTCCTCGTCTCGACACGGATGTTTAGACGTCGCGATCACAAAAAAGGGTCCACTATTTCCCGAGAAAATCGAACATTTACGCGGAGCGACGCAAAACGCAGTGCTCCTTCTACGACAGTCGGAGCACGAATGAACCTAACCTAACCTAACCTAACCTAACCTAACCTAACCTAACCTAACCTAACCTAACCTAACCTAACCTAACCTAACCTAACCTAACCTAACCTAACCTAACCTAACCTAACCTAACCTAACCTAACCTAACCTAAACTAACCTAACCTAACCTAACCTAACCTAACCTAACCTAACCTAACCTAACCTAACCTAACCTAACCTAACCTAACCTAACCTAACCTAACCTAACCTAACCTAACCTAACCTAACCTAACCTAACCTAACTAACCTAACCTAACCTAACCTAACCTAACCTTTGTTTGTGTCGGTATCATGGCGCTGTAGAGGGGAACTTTGCCTTATTAGGTCATCCTTCCCTCTACGTCCACATCGTATATTTCAAACAAATTATACATAGTACACGCAATAATTTACATAAATGTGAACAGTGTTTAGAGAGCTCTATCTCTCTTGCTGTGGCCTTCGGCCTATAATACATTCTTAACTATCGTGTAAAATCATATCAATCGTGTAATCCTTCTTCTACATCCGCGTCGTGTATCATTTAGAAAAAAGAAACAAATTTTTTACGTAGCACACATAACAACAATTAATTTACAAAATTATACAAAATTATAAAATTATACAAATTTATAGAGAGCTCTATCTCTCTTACTGTGGCCTTCGGCCTATAACACATATTTATCTATCGTGTAAATATTTCCCTTTGACGGATCCTTTCGTCCTCTTCCCTCCTTGAAAGTATACCGTAGACGAACTCCTTGACCGCGTTCCATTTCTCCCGGCTTTCCAGCATTATGTTAACCACCACTTCCGGTTCCAGCTCATTGTCCAACCTGGCCTCCAGCTCCCTTCTCTGCCTCCACCATCGATCACAACGAAATATTGCGTGCTCGGCATCATCCACCGGAGCCAAGCAATCCACGCATATTGAATTGGCCGCTCTTTTGAATCTGTGCAAATACTCACCGAAGCATCCGTGTCCGGTGAGCATTTGCGTCAGATGGAAATTAACCTCCCCATGTTTCCTTGTTGCCCATTTCTTAACGTCTGGTATCATCCTTCTTGTCCATCTGCCCGTCTCCGCTTCATTCCACTCCTCTTGCCACTTTGTGAACGATTTTTCTCTTGATATGTCTTTTTTTGTCCTATCTTTATGTGTTTCCAGTCTTTCCAGTGCCATCAGATGAGCAGGAATAATACCTGCGACCACTAATATGGCTTGAGTGGACACCGTTCTATATCCCATAGCGATTCTCAATGCGATTGCTCTTTGTGGTTTCAGAAGCGTGGATTTGTTTACACTGAATTCCAGTGCGTGGGCCCATATAGGAGGCGTACAGTGTTTGGCTGTTTACTATAGCTCCGAATATCTTCCGTTTCCTGTGGGAAGCACCTCCTACGTTTGGCATAATACGGGCTAAGTTAGATGCAGTAGTACCTGCTTTAGCCGCCGCTTTTTCAATATGTTTTCTAAAGCCCAAGACACGGCTTAGTTCCACTCCCAAGTATCGAATTTGTTCTTTGATGTCGATCTTTGTTCCGTTAAGCGTGTATTCCGGTTGATCGTATGCTCTTTTTGTCGTTAAAATGACTGCTTCCGTCTTGGTTGTGGATAGACTAAGGCCGTTGTCTTCTAGCCATTCATTGACAGCCTCTAACGTCGCGTTCGTCGCAGTTTGTAGTGCTTCGGTTGTTCTGCCTGTTATTACTATCGCTATGTCATCGGCGAAACCTACCAGTGTACTAGTTGATGGACCTTGGAGCTGTTCTTCGACGTTTATGTTGAACAAGTCGTCGTACATGACGTTCCACAAAAGTGGCCCGAGTACTGACCCTTGTGGAACGCCACCTGAGAGTGTCTTACATTTGTCCTTTCCGTATATAAGTGTCCGCTCGCTCAAGTAGTTACAGATGACTCCCATCAAGTAGGCTGGCGTTCTCTTCCTGTTCAGCGCTTCCACAATTTTGCACCACCTCGCCGTGTTGAACGCGTTGGCGACGTCTAACGCTACAACCGTGCAAAGTTCCCTCTTCCGAAGGGGACCGGATCCTGCTCTATTTACTACATCCATAACAGCCGATATGGCATCAACGGTCGACCTACCTTTCCTGAACCCAAATTGTTTTTCGTTGAGCTTGTTTTCCCCAACTAGGTGATCCTCAAGCCGGCCCTTAATTATTCTTTCAAAGAATTTTCCAATCGTGTTCAATAGGCTTATTGGCCTATAGGACGATGGTAATTCTAGAGGTTTGGTTCCCTTTCGTAGCAGTACTAGGTTCGCGGTTTTCCACGTCTTTGGGAAAATACCATGGCTGAGGCAAAGGTTAAAGATGTCTTGGAATTTCTCTGGTGTTGTAATCGCCATCTCCTTTATGACCAGATCTGGGACGCCATCCGGCCCCGGGGCCTTGCCCGCTGGTATTTTGTTTGCCCAGTTCTTAATTTCCGCTATCGTTATCGGGGGGAAATTATATGCTTCGTTCTGGGCAGGTCTCGTTATAATCTCTTGGCTCGGAAAAAGTGTATTGACGACTTGTTCTAATCTTCCTGGTAGAGTTATCCCTGGTATATCCTTTCTGCCAACTAGTTTTTTTGTAACCAGTTTGAAAGGCAGGCCCCAGGGATCGTTCTCGACCTGTTTACACAGCTCTCCCCAGCGTTCTCTTTTTGATTTTTGTATTTCCCATTTAAGTTTCCTTCTGGCTTCTTTGTATCGTTCAATGTTTTCTGTTTGTATTGCTGGGTTATTCCTTTGCCGATTCCTTTTGCATTTCCTTCTTTTTGATAGGCATTCCTTTTTAAGATCCGCTATCTTCTGTGTCCACCAGTAGGCCGGACGCTTGCCGCCCATGTACGTACCTTTTGGCATACATGCGTTGCAGGCTTCTTTTATAAAGCAGTCCAACCTGACTGCTCCTTCCGTGGCGTCCACATCGGTGAGTGGGAGGTCCGTACTTAACAAATAATTTTGCAATTTCTTCGAATCGTATTTCCTCCATGACCATCTGGACCCGTCTCTATGGTTGACCTCTGTATTAGCCCCATCCACGACGTTGTAGGTTATATATCGATGTAGGCTACCGTTGTAGTCTTTGAGCACGTTCCATCCCATAATTTGCTGCGCGATCGATTCGGAGACTAGAGTGATATCGATATGTGAACGTGCGACTCTGCCGTCCCTGTACACGCGTTCAAAGGTCGGTGTTAATCCATTGTTTTTGGCGACCAGGTTTAGAGAGGACATGAACTCCATCACGAGTCTCCCACGGTCATCTTCCCTGTGGTCTCCCCATTCGGCCGCTTTTGCATTAAGATCCCCGGCTATTATGACTGGACCCTGCATGCTCCTGACGCTGGTTTCCAGGCGGTCCAGGAGTTCTGCAAAGCTTTCGATGTCGGCATTTGGTGACCAGTAGCAGGAATATATCCTTATTCCCTTAACCATAACCCAGCGAAAACCTATGTCCTCAGGTGGTCCGGTTATCTCAATTGGAACGTCCTGGCTCAGAACAGCTACTGCAGTCTTTCCGCTCTCATCACTAAACCATCCGTTGTCTTCCGTTCTATTCCGATATTGCTCGCACACCACCAGTACGTCAGTCCCCAATTCCCTGGACTTGGCGTCCGCCAGGTCCTGCGCCACTTGGCCGCCATCTACATTGATCTGTAATATTTTGATCATTGAGACGATGCGCCGACATTCTCGCTGTGTTCGGCCACCATCAAGGGTGCACCGCCTTGCTCGATTGACCTTGCACAGGCTTTTGCTTCGTCTCCTGTTGTTCCGCAACTTTCCACCTTATGTCCACTTGCACCGCATTTCGTGCTACCGTCGCTTCGGTCGGGCTCGTTAAGTAATTTGTGCATTCTGCTAGTATTATGCTCATACGGCTCTTTTTCGCAGTTAGCCGCTAGATGTCCTGTTTCGCCGCATCTGTAACATTTTCTCTTCTCAGGTCCGGGGCAGTCTTTAGCGAAATGCCCTTTTTCACGGCATTTATTACATGTTTGCTCCCGAGCGTCGAATTCTTTGATCCGGCATATTCCCCAACCAATTTTGATCCTTTTTTCCTTAATTAGTCTGCGTCCTGCTCTAAGTGGGGCGCGGATTACCGTTGTTCTCAGTCCGTTCCTATTTTCTCTGATAACCAAATTCTTAATATCCTTTAGGTCACTGTCGAAATTTTCCAGGGCCTCTCTAAGTTCGGTCTCTTCCACCGAGTCCTCTATACCCATGAGGAATAAAGGAATGGTCGGTGATGGACGTCTGATACTTGCTGATTCTCCTAGACTTGCTTTAAGGAGTTCCGCTAGTGAATCAGCTTGCTCTTTATTCGGAAATTCTAGAATAATATTCCCTGATTTCGCCCTCTTTGTAGTTATGTCGTATAATAAATTTTTGTCCTGAACTGTCTTTTTAACTTGTCTAACCATATCGGCGTACGATGCGTTCTCCGAAGGTCGTTCAAGTATTACAGCTTGTTTCCTTGTAGGACGTCGGCGTCCAAGCCTATCTGTCTCCCTATTTTCTTCTGGGGCTAATCTATCCGTCCGTTTCTTCGCCGTCTTTTTCCGATTCACTAACGTGTATTCTTTCCCTTCGTCGTTCTCTTCTTCCTGTTGTTGGAACTGTTGTCCGAATGATTGGTTTACTCCAAGGTCTTTTTGATTTGCTGGGCTGGGCTCTTTTCCTAGGAACGCCGACCACCAACAAGGGGTGTCCGTCGATACATCCGTGGTTTCCACTTTCTTGCGCTGATTATTCACTGGTTGAACTTTATCAAATACTGCCTCCTCAGTCTGCGCAACCACACTATTGGACTCTTTTCTTTTTGACGCTGAGATTTTGACCTTCTCGTACTGTTTCAGCACTAAACCCGTGTTTATGATGGTGTCCTTGATCTCCTTATGTACATTACGCGTCTTATTAACGAATTTTGTCATCGAGTTCACATATCCTTTTATCATACTCAACAGTTCGGCTTCATTGAGAACACTTATATTAATTTTCCTCTGGGATCCAGGTTCCACGGTTTGATTGATACGTGTCCTGTCCGTAGTCTCTCCATCAGGAGCGCTGCACCGTTGCATGCCCGAAGATACGATTGTTTCGTCCGTGTCCGTTCCTACTGATTTTGCCGGTGCAGTAGATTCGGTGGCCTCTTCGCCACCGGTGGGGACCTGCTTCGCATCCCCACCAACAGTCGTGGTACCAACCCCGTGGTTGGCGCCAGGTGCCTGCTTCACCACACCTGGCCTTTTCCGATCTGCGTTGCGCGATGTCGACACCCGGGGCATGTCTCCACCCCCGGCCGCCGCCTCCTGTGGTTCCGACTCCACTGGAGGAGTAACAGTTTTCTTCTTCTTAATGCTACCCATAGTTGATTTTCGCGGCAAATTCTAGCCGGCGTTTTAACCCTACCGCCAGGGGGTTTTTTATCGGGGTTTTCCTTCCCCTAGGACGGTTGCCAACCAAGGCTAAAGAGCCCGCCCTACCCTTGGAACTGCTTAGTCGGGTTGCTCGCCGCGGCTTAGTCCTGTCCAACATGGGAGACCCTAGTTGGCATAGCACTAATCCCCGACGAACAACCGTTCAAGCCCCCTCACCACGACAAGGTGAGTTCCACGAGGGGGAACCTAACCTAACCTAACCTTTTTTTTTTTTTTTTTTTTTTTTATTTTTAAGAATCGTAAACCAGGGAGGGAAATATGATATCCCATTACTGCCTCCCTGATTCACATCGTTTATTGATAAACAATAGTAACATACAATAGATAAATAACTAATAATAATTTAAAAAAAGAAGTTTTACAAGTATGTGGAGGCCTCTAACCGTCCAGGTGGTGGCCTTCGGCCTACAATGAATGTGACTTAGCTAATTTGCTCTGTAGCCATCTTCTGTCTCTCGCGCTCCATCGCTTCCTTTCGTCCCATGATTGTCCCTACCATGGTCACGAACTGCTTCCTTCGTCGCTCGGTGGTGCGCAGGGCCCTCCTTCTCTGACCCATGTCCTCCGGCAGCTCCGCATTGGACGGCGAGCACAAAAGATCGATAACATCTTCCGATCGCGGTTGCCTGCCGATCGATCGCGTGAGTTCGGCTCGGGCGTCTTCCCAGTATGGACATTTGAAAATTGTGTGGTCGGCCGTATCCTCTGCATCCGAACATTGGATACACGAGGGGTTATCCGCCCTGCCCCTGGACCACAGGTATTCCTGGAAGCAGCCGTGCCCGGTGAGGACCTGTGCCATATGGAAACTAATTTCCCTAGGGCCCCGGTACCACCACCTGACGAGGTCAGGAATCAACTGTCTCGTCCAAGGGGCCTTAGTACTGGTAGTCCATAATTGTTGCCACAGATTAATAGTCTCTCGCCGCTCAGCCAGTCTTAGAGCTGGACTAGGATCGGTTTTCTTTTTTTCGGCGATGTGTTTCCGTTCGATCGCAAGCAGGAATGCCGGGGCGTCCGCGCTAGGACGAGGCCGCTGTATCTGAAACTGACCTGTAGCAACGAGCGATCCTAAGAGCCGCACACCTTTGGGCCTGTGAGAGAAGGTTCTTAGTTTTCTCCATTTTGTTGATGCTTTCGGCCCAAATTTTAGAGCCATATAGAAGTCTGCTGTGCACTACACTCATCAGGAGTTCGCGTTTGCACTGCGTTGGACCTCCGACGTTGGGCATTAGTCTACCCAGGGCCACCGCTGTCTTTTTAGCTCCAGCAGCTACCTTTGTTGCGTGTTCTACGAAGGACAGCCTGGTGTCCAGCTGGACTCCCAGATAGCGGATCGCTCGTTTAACCGGTATTTGACATCCGCTCAAGGTCAGCACGGGATTTCGGTAGACGTACTTCTTGGTCAGCACGACGCATTCCGATTTAGCAGGTGCCAGTGACAGGCCATTATATATCATCCATTCCTCGATGTCTGCCAGAACTGGATTGACCGTCTGCTCAAGATGATCAGCGTCACGGGCAGTAGCAACTACGGCCACGTCGTCGGCAAACGCAATGAGCTTCACGCCAGGGGGAACTGGCAGCCGCAGTATGCCGTCGTAAAACAGGTTCCATAATGTAGGACCCAATACCGAACCTTGGGGAACACCGGAGGTGACGGCCAAATTAGGCCTTAGATGCTCGGCGGTATGCCCGATCTCGATCCAGCGATTTGACAAGTATGACCTTATGATGCGCACGAGGTATTCGGGAGCTGCGCACTTTTGTAGGGCAGCATCGATCAGGCTCCAGGGTGCTGAATTAAAAGCATTTTTCACGTCTAGTGAAACGACCGCACACAATCGCCTGTGTTGAGTAGCTCCTCCACCTGCGGAGTGAGCTATCCGTAGGACAGCCTCGATTGCATCGATGGTTGATCTTGAGCGTCTAAATCCGAACTGATCGTCACTGACCCCGCCGACTGTCTCAATGTGCTTCTGTAGTCTATTGAGAAGAAGCCTCTCTAGGACCTTGCCAGCTCCGTTCAGCAGACAAATAGGCCTGTAGCTAGAAGGCAGGTCAGTTGGCTTGTCTGATCCTTTATGCAACAGAACCAGTTTTGCTCTCTTCCATGTGTCGGGAAAATATCCGTTGAAGAGACATGCGTTGAATGTTTCGAGAAAGATGTCCGGTCGTCTTCCTGCCGTTAGCTTTATTATTTCATTTGGGACTAGATCGGGGCCGGGGGCTCTCCCCGTCGGCATGACGTCTATTGCACTCTTTAGTTCAACTTCTGTAAATAGCGGTATATTGTCGGTATCTGTTGGATGTTTCATTAGAGGAGTTGTGTCCCAGTCTGTGCTTGGTACGGTGGGAAAGAGACCACGTGCGATTTTGACTACTTCCGTGTCGTCCATTGTTGGGGGTCGACGTCCAAGTCCCTTGGTTACCAGTTTAAAAGGTACACCCCATGGGTCGTTATCTACTGCGTTGCATAGATACCTCCAGCTGTCTTCTTGAGCCCTTCGGATAGCCACCCTTAATCGCTTCCTGGCTTGATTGTAGTCCTCGAACGTTGCAGCACGGTTGGCCGCGCCCGCTCTGCGTCCGGCACGCTGGTATCGCCTGCGGGCGGTGATGGTGATCTTTCGTAGCTCCGCGATTTCGCTATTCCACCAGTGGACAGCTTTCTTCCCGGCGTAGATGGTCCTGCGTGGCATTGCTGCGTTGCAAGCATTAACAAGGAATGTTTGCAAACGAAGTGAGCAGTCGTTATCCGATTCAGCGGACGGCGTCGGTAGTCCATAATCATTTAGGTTCAGATGCTCATCGAGTGCTTCTTCCGACAGTTTCTTCACGGCCCATCCAACAGTGCTGTTTTGTTGTGATGCGGCCGACCGTATGTGGGTGTTCGCTGTTGTTCTAACTACGTATTCGATGTATTCATGGTCACTGGCTGAATGTGAATCTGAGAGCACTGACCACTCTGATACTGGAGAGTGACCGCCCGAAAGAGGACGCGCGAACGTGACGTCGATGATCGAAGTGGCGTTGACCCTCCGGTAGGTCGGTGCTGTACCTTCGTTGCACACTGTCAAACCTAGAGCAGACGCAAAGCTTGACAGGTGCATACCTCACATCATCCGTGTCGGATCCCCATTCAGCGGAATGGGAATTAAAGTCGCCCGCCACAATCAGCAGGTCGTCGGGTTCCGATTGGTTGCGAATTGAGTAGTCGATTCCGCCAAGAAAATTCTCGAATTCCTGAACAGTGCAGTTTGGGGTACAATAGCAGCTGTAGAGCAGAAAGGTTCCTATTCTGGCCCAAGCGAACCCTAGTCCAGCACCTCTACTTCTGATGGCGACGCGATCGGATGTAGATATGGCACATTTACCATCGGAGCTTGCAACCCAGTGTTGATCATCCCCGTGGCTATGATGGTAGTCGCTAACGATGACAACGTCAGTATTCCTTTCGAGCATGGTCTGTAAAAGTAGCTGGTGGGCGGTCCAGCAGTGATTAAGGTTGATCTGGAGAACCTTAATCCTGTGTGCCTGTTGTGGAATGTTCAATGGCATTGCAACGGGGGGTTTTTTCCGCCTGCGACTCATCGCACTGGCTTAGACGAGGACTAGGCAAGCGTTCATTGTTCGATTGTTGCTTGCAGTCGGCGATTAAGTGTCCAGGTTCTTTACAACGAAAGCAGCTTCTCCTTTCCGGACCTAGGCAGGCTTGAACTATATGCCCTTTCTCCTTGCACTTATTGCACGCTCTATCTTTGCTATCAAGTTCTTTGATCCTGCAGACCGACCAACCCACTTTGATTTTTTTGATGTTGATTAGCTTCAATCCTGCCCCGATCGGAGCTCGAAGTAGCGCTGTTCTAACACCGTTTTTCCCTTCACGTATTTTGAAATCCCTAATACCTAGTAGCTCACTATCGAAAGCCACTAAGACTGCTCTCAGTTCTTCCTCGTCGACCGAGTCTTCTATGCCAATGAGTAGCAATGCGACGCTCGGCGACGGTCGTCTTACGCTAACCGAGTTACCAAGTTTTACTTAGCGCTGCCGCTAAACTGTCCGCCTGGTCCTTCGCAGGGATTTCAAGAATAATATTACCCGATTTGGCTCTTCTTGCGTTGATGTCGTACTCAAGGTTTTCTTCCCGAACAATGGACTTGACTTGCTTAACCATTTCAGCATATGAAACGCTGCCAGTTGGACGTCCGAGCACCACTGCCTGCTTTTTCGGGAGACGTTTACGATCCGGTTTGTTGTTTGATTGGAGAAGATTCCCTCCTTTCACTCTCTTCTTCCTCGACCCTCTTTTTTCCACCATAGTGAATTCGCCGTCTTCGGCAGCCGATGCGATTGTTTCCTGTTGATGAGCTGGACTTGGCTTTTCACTACGTGCGGCGCCCGAGTCTGGCTGGAGGTTATCCTTTGGCCCCTTGTTCTGTAATCTGCTACCCCTCGGTGCTCTTATCTCTTTTTGTTCTATTGCTGATGTACGAGGAAGAAGAGCTATTTCACCTGCTATTTTGTCTAGCCTTGATCCTTGTTCGGCAAGTCTACCATCTTGTCTATTCAATCTATCTTGTATCATGTCTGACATGCTTCCCAGGGCGTTTATAACTTGCTGGACTTGCTCTTGGTTTCGTTGGTGTTGCTCCAGTGTTTTCTCATGCTGCAGCTTCAGCCTCTGTTCGATTGCGTCTGGCGACCTAACCACTCCAATCGCTTTAGCCGCTCTAAGAAATTCTCTTAGAGATCTACCCAGGGCAAGTGCACTTGTCCTGATTTCACCTTTCGTATTAGGCGCCTCCTGGATGGATTTCTCTAGGATTTCGAGGTTCCTAAAAGTGTCTTCGAGCAGCCTGGTATAGGCTCCCTCAGCCTGAGACCTATTGCTAGCACCGGTTGTCTGCTTTGACGTACAGTCCTTCGGTGGAGAGGGACGTGAATTCGTCGATTTCACCCCGTGTGTATTAGCAACTTTAGCCTTATCCATGGTCGTACCGGATCCGATTTTAGCGTTGATGGCCGTTGCAGTAGCAGAAGTGGCCTCTTCGCCACCGGTGGGGACCTGTTTCGCATCCCCACCAACAGTAATGTTACCAACACCGGTGTTGGCGGTAGCGGCCTGTTTCAACACCGCTACGCTTCTGGTGCAAGGACGTGATGACGACACCTGGGGCGTGCACCGTCCCCCAGCCGCCGGCTCTGGGGCATCCGACGCCCCTGAAGCAGTAACATTTTTCCCTGTGGTTGTACTCATCATGGTATTTTGGTTGGCTTGGCCTCCACCGACGGCGCCAGCCTCGCGCCGTCTGTCTGTTTCTCCGGTAACATAGCCGTGATCTACCGGGACACCGAGGGTCGATCAAACCCCCGGCGTTGGTTTTTGGTCAGGGTTTTCCTTCCCCTAGGGCGGTTGCCAACCAAGGCTGAAGAGTCCGCCCTACCCTTGGAACTGCTTAGTCAGGTTGTTCGCCGCGGCTTAGTCCTGTCCAACATGGGAGACCCTAGTTGGCATAGCACTAATCCCCGACGAACAACCGTTCAAGCCCCCTCACCACGACAAGGTGAGTTCCACGAGGGGGAACCTAACCTAACCTAACCTAACCTAACCTAACCTAACCTAACCTAACCTAACCTAACCTAACCTAACCTAACCTAACCTTTTTTTTTTTTTTTTTTTTTTTACTCGTCGAAAATCGCGGCCAGGGAGGGAACCGCCGTTAGGCATTACTTCCTCCCTGGCCGCATCGTTTATTTGTGAAACCAAACATTACAATAAAATTTGGGGAAAACACAAATACTTCCATCGGCGGCATAGCTACGGGTACAAAACCACACGTAGCTATGCCGCGGGGGGGGGGGGGTACCTCAGTACCATTACATCAAAACAGGGGGCCTCGAACCCCCTAGTTTCGGCCTTCGGCCCACATTTTAGGAGCTTAACTAGTTTGTCAAATCTGTTGTGGGCTGCTCCACGCTCCAACTCGCTCTCCAGCCGTCGCGTCTTCCTCCAGCATCGCCGGTCTCCTCCCGTCCACGGATCGACCGGGGGGGAGGCGCAGTCAACCATCTCGGGCCACCTTGCCTAGGGACCACGCCTCGACCCCCCGGGATTCTTCGTCTTCGATTGTTGACCGGCCTGCCATCCTGTCTCCCGATCCTGGTGTTCTGCTGTTCTTGGCGGCCAGCCACACTGTTCCTGGATTGGTACCCGACGTCCGGGAGGGCAGCCCCTTCCGGGAACTGCGCATGCCCCCGATCCGCCGGGCCTTCTCCGTACTGGGTGTGACTGGACCGCCGCCGTCTTCGTCACCGGCCAGCCAATTAAGGCAAGCCGGTGACACCATGATCCACGACCAGCTTCACCGAACTCTAGGTCGTCCCGACGCCCGAATAGATGTGGTCCCCTCCTCAGCCTACGCTTCGGATAGGGACCTACACCTATCCAGACCGCCAGGACTCCCAATCTCGGATGTGGCTGGTCCGCTGCTCCTTGTCCCTGGACCGGGAGACCGCCACCCCGACTCCAACCAATGAAGGTCAGAGCCGGGATCTGGGACCGCTTAGTAAGACCCAATTAAGGGCCCGCAAGCTCCCCCACCACGACAAGGTGGGTCCCGTCGGGGGAGAACCTAACCTAACCTAACCTAACCTAACCTAACCTAACCTAACCTAACCCTAACCTAACCTAACCTAACCTAACCTAACCTAACCTAACCTAACCTAACCTAACCTAACCTAACCTAACCTAACCTAACCTAACCTAACCTAACCTAACCTAACCTAACCTTTTTTTTTTTTTTTTTTTTTTTTTTCCGACGGTATCGTGGCTAGGGGAGGAACCGCCGTGAGGCATTACTTCTCCCCTAGCCACATCGTTTATTTGTGAAAGCAACAATTACATAAAACACAAATCATACACAGTGTATGTTACATACACGGGGGGCCTCTAACCCCCCTGGTTTTGGCTATTCAGCCCACAGGAAGTAAACTTAACTAAGGTTAAGGTATATCTTCGGCCGCTTCCTGTGTCGGCAGGCCCTGCTCAGTCCTTCTCCTCCTTGGACAGTCCTTGGCTACGTGCCCGGCCATGTTGCAGCCGTAGCACTTCTTCGGCCTTTCCGGCGCTGTGCACTTGGCTGCAACATGGCCAGCCTCCTGACACCTGAAGCATCTGGGTGCCCTCTTCTCCAACAGCTTTATTCGACACTGCACCCAGCCGATCTGTATGGATCCAGCCTCCGCCATCCTCGTGGCCGCAGCCATCGGCACGTCCAGGCGGGCCACCCTGCCACCGCCAGGATTGACCCTGACGGTGACCCCGGTTCCTGCGATATCCGGATCGGAGCTGGATATCTCCCGAGAAATCTCCTCGGAAGACATCCAGTCCGGGATACCGACCACAAGAACCGGCGTTCTTCGGGTGGGCCTGGACACCACTGCGTCTTCGCCGATGACTGCAGCCACGCTGGCCGCCAGCTTGTCGGCCTCCTCCTTGCCTTTGAGCTCCAACAGGATGGCGCCGGCCCTGGAGACGCGCGTCTTCACGACCTCCACGCCCAGCCCCTTCAGGTCGACCCTGGAGGTCATGTGCTTCATGACCTCCGCGAAGGTCTTCCCCTCCTTGGGCCGAGCGATGGAGACCGCATGCGTCTCCGGCGTCCTCCGCTTGACCAGCGCCGCCGCGTCCGTGGTCTTCCGCCCTTTCGGCTTCGGCTTCGCGGGAACCTCCGCCGCGCTCTTCCTTCCCTTGCGGACGACGGTGGTCCACTCCGCCGAATCACCGTGTGTCCCCGTAGTCCGCACATCCGCCGTTGAGGGAGCTTCCTCTTCGCGCGCGGAGGTCCCCACGACCTTCCTGCGCTTGTCCCGACGCCGATGGTTGACCGCCGTTGGTCCAGCCACCGCACCCTTGCCGCTTGTGCTCCTCAACTCTGAGCGCCCCGTTAAAGGAACACTCAGAGTTGGTAGTTTCTCGGGTTCCGCGTACGTCCACCAGCAGGGCGTGTCCGTCGACGCGTCGCAAGTCTCCACGTGGGAGGCTTGCGGGACGACCAGTTCCTGCTCCGGTTTGGCCCTTTTCTGCGAGGGGGAACGAATTTCCCCCTTGCTCGTAATGACCTGTGCGAGGCTGTCTCGGAGGTCCTCCAACGCCTCCCTCAGCATTAGCGCGTCAGGAGTATCGCGTCCACCCATGACGTTATCGGCCTCGAACGTCACCGTACCGTACGCCTTCCATACCCTTCGTAGGGCCTTTGACAACTCTGCGTCCTCGTCTATTTGGCTGGTGGAAGGTGGAGACCTCTCTTTCCTCTTCTCGCCAGTTGTCGGCGTCAGGTAAACGCTCGGCGAACGTGGCGCGTCCTGGACGACCGTCCCCCGTGGCTTCGCACAAGCCATCAGCGCCGCCATCACTTTCGACCGAGGAAGATCCTCAAAGACCGACGCTCCCTGCTTCCTCGCAGTAGAGTCAGCAGCCGTGAGGCTGCCGGTGGGTGCCTGCGGTGCACCCCCACCAACAGTAGTGTTAGTGGCAATTTTACAATTGCCACCCCCTGGGGCCTGCTTCCCCACCACCAGGGTTTGCTCCGTGCGGTCGTTGGATGACGACCCCGGGCAGCCCGCTTGCTCACTGCCCGTTGCCGGCACCTGGGGTTCCGAGGCCCCTGGTGCGGTAACAAATCTCCTACTGTTGTCCGTCATGTTTAGTTTTTTAACGGGTGCTCTCCCGTGCATTTTTACCCTACTGCCAGGGGGTTTTTTATCGGGGTTTTCCTTCCCCTAGGACGGTTGCCAACCAAGGCTAAAGAGCCCGCCCTACCCTTGGAACTGCTTAGTCAGGTTGCTCGCCGCGGCTTAGTCCTGTCCAACATGGGAGACCCTAGTTGGCATAGCACTAATCCCCGACGAACAACCGTTCAAGCCCCCTCACCACGACAAGGTGAGTTCCACGAGGGGGAACCTAACCTAACCTAACCTAACCTAACCTAACCTTTTTTTTTTTTTTTTTTTTTTTTTTATACTTCGAAATCGCGGCTAGGGAGGGAACCGCCGTGAGGCATTACTTCCTCCCTAGCCGCATCGTTTATTGTGAAAATCCAATCAAATTTAACAAATAAAAAGGGACAAAACACAATACATACATCGGCGGCATAGCTACGGGTACAAAACCACACGTAGCTATGCCGCGGGGGGGGGGGGTACCTTAGTACCATACAACAAAAAAGGGGGGCTCTAACCCCCTCTTTTCGGCCGTCGGCCCACATCTTAGATAACTTAACTAGGTTTAAGTTTCTCTTCCGTGGGCTTCTTCACGCTCCGGCTGTTGAGCCGGAGGACCCAATCCGTTCCCAACAGCCGTACCGTCTTCCCTCTGCTGGGCCGGTCTCCATTCTTCCGCCGGTCGACCGGGGGGGAGGCGCGGTCAACCATCTCGGGCCACCTTGCCTAGGGGCCACGCCTCGACCCCCCGGGGACGTCTTCGTCTGTTGACCGGCCAGCTGCTCCGTCTCCCGGTCCCGTTGTCGTCCTGTTCTTGGCGGCCAGCCACACTGTTCCTGGATTGACCCGACGTCCGAGAGGGCAGCCCCTTCCGGGAACTGCACATGCCCTCGATCCGCCGGGCCTTCTCCGTACTGGGTGTGACTGGACCGCCGCCGCCGTCTTCGTCACCGGCCAGCCAATTAAGGCAAGCCGGTGACACATTGATCCACGACCAGCTTCACCGAACTCTAGGTCGTCCCGACGCCCAAGTAGATGTGGTCCCCTCCTCAGCATACGCTTCGGATAAGGACCAACACCTACCCAGTCCGCCAGGACTCCCAATCTCGGATGTGGCTGGTCCGCTGCTCCTGGTCCCAGGACCGGGAGACCTTCACCCCGACTCCAACCAATTAAGGTCAGAGCCGGGATCTGGGACCGCTTAGTAAGACCCAATTAAGGGCCCGCAAGCTCCCCCACCACGACAAGGTGGGTCCCGTCGGGGGAGAACCTAACCTAACCTAACCTAACCTAACCTAACCTAACCTAACCTAACCTAACCTAACCTAACCTAACCTAACCTAACCTAACCTAACCTAACCTAACCTAACCTAACCTAACCTAACCTAACCTAACCTAACCTAACCTAACCCTGAGTTCCAAGAGGGGGAACCTAACCTAACCTAACCTAACCTAACCTAACCTAACCTAACCTAACCTAACCTAACCTTTTTTTTTTTTTTTTTTTTTTGTGTGGTATCGAGAACCTGGCGGGGACTGCGTTAGCACTACTTCCGCCAGGTTCCCATCGTTTATTGGAAAAATCTCAATCGACAAATACAATAATATATACAATAATATATATATACAAATGATTATTTACAACAAAAAAGGGGGCCTCTAACCCCCTCGTTTTTAGCCTTCGGCCCATACTTTATAAACTTAACTAATTTTAATATATTTATTTTTCTTTTTCTTCCATTTACTCTTTCGGACTTCTATTGGTGTTGTTCCCTCTCCATTCTTCTTTCTGTGGTTTCCCTTGTCTTCATGATTTTTCTGATCGCTCCGTCTATCCTGTTCCAGTTGTATTCTGACTCAAGCATTAATTCCACAATGTTCTCCACTCTGATGTCTTTCCCGATGTCCATTTCTAATGCCATTCTTAAGTTTTGCCACATGTCACACCCGAAGATTGCATGTTGAGCTGTGTCGGGGCTAACCCCACACAGTTGACATGCATCAACCTGTCTTTTGTTTATTTTCATTAAATATTTCCCGAAAGACCCATGGCCCGTTAAGAACTGGGTTAGGTGATAATTAACATCACCATGTTTCCGTTTCCTCCAATTTACTATATTGGGGATTAATGCGAACGTCCATCTCCCCTTTGTATCGGCCTCCCATGCTTCCTGCCATTGTGTTAGCGTCTCTGTGTCTTCATGTTGCTCGTTTCTCGTTTCCCATCTTCTGGCGGTTTCCCTGGCTTGCAATCTCATCGGAGGCGTGTTAGCTATTACTCCAATAGCGCCTTCCGAGACACTATTATACCCGCAAGCAATTCTCAGCGCTAATCCTCGTCGTATCCGTTCTAAAATTTTCCATCCTTTCTCTGCCATCCTTTTCTCCCAACATGGAGCGCCGTACAGCAGCTGTGATGTAGCAACACTACATAGTAGTCTCCTCCTTTTTTCCTTCGCTCCCCCTAAGTTGGGTAGCAAGTATCCCAGCTTCCGGACTGTCTGTGCCACTTTGTTATATGTATTTCGTGCGTGTTCAATAAAATTTAGCTTCTGGTCCAATGTTAGGCCTAAATATTTAATTGTCTCTTTCGATTGAATACTTGCATTTCCGCACTTGACCATCATTTTATTTCTCGACCACCTATTTGTAAATACTATTGCTTCCGTTTTGTGTTCTGCTAGGGTCAGTCCATTTTTCTTCATCCACTTATTTACTTTTTCGAAAGTCGGCTCAAGTTTTTCGGGTAGGAAATTTCCGTGCTCGGCCTTTGCAACAATCGCTACATCGTCAGCATATGCTATTAACTTAACATCATCCGTCAGTGTTATGTTTAATAAGTCGTTGTACATCACGTTCCATAGTATTGGACCAAGAACCGACCCCTGAGGAACTCCCCTCTCCATCGTGAACTCCTTGTTTTCACCATTTATCCTATATATTATGCTTCTATCTGAGAGGTAGGCCCTAATGACATTACGTAAGTACCTGGGAACGTCCATTTTGACTAGTGCTTCCATTATCTTGGTCCAACAGGCTGAGTTGAAAGCGTTGGATACGTCAAGGGTTAACATTCCAACAACATCGCCCGTTCTATTTGCTGTATCGACAAATTTCATTAGGTATTCAACAGCCTCGATCGTTGACCTATTCTTCCTAAATCCGAACTGGAGTTTTGAAAGGCTTCTCGTTTCTTCCAGATAGTTATTTAATCTTTTTGCTATGATCTTTTCAAATAATTTCCCTATCGTGTCCAGAAGGCAAATTGGTCTGTACGCCGATGGATCTTCCGGATTCTTTCCAGGTTTATGTAAGAGGACCAAATTTGCCGTCTTCCACGCGATAGGGAAATGAGCTTCCCTGAAACATCTGTTGAACATGTTTATGACACTGCTCTGATCCGACTGTAATATAGCTTTTAGTAGCTCGTTTTGGATTCCATCTGGCCCCGGAGCCTTTCCGCTTGGCAATTTTCTTATTTCTTCAGTAATTTCTCCGGTCGTTATCTCTGGAAAGTTTATATCCTCGTTGAGTGTTTCATCGTAATCGTTAACGGTTCCGGTAATTTTCTTCGGGAATAATGTTTCTATTATATTTTCTATCCTCCCGGCACTTCCTCTCCTATAATCGGGTACTTTCTGTTCAGTTTACGCATTACTACCTTGTATGGTCTGCCCCACGGATCCCTATCCACTTCTTTTGTAACTCCTGCCAGCATCTGTTTTTCTCCGCTTGATTGCAATTACCATGTTTCTTCTATCCGTCTTGTATTCTTCCGCTTCCGCTTCGCACTCGGCTTCACTCTTCTTTCTTCTCTTATGTTGGTATTTTCTCCTCGAACTGTTGCACTGCCTTCTTAAAGTAGAGATTTCCTCTGACCACCAGAAAACTGGGGTTCGATTATTTCCACTACTTCTTTTGGGCATGCATTTATCTGCAATCCTGGCTAGTTTTTTGGAAAACCCGTTTACCTCCTCCGATATATTGCTGTATAACTGTCGCCGTTCTGTATTTCCTTCCTCTATGATTGCTTCCTTCAATTTTATCCTGTCGAGTTTCTTTATTTGCCATCCTGTAAACGTATTCCTGTTATCCTGTTTGTGTTTTCCAGCTAGTGCGTCGATGTCAAATACAATATACCTATGAAGGCTTAGAGTTTCCTCATCCAGAACTTTCCACCTTTTTATTTCTCGCATCACCCTATCTGACGCGAAAGCGATGTCTATGTGGGTCTTTGATGCTTGTCTCACGAAAGTAGGTTCGTCCCCGACGTTGCATATGCTTAGGTTGTTTGATGCAATCATGTCTGCTAGGAGACCTCCTCTCTTATCCTCCTTTGGACTTCCCCAGTGCGGCGAGTGGGCATTAAAGTCCCCAGCGACCACAACCGGGTCTCCTGATCTTTTAATGCTGTCCTCTAGCCTATTTATGAAGTCGTTGTACGCGTCCCACCCTGAGTTGGGAGAGCAGTAACAACTATATATTCTTTTCCCGCCGATTTTAATCCATCTAAATCCTTCTTCCGATGGACCAATAGCGTCGATAGCTATGCTGCTTACCACCGCAACCGCGGCCTTGCCACTCTTGTCGCTGTACCACCTTGTAATTTCTTCGTCGAGGTTCCGATTTATTTCGCTTATCACCAAAATGTCTATGTTAAGTCTTTCGCAGTGGCTAACGCCAGATCTTGGGACGCCAGTCTGACCCCGACATTTATTTGTAGGAGTTTTAGCATCGCGAATTTGTAGGATGCAGCTCGTTGTTCCCACTCGAGCTCGCCGGCTCTTGGGACAGCGCTTTAGTATAGGCTTCAGCTTCTTCTCTTCCTGCAGTGCAGCTTCCCGCTTTATGATCAGGACCGCCACATCTCCAGCAACGATTACTCCTATCAGAGCCTGAGCATCCTTTCGCCATATGACCTGTAGCGTGGCACTTATAACATTTCATAACGTTATCCTTAATGCGGACCCGGCAGCTAACAACATCAACCAACACTCGTCCCACCTTGATTAGCTTCGTAGCCATTTCTGATGGCATCAAAATCAGGGCAGACTGTGATCCACCGAATTGCTTTCTCAGTCCAATTACCCTGACTTGATCCCGATCAGTCCCGACCGTTACCGAGACCGCAGCAACTACGTCCTCCTTTGTAGCCGCTGGCATAAGATCCCTGACTTCGATCAGGGCTCTGCTCTGTAGAGTCTTAACGTCAACGTTATCCCCTACAGACCTCCCGATCTCCGCCCTCACGGATTCCACTTTGTCCGCACCTCCGCGGACCTCGATCAGGACGCCACCGGACTTGGCCTGTCTGAAACCCACTATACTATCCCCAATGACTTCCATGTTGGCTTTATCCTTGATTTTCTTCTCCATTTCCGTAAATTCATTTTGTCCAATGTCAACTAAAATTGCCGGGGGGCGAAACCGTGTTGTCCGTTTTTTCTCCGGAGGAGGCGCTATTGGGGTCTCGATGGTAGCTTTTTTCTCCAAATTTACCTGCTTCCTGCGTCTTCTGTTGACAACTTCGGACCATAGTGGGTCGGTTCCAATCGTCATTTTCTTGTCTGCTCTCTTTCCGATTTCATCATTTTGGTTTTCCGGCACCGTCTCCGGTGCTGATCCCCTAGGCATAAGTTGCCCTATTGTATCAAGAATCATGCCTTGGGATTCTCTTACCATTCCCAATACTTCCATTTTAAACTCGCTTAAAAAAGAATTCACTTCGGTGGAGTGTTCCTGGCCTGATGACAGTCGACTTCCCTCATTCCTCTTGTTTTTATTTTCCACCAGGAGGTTAAGTAACGATGATATCTTTTCAATCCCGTTCTTGACCCCTTCCACTTTCACTCTCTTAGACACCTCCTTTAACGCTTCCACTTCCTTCTGCAGCTCTTTCAGTATAGAATTTTCTTTGGTCTCTTGACCGGATCCTCCCGACAACGACGATTTCGACGAAGCCTTCACCAAGCCGGACTGGCTTGTACGCTTGGTGGCCTGCCCATTTGCAGGTACGATGTTATTTTTATTTCTAGCACCTTCCATCGTAGGTTTTTCCATCTAATCGCTTCCTGGTTAAAGGCCCGTTCCGTCACCCCGCGCGACGTCGAACGCTTGCAGTTCGCGCGGTGCGGGGGGGGGGGAGGGACTTACCGAAGAATGCCGTGTCACCAAACAATGGGCGTACCCTCACTCGGCGAACGCCAGTCGATCACGTGACGGTGGGCGGCGCTTCGTATATGTCGTCCAATCACACAGCGGCAGTGCCAAAAACCCGGTGCTTGTGTGGCCGCCAGACGCGTAGTGACGGTGAACGTAAACGCCCACTTTAGCCAATCACGTGTCAGTGGCGGTGAGCGGCCACGCCCACTTCGACCTGACACGACGTGTCAGGAACGACACCGCGGCACGACGAATTCCCGGAATTTATAACGCGGACCGAATGATAACGATCTTTTTAATTGCTTTTTAATTGCTTTTTAATTGGTTAGTGACACGTTAGTGACACGTTAGTGACACGTACGGACACGCGCCGAGATAATTACCCGTACGCGTGTCACCAATTTGACAATTTCTCTGCCGAACGAAATAAAACGCACAATTAAATAATTACAACACCGAGCAAAACAAAGCACAAAAAACGCTGTACCAGGGCTGTTTCTCGCCCGATCTCTATGCTCAGGGTATATTTGGATTCCTCGTCGCAAGACGAATCCTCCGGTACCAAAAGCACAAAAAACGGACAATTACAACTTAGTACATAAACCAAAACGCTGAGAGACACGCAGAACACAGTGTTCACTCTACGAGTGCCGAAACACGAATACTAACCTAACCTAACCTAACCTAACCTAACCAAACCCTTATTTTTTTTTTTTTTTTTTTACACTACGGTATCGCGGCTAGGGAGGGAACCGCCGTGAGGCATTACTTCCTCCCTAGCCGCATCGTTTATTGTGAAAATATAACTATATACAAAACACAATCTTACATCAATATTATATACAAAGAATTTATATACAATACTGGGGGGGCTCTAACCCCCCTGCTCTTGGCCATTCGGCCTACAATGGTTCAACTTAACTAAGGAGTTTATATTTTCATCCACCTTCCTTAGCTAGTGGACCCTGCTTGGTCCTTTTCCCAGGGCATTCTTTTGCCAGGTGCCCCGAAGCGTTGCACCGGAAGCATGCCTTGGGACGCTCTGCTGCCGTGCATCTGGCCGCTAGATGACCGGATTGCTGACACCTATAGCATCTGGGCGCTTTCTTCTCAAGTAGCTTTACTTTACAACGAGACCAGCCGACCTGGATTATCCGAGTCTCGGCTAGTCTCGTTGCTACCGCCATCGGCACATCGAGCCGAGCTACCCTGCCCCCGCCAAGGTTGTCCCTAACAGCAATCCGGTCACTAGCGATGTCCGCATCGGCCTTGCAGATGTCCCCAGCAATTTCCTCCGGCGTCATCCACTCCGGGACACCCAGGATCAAAACCGGAGTCCTGCGGGAAGGTCTCAGCACCGTGGCGTCCTCTCCAATGACCGCTTTTAGGCTCGCCGCAAGCTTCTCCGCTTCCTCCTTGGCTGACACCTCCAAAATGATTGCCCCAGCCTTGGATGCGCGTGTCTTCACGATGTCAACCCCCAGCTCCTTGAGGTTGACATTGGACGCCACCCTCCTCATCACGTCCGTGTAGCTTTTCCCATTTTTCGGGTTACTAATTGTAACCGCCTCCGTCGTTGGCGTTCTTTTTCGCACAAGTGCGGCAGCATCCGAGATACCCCGTCCCTTGGGCTTGGAAGAAACCTCCGCAGCGCCTCTCCTTTTCTTCCGGCCCACGGTGGTCCACTCGGACGGGTCTTTGTGGCCAGCCGTGGTCCGCACCTCCTCTACTGGTGGCAGAGTTCCAACGTCAGGAATGCTGTCCGTGACCTTCTGGTGTTTGCGACGACGATTGGTTTTTGGCCCTCTGGATTCCGCTCCCTCGCCGTTGTTGATCTTCACCCCTGAGTGTCCCGACTTAGGAGCACTCAGGGATGGTGGCCTCTCCAAGTCGACGCAAGACCACCAACAGGGCGTGTCGGTTGCCGCATCGCGGGTCTCCACGTGGGAGGCTTGCGAGACGACCAGTTCCTGCTCCGGTTTGGCCCTCTTCTGCGAGGGGGAACGAATTTCCCCCTTGCTAGTGATCACCTGAGCGAGGCTGTCCCGGAGATCCTCCAACGCCTCCCTCAGCATAAGCGCGTCGGGAGAATCACAACCACCCATGACGTTATCGGCCTCGAACGTCACCGTACCGAACGCCTTCCAAACCCTTCGTAGGGCCTTCGACAACTCGGCGTCCTCGTCTTCTTGTCTCGTGGTAGGTGGGGACCTCTCCTTCCTCTTCTCGCCAGCTGTCGGCGTCGAGTAAACACTCGGCGAACTCGGCGAGTCCTGTCCGACCGACGCCCGTGGCTTCGAACAGGCCATGAGTGCCGCCATCACCTTCGATCGAGGCACCTCCGCGAAGACCGACGCTCCTTGCTTCCTCGCAGTAGAGTCAGCAGCCGTGAGGCTGCCGGTGGTGTACCTGCGGTGCACCCCCACCAACAGTAGTGTTAGTGGCAATTTTACAATTGCCACCCCCTGGGGCCTGCTTCCCCACCACCAGGGTTTGCTCCGTGCGGTCGTTGGATGACGACCCCGGGCAGCCCGCTTGCTCACTGCCCGTTGCCGGCACCTGGGGTTCCGAGGCCCCTGGTGCGGTAACAAAACTCCTTCTGTTGTCCGACATGTTCGATTTTTTACCGGGTGATCTCCCGTGCATTTTTACCCTACTGCCAGGGGGTTTTTTATCGGGGTTTTCCTTCCCCTAGGACGGTTGCCAACCAAGGCTAAAGAGCCCGCCCTACCCTTGGAACTGCTTAGTCGGGTTGCTCGCCGCGGCTTAGTCCTGTCCAACATGGGAGACCCTAGTTGGCATAGCACTAATCCCCGACGAACAACCGTTCAAGCCCCCTCACCGCGACAAGGTGAGTTCCACGAGGGGGAACCTAACCTAACCTAACCTAACCTAACCTAACCTAACCTAACCTAACCCCTAAACCTAACCTAACCTAACCATTTTTTTTTTTTTTTTTTTTTTTTTTTTTTTTTACGTGTTTGAATCGACGACGACAGGGGGACCGCTTGCGCATTGCTTCCCTGTCGCCGCCATCGTTTATTGATAAAACAAAACAAATGATAATAACAATACTATGCCAAATATATACAAAAGTAATCTTAGCCGAACTATGAAAAAAAAAACAAAATATCAACCAAGTATATAAACAAAATAAAGTAAACCTTAACTAGTAAATACCATAACCAAATATATAACAAAAGTAAATCTTATCCTATTGTACTAACTAGTAACAATCATGCAAATAATAAATAATAATAAAGATCTTGAATTATCCATCCCATTGGTCTTCTCGACCCGGTATCGAACCCGCCGGTCTAGTTTCACGTTCAACGAACCTCTTCGCGGCCCGGCATCTGAGCCCGCCAGCCTAGATTCTCGTGCTGTTGAAACCTGTTCCGTTGTCTCTGGGCCGCTCTCTCGTCCTTTTCCTTCTCTGCGAGTATAGACTCCACCATGTTGGTGAAGCCTATACTTGCTCGAATAGTCGCCTCTCGAATATCAGCACCGCACTCGTTCCATCCTTCAGGTCCGCATAGAATGTCTGCCACATCGCTGGCTTCAGGCAGCCTACCGTTAAGAAATGATCGCATCTCATTTCTTTCCATTTCCCATCTGTGGCATTCAAAGATGGTGTGCTCCACGGAGTCTTCTGGATCTTCACAATAGACGCACATACCATCTGTCGCCCTGTTCCTTTTATGTAAGTAGTGACGAAAGCAGCCGTGGCCAGTCAGAGCCTGCGTTAGGTGAAAGGAGACCTTGGTGTTGGGCCTATCCAACCACCTTTGTATCGAAGGCAGCACCTTATACGTCCATCTGCCTTTGGTGGACCGATCCCACCTATTCTGCCAGGCCCTGACTGATATCGCCCTTTCTTCTTTGCGCATCTTTCCTACCTGGTCCACAGGAACCCCTTCTTCGAGCCGCCTGCGTATTCTGGCGCGCTCATTCGCGACTAGATCTGCCGGAAGGGCAGATGCAACCACCAGAGAAGCTTCAGTGGACACCGTCCGGTAAGCTCTTATGACCCGCAGAGCTACTGCTCTTTGGGCCCTGAGCATCACCGCACGGTTCCTGGCCGTCCTAGTCCCGCGTTCTGCCCATACAGAGGAAGCATAGAGCAGCTTACTGTCTGCCACCGTACCCAGTAGTGCTCTCTTCCGCTG
Source organism: Chaetogeoica ovagalla (assembly GCA_032441825.1). NCBI lineage: Eukaryota > Metazoa > Arthropoda > Insecta > Hemiptera > Aphididae > Chaetogeoica > Chaetogeoica ovagalla. Next base: position 36,665 of record JAMBTI010000039.1, on the reverse strand, counting down.
GCTAGGGCCTCCAATATTAGGCATGAGCCTACCAATAGCTCGAGCAGCTTCAACGGCCTTCCTTGAGGCTGATTCGACGTGCGCCTTAAAGGATAACCTGGTATCCAATTCCACACCGAGATACCTTATGCTGCTTCTGACCGCCACAGTGTGTCCCTCAAGCAACAACTCCGGGTTATCAAACTTTTTCTTTCCTGTGAGAACGACTGCTTCTGTTTTCTCTGGTGCCAGCCGCAGACCATTCTCACCCATCCATCGTGCTACTGCATCTAATGCCGGATTTAGGATCCTTGCGGCCAGCTCCCCTGTCCGCGCCGCGCCGATAACCGCCACATCGTCCGCAAAGGCAATAATCTGGACTCCGTCAGGCATTTTCACATCCAGCAGGTCGTCGTAAAAGATGTTCCACAGGGCTGGTCCAAGGACTGATCCCTGTGGAACACCACAGGTCACTGCGCGAGGAGTCAGATCGTCGCCCACCAGCAGTCTCCTGTCCTCGAGGTAGGACCGTATTACGTTGTTTAGATAAGCTGGTACCTTACGTTTTCGAACCGCATCGTCTATCCTGCGCCAGGGGGCGGTGTTAAACGCATTCCTTACATCTAAGGACACCGCAACACACAAATCGCGATGTTGTGCCGCTCCTCTCGCGACCCCTGTAGCAACTTCGATCAACCGTTCGATGGCGTTTTCGGTTGAACGACCGCGTCTAAAACCGTACTGACTCTCCGACCTCATTCCGGTTCTGTTCAGATGTTCATCCAGCCTGTTCAAGAGGAGCCGCTCGAGGAGTTTCCCGGCCGCATCTATCAGACACAAAGGTCTGTAGCTAGACGGCTCGTCAGTAGGCTTTCCCGCACCCTTGTATAACAGTACAAGCCTTGCCATTTTCCATCTCACAGGAAAAGCTTGTTGCCGGATGCACGCATTATACGTGTCCAACAGTGTACCCGGTTTCTTCACGACAACACGACGCAGCACTTCATTGGGGACACAGTCGGGCCCAGGGGCTTTTCCCGTAGAAAGTCTGATGGCAGCAGATTTCAGTTCATCCAGCGTAAATTTTAAATCTGTTGTCTCGTCTGCGTGACCCGACAGCTGATGCTCCTGTTCCCAGACTATGGCTGGTAGTTCCGGAAACAGGTGATCAGCTACATCGCCCTCCTTTCCCCGTGCTTCAGCACCAGGTCGTCTTCTTCCAATTCGTTTGGTAACGACTCTATACGGGATTCCCCACGGGTCCGTTTCGACTGCACGACAAAGCTCTTCCCAGCTGGTGTTTTGGGCTTTGCGGATTGCGCTCCTCAGTTCCTTGCGCTTAGCTGCAAACACTTCGCGGTTCATTTCAACTTGGGGTGTATGTCCGCTTCTTTTGAATGATCGCTGGTATGTCCTACGGACTCGGTGATATTCCTTTCTGAGCTCAGCGATCTCTTGCGTCCACCAATGCACGCTCCTCCTTCCCGGCCTGATCCGCCCCCTTGAGGGCATGCTGGCGTTGCAGGCTGCTTCGAGGTATCCAGCGAGTCTCTCTGCAGCCTGATCAGCGTTCGTTGTCGCTGCTAGATCTTCCCAAGGGGTCACGTCCAGGTACCGGTCTAGAGCCACCGTGTCCAGTTTTTTTATAGCCCAACCGCGCAGTCGAGTCCCTTCACTATCCTCGATTTCAGCAGTGGAGACAAGGTCGAACTCTATGTAAAAGTGGTCGCTGCCCGACACGACGTTATCCAGAACATTCCACTGGCTTACAACCCACGGCGCTCGTATTCGTGTAAATGTAACGTCGATCACCGTTTCAGCATTCGCTCGTTGATAAGTCGGCTTATTCCCCGTGTTTGCCGAGATAAGGTCCAGGCTAGCGGCCAAACTAGCAAGGCTTTCTCCTCTTGCGTCGTTTTCCGCAGATCCCCATTCATTGGACCACGAGTTGAAATCACCAGCGACGATGACGTTGTGTTCTTGATCAACCATTCGCAGTGACTGCTCTAGATCGAAGAGGAACGCCTGGAAGTTTTCCTCTGTGTCGTTGCGGGAGTTATAGCAACTATAGATGTAAGTCCCTCGGCTTCGAATCCAAGCGAATCCACGTCCTGCGCCTTTTGCCTCAACGACGGTATCGGCAGTAGCCGTGAGGACGATCGCACAGCTGCCATCTGTGCTAACCACCCATCTGTCATCGCCAGTCGGGGTCCAATTTGGTTCACTCAAGAGCAACACTTGCGAGCCCCTTTCCGCCGCTGTCTGCTGCAGAAGATTCTGAGCGAGTGGGCTCCGATGCAGATTAATTTGCAGAAATCTATGCATCGCGAGTTTTATTGGTCCGCCCGGTGTTGGCCGCTCGCCGCGCGTAGCACTCTCCGGATCCGGGACGGTGCGCCTTTCTAGGTGCTCCAGCGCGCTCGCACGCCACGCACCGATCGGAGCCCTCTTCGCACCCAGCTTCCTTGTGTCCAACCTGTCCACATCTTCTGCATGCATTAGCGAGGTCAGGCCCAGTGCAGTTCGATGTGGTGTGCCCGAAGCCGTGGCACTTAATGCAGCGGATAGGACCAGGCCTCCTATCTCTTACTCTGCACAGGGTCCAGCCCACCGTAATCCGCGTGATCCTATCCGCAACAGTTCTGGGCATTTTCGCCGTGGCGATTTGCATACCGGACCGGGTCGACCAGATGCCCGTCAATTGTATGGCCTCCTGTGCTTCCTTGACATCCTTATCCTCAGGGTCTCCTGCAATCGCCGCACGCAAGGCTGCGAGCACTTCCTCACCAGTGGCAGCGGCGTCGAGGTCCATAATTTCGACCTCCGCTAGTCGGCCTAGCCGTATGGTCTTCCCAACTTGGTCACCCAGACCTTCCTTGATGGCTGCGCTCAGCTTATCGGCAGCGGCAACGGCCTTGTCACCTTTGGCAAGCTCCACTAAAAGGTGACCATCGCGTGTTTTTCTTAGTGCTTTGACTCGAGCTCCAAGCTCGCTGATGTTGATACCGCTTGACCCGCGCACCGCTCGGACAGTATCAGCGTAGCTCGAACCCGGGGCTACTTGCACTAGCACAGCAGGCGGCTTAGCGTGCGGTCTTCTCGGTGGCCTTCTCTCCGGGGGAGCCCTGACCGTGCCCAGGCCCGTTGCAGACATCCCGCCTGAGCGTCCCTGCACCCCGTTCAGTTGCATTAGAGGCCCACCGGACGGTGCATCGTTACGCTGCCCTCTTGATCGATTCGGCTTTTGCTGCCTCTTGTCCTGTTGCGCATGCGGTGGCTCCTTATTGTTTCGCACACGCTCAGCCCATGTCATCTTGTTTGTCGCCGTGTCCTCCGAGCCAAGATACTGCTGCAGTTGCTCTTGCATCAGGCGGTTCTGAGCTGACAGACCGTCTATTACCTTCCACTGCTCAAGAAGGACCTCCTGCATTTTGGATAGAGCAGCTGACACCTGCATAGTCTCACCCAAAGGTTCACCGTCTTCCTCCATTGACTGGTCATCGCCTTGGCGTTCATCGGCCCGGAGTCTTTTGGCCGGCGGCGATTTGTCTGACCCTGCGACCGGCTCCTCCTCAGGGGACCGAGCAGCAACCTTACTGCTTCTTACGCTCCTTAGAACGTGGAGTTCCAGCTTGATCTCATAGATCGCATCCTGGATGGGGCGATGTATCCCTTTCCCATTCCTCTCCTGAATGTATTCGGTTGCCGACTCCACGCAGCTCAACATTCGACATATCGAAGCCTCCACCTTGTCCTCCACGTTTGCGGGAGTGCGGCCGTACTGAGAGGCGCTCCTCTCCAGCATTCTTCGATATCGGCCTATATCTGGCCCGCCGTCTGATGGCGCGGTCTGCGCTCCATTATCCAGTTCGCCGGTAGTTAATGTGCGCAAGTTCTCCGAGGACGCGAAGGAGTCTTCATCGCACTCTGCACCAGTGTTCGACGTGGAGGCTGCCACCTGGCTCTCAGCCCACGTTACCTCTTTCCGTCGTTTCTTGGAGTTTACCACGCTGGTTTCGCGTGGAGCCTCCATTTCATGTCGCCCCTGTTCAGCACCGGAGGGGGCCGGGCTACGGGAGCCCCCTTCGGCGTTTTGTTCCACGGTTATGTCGTCATTGCCTGGGTTGTTCTTCCGAGTGGAAGGTGTTTCCACCAATTGTCCAGTTGGTGGTCCTGGGTTCTGTTTGTTTGCTGTATCCATATAGTTCCCACGAGAGGACGGGAAGTGGTCGTCCGCCGCTGCAGAGCCCGTTGCAGCGGTAAGGCTATATACTGCTGGGTGCGCCAGGTGCCCAGCAGGGTCCTCGTGGACACGTCACTACTCCCGTGCCAAGTGACCCCTTTGACGAGTTAGGGGTTGGAGGAGCCGGTTTGTCATCAGCGAAAGGCGTGCTCAGGCCTTACTGGCCCCAACTAACTAAAGTAAGGACCAGCTCAGAACTCTTAGTCGGGTTGCCCGCCGCGGCCCAGTCCTGTCCAACATGGGAGACCCTGGTTGGCATAGCACTGGTCCCCGACGAACAACCGTTCAAGCCCCCTCACCACGACAAGGTGAGTTCCACGAGGGGGAACCTAACCTAACCTAACCTAACCTAACCTAACCTTTTTTTTTTTTTTTTTTTTTTTTTTCCTCAAATACACCCATGGGATCCGGAGAGGATATTCACCCGAAGGTAGCCACTCTCCATCACCTGGTGCCGTTTATTAATCAAACATAACAATTACAGCAACTTTACAAAAGAATAAACATATTTACAATCAATTACGGCTCTACCCGTATACTTCGGCTTTCAGCCCACAATACATAACTAACTAATTTTAGGAAAAATGCTCTGAAGATTGACGCTAGTTCATTACAATTAATCTACATAATTACAACATTACAACAATTACAAATACTTAACATACAGGATAATCATATCTACAAAAATTACGGCTCTACCCGTATACTTCGGCTTTTCAGCCCACAATACAAAACTAACTAATTTGAAAGCTCTCTGAAATAGTCGTTGTCATTCCGTTTTCCCTTACACCAGATGAACCACCTATGGGAACCATTCTTCATCACTGATCCAGAGGTGCTCTGATAGCTGCCGTTGTCGTTCCGCTTCCTCCTTTGCTGTCATAACACCCTTCACGAATCCTTGCAATGCGTTCCAAGACTCCTTGTTCCTTAACATACTCGCGGTCCACGTTGAAACATCTAAATCCATTGGTCTTAACTCGTTCCGTAACACTTCCTGTCCTCTTCCCATGCCGGACACCAGAATAGTGTGTGCTCTGCATCGTCCGACGCAGCACCGCAATGATGGCAAGCTGGCGAGGTCTCTTTGCCAATTTTGAACAGATAGGCTCCAAAACAGCCATGCCCAGACAGAACCTGACTTAAATGGAAGTCCACTTGCCCATGCTTCCGCCGAACCCAGGAATTAATGTCCCCAATAATCTTTGCCGTCCAACGCCCTTTGTCCTCGTCCGCAATTATTCTTTTCCATTTACGCGTAGTAGCTTCTCTGATATCACCATCATCAGGTGCTAGTTGATCCATGTTACCTCTCTTGATATACATCTCCAGACGCTCTGCGGCCATAAGGTCGATCGGAGGGGTCGAATGCTGGCAGCTACGTACGACACTGTTCGGTATGCACAAATACATCGTAAATTTGCTCTCCGCTGCACTTTGGCCAACTGTAATACGCTAGATTTAGCGTAAGATAGCGCTGGCGCCCAAACCGGTGCGCCGTACAGCAGGACAGAATGCACAACGCTTGACAGCAGCCTTCTTCGGAGTTCTTTAGGGCCACCTATGTTTGGCATAAGTCTGGCTAGGGCTGTAAGGATCTTCTGGGCCTTGAGCGCCGTGGAATTGAAGTGCGGCTTAAACCTCAGGACATCGTCGAAAATAATACCCAGATACTTTAGCTGTCTGCCAACCTCTATCTGCGTATCTTCCAACCATAGGCATGGGGTGCGATGCTTTTTCTTCCGCCTGAACATGATTGCCTCCGTCTTTGAAACCGTGAGCGAGAGTCCTAGTTCATATATCTTGTTGGTAATGACGGTGAGGGCGCTGTTTGTTTTCTCTTCAACTTCCTCCGATTTCTTGGCAGACGCAATAATTATAGTATCGTCCGCGTATCCAATTAAGCTGGTATCGGCAGGCAGGACTACACGCAGGACGGCGTCATACGTGATATTCCATAACAGGGGACCAACTACAGAGCCCTGCGGAACTCCACACGTTACCGGGAATATTAGCTCATTTATATCTGCGTCCGGCACATCCTCGATTTTAGCCCACCTATCCGAGAAATAAGATGCGAACAGCCTTCGCATATACCCCGGTACATTCCATTTTCGCAGCGCTTCCATGACGTGGTCCCACCCGATTGAATTAAATGCGTTCTGAATGTCCAGACTGACCGCCACACACATATCTCCATCGCTTACAGCTCTCTGCGCCCTGTCCCTTAGTTCGATCGCGGCATCGATGGTCGAGCGCCCGCTCCTAAATCCGTATTGCTGGGGAGACAGGTTACCCCTCTCAGCGATGTGAGACTGAAGGCGGCACACGATGAGGTACTCCATCATCTTGCCTATATCATTCAGTAGACATAAGGGACGGTACGACGAGGGCTGATCAGCTGGCTTGTTCCCCTTCCTGATGAGTACCAGCCTGGCCACTTTCCAGCCCGATGGTACAACTCCTTCACTTAGACAAGCGTTAAATATATCCAGTAGCCACAGGGGAGAGATGTGACCGACCGCTGCCAGGATACGTGAACATATACCGTCAGGACCGGGAGCTTTCCTCCTTGATTTAGCTCGCTCAATTGCCGACCCGACCTCCTCCAGAGTGAACGGAGGGACAACATCTACTGCTCCGACCTGGAAATTGATTGTCTCGCGCCCGGGGAACAACCCATTCACGATGTCCATCACCCTTCCACTCTCCATGTTTCCCGTGGCCGGCTGACCACCAAGCTTATTGAGGACAAGCTTATAGGGCTTTCCCCACGTGTCTTTTTCCACCGAATCCAGTAAGCTATTCCAACACTTACCTTTGCTTCTCAGGATGCTAACTTTCAGGGATCTCCTAGCTTCCCTTAGCAAAGATACCATGTTCTCCACCTCTGTATTGTGAGCTCCTCTGGATGTTGCACGTTTGAGGGCCCTTCTCGCCCTGACACACGAACTCCGTAGTTCGGCAATTTCAGGGCTCCACCAAGGTACCTGGCGTCTCAGAGTATTGTGCGGTTTCTTGACCGGGAATGTGAAGTCGCACGCGGCAGAAACAACGCGTTCAAAATCCGTCGCAGCCGCCTCGGCTCCCGCATTATTCGGTGGTTTGGGATTTATCCATCTGGCTATCATCAGCCCAGTCTCCAATCGCTCCACGTCTATTCCATTTGACGTAATCCATCCTCGACGAGACCTTACAGCGTCGATCCTACCAGGCGCACGTGCCTTACCGATGTTGAAGGTGATAGAATGATGATCAGAGCCGTTCTCCACATCCGCCAGCACTTTCCATTCACTAACGCGTCCCACCAGTGACTCTGAGACAAAGGTCACATCCACGATCGATCCCGCGCCTCTGCCGAAGAACGTAGGTCCTGAGCCCTCGTTTAAAACGACGAAGTCCAAGGAGTCAACCAAGTCCGCAAGCAGGCTTCCCTTGGCGCACGTCACCCAGTCACCCCATGCTGCTGAACGCGCATTGAGGTCCCCAGCAATCAGCACCGCCGCATCAGGCCCTAGCATACGTATACTATTCTCTAACGCATGCAACAAGCGTGTAAATTCCAAAATTGTCAGCCGGGGAGACACATAGCAGCTATACACAAACACATCCCCATCCAGCCTCGCCATGACATATTCATCACATAACTCCATAGGAGCCACCGCAATACCAGGAGACAGTACACCGATGGCCGCTCTACCGGAATCAGGGACTATATGCCATTTATCACTGCCTGTGAAAGCCCCAGGAGGAGGATCAGACACAATGACCACATCTATTTTATCCGCGGCTACATCACGCATGAGCAGGTCATAAGCGTGCCAGCAGTGGTTTAAGTTTATCTGAATAAACTTAATCATGGAGGGATACATCCGTCTTCTGCTCCCGCTCGCCCCGCCGCCTTCTGGCCGGTCTCTTCCACAGCATCTCTGCCGCCTCTGGCCCGAGCAGGTTGCTTGCAGTCCCGAATGACATGGTCCTCGCTCCGACACCTGTAGCATCTCCTGTTAGCCGTACACTTTGCAGCAAAGTGGCCCTGCTCCTGACACTTGTAGCACAACTGGTTCCTGTTCTCGAGTAACTTCACGCGGCAAGTCGCCCAGCCCACCCGAATCTTGTGCAATTCGGCTAAGCGAGCAGCTGCCGCCGCAGGGACATTGAACTGGGCAACACGGCCTCCAGAGTTGCCCGTCATCCTAATGTCAACGTCGCCTACCGCCCCATCAGTTATCCTGACCAGCTCCGCCGCAATCTCAGACTCCTCCAGCCATGCCGGAACCCCTAGCAATAACACTGGGGTGACCTGCTTAGTGCGCTTCACCTTAGCAGCATCTCCAACCACTAGCGCAACCTCCTCCGCCAACTTATCAGCACCATCCTTACCCTTGACTTCCATCAAGATGGCACCAGCCCTTGTAACTCTAGCACCCTTGACTTCTATCTTAAGAGTCGCAAGATCAATAGCTGTGACTCGCTTCATAACCGACTTGTGTGACTCACCTTCTGCTAGTTGGTCAATTATCACTGCTTCATACTTATGCGCCCGGTTGCGCACCTTCTTGCGCTTTGTTACCCGAGGGGGGAGGGCATGTTCACTCACTGCGCCAGTTTGGACGACCGCCGCACTAGGATGCCTCCGCCTTTGACTACCTCGACCCAGGGTGTCTTCGACTCGATAGCTGGCTCCTTTCCTCCGTCGTCCCGCGTCTCGCGTCCTGCGTCTGCTGCCCGCACAGTTTGTTTGTCTCTTCTTCTCTCTGGATCACTGCACTCGGCTCAGGTCCTGAGTGAACTGACCACCAGCACGGAGTGTCCGTGGCAACGTCCGCAGATCTAATCTTCCTGTGCAGGTTCTTCGTCGGCTGAACTTTATCGCTAGGAGTATCTTCCGTCTGCGTGTAGGCACTGTTGGACTTCTTCACAAGGGATGCAGAACTCTTAACCTTAGCATACTGATTCAGCACAAGACTCGTATTCAAAACAGTATCTTTTAATTCTTTGTGTACGTTACGTGTCTTATTAACGAACTTCGACATCGCGTTCACATATCCTCTGATCATGCCCAATAATTCGTCTTCGTTGAAGGCTCCAATATTAATTCTTCTCTTGGATCCGGGATCTGCGGTCTGGTCTGTGCAATCCTTGCTACCGATTCCACGCCCGACTGGAGTTTCCAAATTACCATTGCTGCCGTGGCCACTAGTAATTGAAATGCCTGTTTCAGCACCGGCGTGGGCCTGTGCCCCACCCACGCCTGCGGTTGCCTTACCAACACCGTTGTTGGCTGTGGGAGCCCGCATCAAAACTCCCACATTTTTAGTGCTTACCGGTGATACCGACTTGTGAGGCGCGCACTTACCCTCACCCGCCGTTTCCAGATGTCCGACCCCTCCCAGTAGGAGGGCATCTGGGTTCTTCTTCTTTGTGTTGCCGACCATTGTTGATTTTCAAGGGAAATTCTACCCTGCGTTTTAACCCTACCGCCAGGGGGTTTTTTATCGGGGTTTTCCTTCCCCTAGGACGGTTGCCAACCAAGGCTAAGGAGCCCGTCCTGCCCCTGGAACTGCTTAGTCAGGTTGCTCGCCGCGGCTTAGTCCTGTCCAACATGGGAGACCCTAGTTGGCATAGCACTAATCCCCGACGAACAACCGTTCAAGCCCCCTCACCACGACAAGGTGAGTTCCACGAGGGGGAACCTAACCTAACCTAACCTAACCTAACCTAACCTAACCCTAACCTAACCTAACCTAACCTAACCTAACCTTTTTTTTTTTTTTTTTCAAGTTTTGCACCGAGGACCTGGCGGGAACCGCTTTCGCATTACTTCCGCCAGGCCCCCATCGTTTATTTTCATAAATACTCAACATACAAAACAAAATACAAAAAGTTACAAAGGTAACAAAAAATAAAAAGTTTCACAGCAAAACAGGGGGCCTCTAACCACCCTCGGTCTGGCCTTCGGCCCACATTTTAAGAACTTAATAACTAGGGCCGCTTCCCGCTCCGGCTGGCTTACCCGGAGGAGCCCGATTTCTTGCCGTCGGCCATTTGTCCGCTTCCCGTCGGGCAGAGCAGCTGCCTGAACCGGTCCGGTGGGCCTTCCTCGCCAGTCCCGCACGCTCGCATGCGACGCAACGATCTTCCCCAGCGCTGCAGGTCCTCTCCATGTGCCCCTGCTCACCGCATCTTCGACATGCCCCAGCCAGATCAGGGCCGGAGCAGTCCCGAGACTGATGACCAAAGCCCTGACACCGATAGCACCTTAAAGGTGATGGACGACGATCCCTTACTCGACATATTGTCCATCCAATGGTCACCCTGTCTATTTTTGCTGCGGTCGACCTGGCCACCTTTAACGTTGCGACCTGTTGACCGGCCCTGGTACTCCACAGGCCGGTGAGCCTGACCGCCTCTCTCTCGCCAGTGCTCTCACCTCCGCCTCCGCTGGGGTCGTCCGGGATGGCTGCTCGGTACGCCTCTAGCACCTCTTCCCCAGTGGCTACCGCATCTATATCGACTATCTCGATCTCCACCTGCTGGCCGAGCTGCGCAACTGCTCCAACACGCTCTCCCAACTTCTCCTTGATCGCAGTTCCCAGTCTGCTAGCCGCTGCTTCTGCCTTCGCTCCCTTGCCAAACTCGACCAACAGGTGGCCGTCCCTAGTCTGCCGCATCGCCCTGGCACTAGCGCCGAACTCCGATGGGTTGAGCCCATCAGTGCCCCTCAGTGTACGCACCGTGTCGGCGTAAGTGGAGTTAGGAGCCACCTTCACCAACACGGCCGGGGGTTTCACGCTAGTCCTTCCTACTACTGCCTGTACGTTTTTACTCTCGGCCGGTCTGCTTCCTGGTCTTCTCCTCGGTTGGACCGTCTTCCAGGTGTCCTCCTTTTTCTCAGCTCCCTCGGGCTGCGGCGCATCCCGTACTGCTGCTTCGCGGCTTTCCTTGTTGCCTTTCTTTTTCTTGGCCCTGCGCTCCTGCCCCACCGGCTCATCATCCTGCGGAGGTAGTGCACTGAAGGCCCACCAGATCGGTGTCTCAGTGGCACTGTCCACCATTACTTTTTTTACGACGTTCACTGACTTTGCTGTGTCCCCTGCCTCCTGGTTCTTCAGCTTCTTAGAGCTCGTCTCGCCCGTCTCACTTGCTGTGCTGGCCACCTTTTTAATTTGCTCGATCAGCCTTTCCACAACGTGGATTAGGAGCGGCGTTGGAAGCTCAGCATCCACCATGCTGGCCTCATAGGCCACGTCCTCAGCCAACCCTAACCTAACCTAACCTAACCTAACCTAACCTAACCTAACCTAACCTAACCTAACCTAACCTAACCTAACCTAGTTTTGCACCGAGGACCTGGCGGGAACCGCTTTCGCATTACTTCCGCCAGGCCCCCATCGTTTATTTACATAAATACTCATCATATCAGACAAAAATACAAAAAGTTACAATGGTAACAAAAATAAAAAGTTTCACAACAAAACAGGGGGCCTCTAACCCCCTCGTTTCGGCCTTCGGCCCACAGTTTAGTCACTTAACTACTGGGGCCGTTTCGCGCTCCGATATTACTATCGGAGGAGCCCGATCTTTAACCCGCAACCGTTTGTTGGCCTCGCGCCAGGCGGAGCAGCTCCCTGAACCCGTTCGGTGCGCTGTCCTAGCGAGCCCCTCTCGCTCGCATGCCACGCACCGGTCGTCTCCAGCGTTGCAGGCCTTCTCCTGGTGTCCGTTCACACCGCATCTCCGGCATGCCGCGGACAGGTCGGGTCCGGAGCAGTCTCGGGACCGATGGCCGAATCCGTGGCACCGGTGACACCTATCTGGCGTCGGACGTCGATCTCTCACCCTACAAATTGTCCAGCCAACGGTCACCTTGCTGATCCTGGCTGCCGTCGCCCTGGCTACCATCAGCGTGGCGACCTGTTGGCCGGACCTTGTGCCCCACAGGCCGGTGAGCCTCACTGCTTCCCGTTCTGCGATGTTGTCCGCTCCGCTGTTGCCCTCCTGGATCGCTGCACGGAGTGCCTCCAGCACCTCGTCTCCGGTGGCCGCCGCGTCTATATCCACGACCTCAATCTCCGCTAGTTGACCCAGCTGCGCGACTGCTCCCACTCGGTCCCCCAGCTTCTCCTTTATCGCGGCTCCAAGTTTAACCGCTGCCGCTCCGGATTTGGCGTCCTTGCCGAGTTCCACCAACAGGTGCCCGTCCCGGGTCTGTCGCATGGACCTCACACTTGCCCCGAACTCCGACGGGTGAAGTCCCGCCGTACCACGCAGCGTACGCACAGTCTCCGCATACGTGGAGTTGGGGGCCACCTTCACCAGCACGGCCGGGGGTTTGACATTTGTCTTGCTCGCCGGCGCCTGCTTGTTCCTCTTCCTCTCGGCCGGTCTGCTTTCTGCTCTCCTCTTGTTTTGGACTGTCGTCCAGCTTTCCTCCTTCCCTTTGACTCCGTCAGGCTGCGGCACGTCCCTAGCTGTTTCCCGGCTTTCCGTATTATCTCCCCTCTTCCTCCTTGTCCTGCGTGCCTGCCCCGCCGGCTCCTCTTCCTGCAAAGGTGGGGCCCCAAAGGCCCACCAGATCGGTGTCTCAGTGGCACTATCTACCACTGTCTTTTTCACGACGTTCTCCACTGACCTAGATGTGTCCCCTGCCTCTTGATTCTTCGGCTTCTTAGTTCTAGTCTCGCTCGTCTCACCTGGTGTGCTGGCAACCTTTTTAATCTGATCAATCAGTCTTTCCACAACATGAATCAGTAGCGGCGTCGGAAGCTCGGCGTCCACCATACTGGCTTCATAGGCCACGTCCTCAGCCGCCTCCATCACCTTCCTCCACGCCTTCCTCATCGCTGTATCAGCAAAGCCCGGGCTGGCCGGCGACATCTCCTTCCGTTTCTTCCCGCTGCCCGAAAATCCCGCGTCCATTTCTGTGTCCGACTGGTCGTCGCTGGAGGACGTGTAGGACGCCATCCCTGTAGTTCAACCAGCAAAAACCTCCCGTAGCCGTAGTGGTTCCTCCGAGAACCGATGTACGGCGGCGGCGGCACGCGGCGGCGACTCGCGGCACGCGGCGGCGACCCGCGGCACGCGGCGGCGACTCGCGGCGGCGACTCGCGGCACGCGGCGGCGACTCGCGGCACGCGACGGCGGCGGCGGCGGCCACGCGCGGCGGCGGCGGCGGCGGCGGCGGCGGCGGCGGCGGCGGCGGCAACGCGCGGCTGCGGTGGCGACCCGCGGCGGTGACGGAACCCGCGGCGGCGACCCGCGTCGGCGGCGCGTCGGCAGTAGATATGCCAGAAAAATAAAAATCGAAAAACGCCGATAAAACACTCAATTTTCGTCCGATTTGCGCAGAAATCGCACACATAAACCACCGTCACGAGACGAAACGATCGACACGTCACACGTAAAAAACTACGCACTCTGACCCGTGAAAAAACACTTTTGACTGCAGAGCGACGCGGACACAGTGTTCACACGTCGACTGCCACAACCGGACTCAACCTAACCTAACCTAACCTAACCTAACCTAACCTAACCTAACCTAACCTAACCTAACCTAACCTAACCTAACCTAACCTAACCTAACCTAACCTAACCTTTTTTTTTTTTTTTTTTTTTTTTTAAATTTCAAATCGCAATACGGGAGGGAATTGCGTTAGCACTACTGCCTCCCGTGTTGCATCGTTTATTTCAACAAAAACAGTTACATCAAATTACATCAAATAAATTGCATCAAGTTACATCAAATAAATTACATCAAATAAATTACATCGAATAAATTACATCAAATACATAGGTAAGTAGATAATTGTATAAGTTACATAATAAATTTCATAAATTACATTACATCACAAATTACAATTTACTTTCCAATACATTACATTTCATTGCATAAGTTACATTATAAATTACAAAAATAAATAATGTTGCTTTACAATATGTCTCCAGTTTAGCATTCAGCTCACGTTCTCACATAAACGATTAGGTCCCTCGTCCGCTCTGCTTCCCGCTCGACCTTCTCTCTCGCCCTTAGAATCTTCTGCACCGCACATTCGATCCTGTCCCAGTTCTCCTTGGAGCCGAGCATTAGACTGACCACGTTGTCTGGGGTTGGTTTCTTGCCGATGTACACCTCCAGATCTCTTCGTATGTTGTGCCATGCGTCGCAGTTGAAAACTGCGTGTTCGACGTTATCGTTGTCGTTCGAGCATAGTTGGCACTTCGCCGTGCTTCTTATTTTGAACCGGTGTAAATATTCCCCGAAAGCACCGTGACCGGAGAGGAATTGTGTTAGATGGAAGTTCACATTCCCGTGTCTCCGGTTTGTCCACATTGAGATGTTTGGGATGAGTCTCCTTGTCCATTTTCCGTTTTTCGCTGCTGCCCAGTCTTCCTGCCATTTTTCTTCTGCTTGTCTTTTGGTCTCTTCTGTATGTTGCCTGTTGTATCCATCTGTTCGTATTTTTGCCTTGACTCTAAGTGGTGCTGCTGATGCAATCACGCCGATGGCGTCGTGTGATATGGTTCTGTAGGCGGATGCGGTGATGATAGACATCCTTCGGTAGACGGTCTCCAACTTCCTCCACGCCATTTCCGTCATGTCTTGTTGCCAGCAGGGGGCCCCGTACAGCAGTTTGGATGTTACCACAGTAGCCAATAATCGTCTTCTTCCTTGAGTGGCACCGCCCACGTTTGGTAGGATGTACCCCATTTGTCTGACCGTTTCCATTGCCTTCTTCGCTGTAATCGTTGCATGTTCTTTATAACTCGACCTCCTATCCATGTAAACCCCTAGATACTTCACGGAATCCTTTGATGTTATTACGGTGTTTCCACATTGCACCCTCATAGAGTTGTCTTTATATCTGCCCGTAAAGACAATAGCTTCTGTTTTTTGCTCGGACAGGTGGAGCCCATGGTTGCGCATCCATGTATCCACTAGCTCGTACGTTTCTTCCAGTTTTTCCTCTAGGTCGCAGCAGTGTTTAGCTGTCGCGACAACTGCTACATCATCCGCAAACGCTATGATTTCCACGTCACTTGGGAGCTCCAGTCTGAGCAGGCTGTCGTACATAGCATTCCATAAACATGGTCCCAGCACTGATCCTTGTGGTACGCCGCGCTCTACACTAAATTGCCTTGTTGTTCCATTCAATGTATGTAGTATCTTCCTGTTGTTCAGATAGCTGCCTATTATTCCGCGTAGATATTGGGGAACGTCCTTTTTTCCAAGTGCTTCCATAATTTTCTCCCAGGGGGCCGCGTTGAAGGCGTTGCTAACGTCAAGTGTGAGCATCCCTACGACCTTCTTCTTGCTGTTTCCTGTCTTGATGATGGATTGTAGTTTTTTAATTGCATCTATGGTCGATCTGCCCCTTCTGAATCCAAACTGCCTGTCGCTTATCGCTCCCGTTTCTTCTAAGTAGTTGGTCAGCCTATTTTTTAGTACCCTTTCGAATAACTTGCCGATTGTGTCAAGCATGCATAGTGGTCTGAATGACGATGGTTCTTGGTCGGGTTTTCCTGGTTTCTGTACCAGTACTAGCCTAGCTGTCTTCCACTTGTTAGGGTAGTAACCCTCCCTCAGGCATCTGTTGTAGATGTGCGCGATGCGTTTAGGATCCATTTTGGCCACAACCTTTAACTGTTCGTTGGTAATTCCATCCGGCCCGGTCGATTTTCCGTTTTGTAGTTTTGTTGCCTCGTTGACTATTTCCGTTTCAGTGATTTCCGTGTATTGTTGGTAGTTGTCGTTTACTTGTTGCGTAGGAGTGGTAGCCACGTCTAGTTTGCTAGGAAATAGATGTTTAACTATGTTTTCGAGTCTTCCCGGTATTTCTAGCCCTATGATTTCTTGTCGTCTGTTCAACTTTCTGACTATCGTTTTATAAGGTCGGCCCCACGGGTCGCTTTCCACTTCGTCACACATTTCCTGCCAGCACTTTTCTTTCGCCTGCTTGATTGCTTGTACTAGGTTTTTCCGACTTGTTTTGTATGATAGTTTTTCCGCTTCGCAGTCTGCTTCGTTGTTCTTTCTCCTTTTCCGCTGGTAAGTTCTCTTGCATCTGATGCAGCATTTTCTCAGGTCTGCTATTTCTTTGCTCCACCAGTAGACTGGTTGTCTGTTGCATTTGCCAGATTTCCTCGGCATGCAGGCATCCGCTCTCGTTAGCATCCTTGAGTATTCTTCGATAATTTCGTCAGTCTGATGCTGTTCGTTTGGTATGTGCGTTTGCATTTCTTTTCTAACGAATTCTTGTAGTATGTCTAAGTTCATTTTCTTTGTTTGCCATCCTTTGCAGTCTTGAGTTGTTCGTTGGCGTTTCGTTGCGATGTCGAAGCGTATATATCTATGCAAGCTTAAAGATTCTTCATCGAGTACTTTCCAGTTTCTCACGTATGGCATAAGTCCTTCTGATACCATTGTCACGTCGATGTGGGATTCGGATGCTCCTCTGACGAAGGTCGGCTCGTTTCCGGAGTTGCATACGCACAGCTTTGTGGCTGATATCATGTCTACCAACAGCTCTCCCCTTAGATCTTCGGTTGGGCTGCCCCAGTGTGGTGAGTGAGCGTTGAAGTCTCCAGCTACCACAACTGGCTTGTTGGCTCCTCTTATGCTTGTTTCCAGCCGCGTTAGAAAGTCTTTGAATCGATCTGTTCCGGTGTTAGGGGAGCAATAACAGCTATAGATTCGTTTTCCATCGATTTCTATCCACCTAAAATTGTCCTCGCGTGGTCCCACTTCGTCTATAGTAATTCTGTCACCCATTTTTGATATTGCGGCTAGATTCCCTGCGTCGCTATACCAATTTTCTTCCTCATTTTTGTGCTGTTCGCTCGTGATGAGGACGTCTATTTCTTCGCGGGTTGCAGTGGCACGTTCCAGGTCCTGTGCTGCTCTGCAGTTCCCTATGTTCACTTGCAGAATTTTTAAGTGCATTTCGCGTTCTCTTCCTCAAGGGCTCCCTGTCCGGAGGCAGGCGGGTTCAGGGCTGTCCCTGCTTGAAGAGGTTCGGCGTCTTCTCTGTCATTTTTGTCCCTTGCTCTGCAGTCGGCGATGAGGTGGCCCTCTTTTTTGCAGTGGTAGCATCTCCTCCTCTCAGGACCTTCGCAAGCTTTCGCTGTGTGCCCTTTCATCCTGCATCTGTTACAAGCCTCTGTTCTTGCGTCAATTTCTTTAATGCGGCATACTGCCCATCCAATCTTTATTTTCCTGACCGCAACCAGTTTCTGCCCTGCCTTGATCGGCGCTCGGATGATCGTTGTTCTATTGTATTTGTTCTTCCGTATTTTAATCTCGCCGACTCCCTCGAGGTCTTGGTCGAAGTTTATAAGCGCCCGCTTGAGTTCTTCCGGCTCTACCGTGTCCTCAATTCCAGAGATTAATATCGTCGTACTAGGACTAGGTCTTCTTACGACTAGGTCGCCCATCGTGCTTCTTACTGCTTCTGCTACTCGATCAGCTTGCTCTTTCTGTGGCAGTTCTAGTAGGATGTTACCGTTCTTTGTCTTCCTGGTGCGTATGTCGTAGTCCAGATTCTCGTTTGCCACTACGGTTTTAACCTTTTTCACAATTTCCGCGTACGATGTTGAATCAGGGGGGGGCTGTATCACTACAGCTGGTTTCCTTGGTGCCCGTTTTCTCCTAGCTGGTTTGTCTTGCTGTGGGTCTTTCCTTTCATGAATTCTTCTCCGTTTCCCCCCGTTGGCCACCATCCACTCGGCCATCGGCTCCGTGGTTGGTGTGCCTTCGGTTCCCGGGTACTCCGTTGTAATCTCCGCTGATCCGTGCGCTGGTTCTGGATTGTGCCCTTGCTCTTTATTATTACTTGCTTTGTTCAGCTTGTCTATGGCCGCTTGTTGGGTTCTAAGTAATATTCTTATTTCTCGAATTTCTTTGAGTGCTGGGTAGTTGTCATTCTGTTCTACCCGCCGATCTGATTCTCCGTCCGTCCCGCCTTCCGGTATATGTGCTTCACGTTCCTTCTTGCTGTCGGTTTTCTCCTGAGGCAGAACATCTTTTGCTTGTGTGTTGGTGCTCTTTGTCGCCGTTGTCCGTTTGGTACTGTTTCATGACTATATTCGTGTTTTTCAGGGTATCTTTCAGCTCCTTATGTACGTTCCGGTTTTCTCTAAAGGTTGTCATTGTGTTTATGTAGTTGAGCATCAAGTTTAAGAGTTCTTCCTCGCTGAAGGTGCCGATGTTGATTTTTCTTCCTGAGGGCGCGTCAATTTCTCCTTTGTCGCCACCTGGAGTATCAACACCTGCGTTTGCCGGTACAGTAGTGTCGGCGGCTTTTGGGCCGCTGGCGGGAGCCTGTTTCGCACTCCCGCCGGCAGTATTTTTACCAGCCCCGTGGCTGGCGGCAGGAGCCTGCCTAGACACTCCTGCTCTTTTGGCGCTTTGGACTGATGACGACCCCTGGGGCGATCGCCGTCCCCCAGTTGCCGGCGCCTGAGTCTCCGATACCCTGGTGCTGTAACCGTTTTCTTTGTTCCTTTTGTCTGTCATTATTTAGTGATTTTGGCTTGGCCGCCACCGACGACACCAGCCTCGCGTCGTCTGCCTTTCTTCCGAGCGTTGTCCGGATCTACGAGTGCACCGGGGGTCGATCGGTCCCCCGGTGGTGAGCTTGTCCACGGCCGTTTATTCGTCCATCACCGAGGTGTGGCTTATATCACGGCAGTCCTGTATATCTACAGGACTTCCCCTGTCCGCAACCTGGGTACGCGCCCGGTGGCATGCTCGTGCCATCCCAAAGGACCGGTGTTGGTTTTCTGTTCGGGGTTTCCTTCCCCTAGGACGGTTGCCGACCAAGGCTAAAGAGCCCGCCCTACCCTTGGAACTGCTTAGTCGGGTTGCCCGCCGCGGCCCAGTCCTGTCCAACATGGGAGACCCTGGTTGGCATAGCACTGGTCCCCGACGAACAACCGTTCAAGCCCCCTCACCACGACAAGGTGAGTTCCACGAGGGGGAACCTAACCTAACCTAACCTAACCTAACCTAACCTAACCTACCTAACCTAACCTAACCTAACCTAACCTAACCTAACCTTTTTTTTTTTACGAGTTTGCACCGACGGCGACAGGGGAACCGCTTTCGCATTACTTCCCTGCCGCCGCCATCGTTTATTGAAAAAATCAAAATTCTCTCCGAAGTACACCAATCAAAAAACATACATAAATAATAAAAAAGATTGGTGTTCACATCAATTGGGGGGCCTCTAACCCCCCTGGTTTGGCCTTCGGCCCACATCGAGTCATAACTTAACTAAGTTTCGTTCTTCATGTAGCTTCAGCCTCCTCCTGGCTGCCGCTCTCACCGTGCCTTTGTGTCCTCCTTCGTGGTAGGAGTTGGCGCCGTCCCATGATAATGACCTCCTGTCCGGTAACGGCACCTCCTCACTGATCCGCCACCATCATCTTCCTCCTGAGTCTCCAAGTCCTCTTCCTCCGATCTGATCTTCGCGGCGACCGGGGAGGAAACGACGTCCCATCCTGGGCCACCTGCCTAGGGACGCCGCATCCTCCCCGATGCGCCACCGTTCCCCATCCTGGTTGTTGCTCTCCGTCCAGTTGCCGTTCTCCGTCCTGCTGCCGCTTCATCGATCCACGCGGCGACCGGGGAAGAAGTATCGTCCCATCCTGGGCCGCCTGCCTAGGAACGACACTTCATCCCCGGTACGCCGCCACCGTTCTCCGTCTCCCGTTTCTTTCTCCGGTCTTCTCGGCGACCGGGGAGGAGACGACGTCCCATCCTGGGCCACCTGCCTAGGGACGCCGCATCCTCCTCGGTGCACCTCGGTTCTCCGTACTGCTTCCGCTCCGCTTGTCTTCTGGGCGACCGGGGAGGAAACATCGCCCCATCCTGGGCCACCTGCCTAGGAACGATGTTTCCTCCTCAGTACGCCGCCTGCTCCTCCGTCCTGTCCGCTCCGAGTCTTCTGAGCGACCGGGGAGGAGACGACGTCCCATCCTGGGCCGCCTGCCTAGGAACGACGCCTCCTCCCCGGTACACCGCATCCTCCGTCCTGGTCGTGCTGGGATATTCGACTGGGGTCCTCCCGGTGCCCGGGAGAAGTGGTTCCGCTCTGGCCGAAACCAGAAACGAACGCCACCCTCCCGGAGCACCAGGATTTCCCGTCCCGCGTTCGGCTGTTCTTCTTCTGCCTCCCGGACCCGGCTCTGCTGCTCCTTTTCGTCAGGGACCAGCCAACGGTTCCGGGTCTTCACGGCGACCGGGTACGACGCAGTTCCATCTTGGACCACCTGTCTAGGAACTGCGCCCTCGACCGGTACGCCGCTACTTCCCCTTACTAAGTGGGCTGGTCCACTGCGCTCTTCATCCCGGGCCAGCCACGCGGTTCCGGTTCTTCACGGCGACGCGGGAGCGGCGCAGTTCCATCTTGGACCACCTGTCTAGGAACTGCGCGCTCAACCGATATGCCGCTACTCCCCTTACTAGGCGTGACTGGTCCGCTGAACTCCTTCGTCCCGGGTCCGGAAGGCCGCCGTGCCGACTCCAACCAATTAAGGTCAGAGCCGGCTTGGAACTCTTAGTCTGTCCTCTACCCTTTGACCTGTCCAACATGGGAGACCCTGCTGGTGGAATACACCACCGTTGGCATAGCTCTCAGGGTCGCAGAGGAACACAAGCCCCCTCACCACGGCAAGGTGAGTTCCACGAGGGGGAACCTAACCTAACCTAACCTAACCTAACCTAACCTAACCTAACCTAACCTAACCTAACCTAACCTAACCTCCAAGCACACCGGGATTTCCCGTCCCGCGTTGGCTGATCTTCTGACTCCCGGGCCCGGCCATCCAATCCTTTTCTGCAGGGACCAGTCACACTGTTCGGGATCTTCTTTGCGGACGGGTGGAACGCATCCCCACTGATGGGGGACTGGGAGATGCGCCCACCCGCCGGCCCTACTCCACCCTACTGGGTGTGACTGATGCCCTGCTCACCGTCTCGAACCAGCCACGCAGTCGGGATCTTCTTTGGTGGCGGCAGGGAGACGCCGTGTTCAAAACAGCGAGCCACCGCCACCCCTACTCCACCCGACTGACGTAGCTGGTCCGCTCTTCTCCTGCAT
The DNA here is from genome assembly GCA_032441825.1 of Chaetogeoica ovagalla. Lineage (NCBI taxonomy): Eukaryota > Metazoa > Arthropoda > Insecta > Hemiptera > Aphididae > Chaetogeoica > Chaetogeoica ovagalla. Next base: position 15,341 of record JAMBTI010000039.1, on the reverse strand, counting down.
GCCGGGTCCGGGAAACCGCCGCCCCGACTCCAACCAACTAAGGTCAGAGCCGGGATTTGGGACCGCTTAGTAAGACCCAATTAAGGGCCCGCAAGCTCCCCCACCACGTCAAGGTGGGTCCCGTCGGGGGAGAACCTAACCTTTTTTTTTTTTTTTTTTTTTTTTTACACTTCGATAATCGCGGCCAGGGAGGGAACCGCCGTTAGGCATTACTTCCTCCCTGGCCGCATCGTTTATTGTGAAACACCAATTTACAATAAATGGGAATTGGGGAAAACACAATACTTTCTTCTGCGGCATAGTTACGGGTACGAAACCACACGTAACTATGCCGCGGGGGGGGGGGGGGGTACCTCAGTACCATACACCAAAACAGGGGGCCTCGAACCCCCTTGTTTTCGGCCTTCGGCCCACATTTTATGAAGCTTAACTAAAATTTTAGTTGTGGGCTGCTTCACGCCCCGGCTGTTGAACCGGGGGACCCAAATCCAACAGCCGCCGCGTCATCCAACGGCAGGTCGGTCTCCTCTCGTCCACCGGTCGACCGGGGGGGAGGCGCAGTCAACCATTATGGGCCACCTTGCCTAGGGGCCACGCCTCGACCCCCCGGGACGTCTTCGTTCGTCGACCGGCCTGCTGCTCTTCAGTCTCCCGGTCCCGATCTTGTCCTGTTCTTGGCGGCCAGCCACACTGTTCCTGGATTGGTACCCGACGTCCGGGAGGGCAGCCCCTTCCGGGAACTGCGCATGCCCCCGATCCGCCGGGCCTTCTCCGTACTGGGTGTGACTGGACCGCCGCCGTCTTCGTCACCGGCCAGCCAGTTAAGGCAAGCCGGTGACACCATGATCCACGACCAGCTTCACCGAACTCTAGGTCGTCCCGACGCCCGAATAGATGTGGTCCCCTCCTCAGCATACGCTTCGGAAAGGGACCAACACCTACCCAGACCGCCAGGACTCCCAATCTCGGATGTGGCTGGTCCGCTGCTCCTTGTCCCAGGACCGGGAGACCGCCACCCCGACTCCAACCAATGAAGGTCAGAGCCGGGATCTGGGACCGCTTAGTAAGACCCAATTAAGGGCCCGCAAGCTCCCCCACCACGACAAGGTGGGTCCCGTCGGGGGAGGGGAGAACCTAACCTAACCTAACCTAACCTAACCTAACCTAACCTAACCTAACCTAACCCCACCACGTCAAGGTGGGTCCCGTCGGGGGAGAACCCTAACCTAACCTAACCTAACCTTTTTTGTGTTTCAATCGACGGCGACAGGGGAACTGCTTGCGCATTACTTCCCTGTCGCCGCCATCGTTTATTTAATAAAAATACAACTCGTTATTTGGGTATGGAAGGACAGTCCCCTTCTCATAGCCCTTACATCACTATGTACAAAATTTCCCGACACCTTATAAACGAACTGTGTTTTGTTCCTCCGCTGCACCTCTTGGCGGCCCGGCCTCAGCCCGCCGGCCTTGTTATCGCGTTCTGCGGTCTTCACGACCCGGTAAACACCCGCCGGTCTAGATATCTCGTTCCGGTAATCCTTTTCCCGGCCCGGTATCAACCAGCCAGCCTCGATGTCACGTTCGTCCTTGCCGTATCCGTTCCTGTTCTGCCCGTTCGTCCTCCTCCTTTTCCGATAAAATAGACTCCACCATGGCCGTGAAAACAGTCGCTGCTCGCTTAACCGCGTCTTGTATTCGGGGACCCTGTTCATTCCAACCGACCGGTCCGCAGAGAATGTCTGCTACGTCTTCGGGGAGGGGGGACCTGCCGTTCTGAAAAGAACGCATTCCGTCCCTTTGACGTTCCCAGTGCGGACAATGGAATATTGTGTGCTCCGCGGTGTCATCTGGTGCAAAACAATATGTGCACGCGCTGTCTTCTGCCCTTTTCATTCTACACAAATAACTACGAAAACATCCGTGTCCTGACAGCGCCTGGCTCAAATGAAATGTCATTTGCGCTGCCGGCCTGCTCAACCACCGTTGCAGGTTCGGCAGAAGTCTGTGGGTCCATCTGCCTTTTGTTGAGCGTTCCCACCTACTCTGCCACCCTTGCACCGATATCGCCCTCTCTTCTTTCTTAATGTTCACAAGACTGACCGTGGGATCCGCCTCGTTAACCCTTCTTCGTACTCTGGCCCGTTCGAGTGCTAGGATGTCACCTGGTAAAGACGAGGCCAGCACCATCGTTGCGTCCGTCGACACCGTCCGATACGCTCGGATCGTTCGCAGAGCCACCATCCTTTGCGCCCTCTGTATGACACCACGGTTCTTGTCTGTCTTGGTACCCTGTTCTGCCCAAACTGGGGCGGCGTATAGCAATTTGCTATTAACCACCGTGCTCAGAAGTGCGCGTTTACTCGTAGCTGGACCTCCTACGTTCGGAAAGAGCCTGGCAATGGCACGTGCAGTTTCGGCCGCCTTCTTCGAGGCCGTTGCCACATGCGACGTGAAGGACAGCCGTGTGTCCAGCTCGACTCCCAGGTAACGAATTGCGCTCTTGATGGTCACGGCATGTCCCTCTACTACCAGCTCCGGGCGTCGTATACCTTCTTCCGAGTGAGAACCACTGCTTCCGTTTTTGCGGGGCTAGCTTAAGCCCGTTTTTCTCATCCAGCGAGCTACTTCTTCCAGCGCTGGATTGAGAAGTGCCCCGGCCAGTTCCCCTGTCCGCGCTACGCCCACGACCGCTACATCGTCTGCGAACGCGACCAGTTGAACCCCGGACGGCATCTCGACTTCAAGCAGCCCGTCGTAGAAGACACTCCAAAGCGCTGGCCCCAAGACTGACCCCTGCGGGACACCGCAGGTTACCTCGCGTCCGCAGAGCTCCTCCCC
>JAMBTI010000038.1:52500-84133 GCA_032441825.1 Chaetogeoica ovagalla | reverse complement strand
TCTGTTACCGGTGTGGCGATATAGACCACTTCGCGAGAGATTGCCCTGCCTCCAGCGAAAAGGCAAAAATATTTAGAGAGATTTTGGCAAAGGAACCTTCTGCTTCGACTGAAAATCCGTCCACTGAATCCATCACCAACGAAGGACAAAAGGTAGCGCACGGCCCCGGATCGGCCGAGTGCCCAGCGAAACGTGCAGCCAACACCGGGAGGATAGATTGCCAGACTGCGGGCAAGACGGCCTATCTCCAAAAATGATCAGAATTTTACAAATAAACATAGGAGTAGGCCGGGCTTCACAAGATTATATGAAGCACACGGCCAAGCAGATCAAAGCAGATGTCATGATTGTAAGCGAGCAAAACAGGGATGAAGGCGAGGTAAATGCGTGGTACTCGGATCTGACAGGAAGAGCAGCAGTCGCGACGGCAGACGGGGTCCCGCTGGAAAATCCAGGAAAACCGGAGCGAGGTTTCAGGTGGGTAGAACTATCAGGCATTCGTTTTTATAGTTGCTACTGGCCCCCTGAATCCAGCTCGACCATCGACGAGTTCATCGGGTTTATAGACCGGCTGGAGGCCAGCATTAGAGATTCAGCAATACCCGTGATAGCAGCCGGTGATTTCAACGCCAAATCTGGTAGCTGGGGCAGCCACAAGGAGGACGCAAGAGGCAATCTACTATCAGATTTGATGTCGTCCCTAAACTTGCTCCCATGTAACGTAGGCAAACAGCCAACCTTCATCAGAAAGGAATCAGAATCTATAATTGACGTAACGTTCGCCTCAGCCAGCATTATAGATAGAATAAGTGGATGGAAAGTTATGGAGGAAGAGTCCCTTAGCCTTCACAACTATATAACATTCGACGTAGCAGCTACCCCAGGAAAAAGAGAACACCACCAAACAAGTCCCAGGTGGGGCTGGAAAAAACTGGATGAAGAGAAGTTACAGGAATTTATAAGAAAAAATACGGTAGGAACATTCGATCACCCGACCTTAGGGGTTGAAGCTCTGTCGGAATACCTAAAGTCGGCCTGTAACAATAGTATGCCGAAAGGATTCTACAAAGGCAATAAGAAACCAACACACTGGTGGACAGACGAAATTGCGGAGCTAAGAAGAGCTTGCCTTGGCGCACGTAGAAAACTCAAACGGGCAAGCAGAAGTAGAGGATATGACTCGAATCAACCAGAATATACGGTCTACAGAGCCGCACAAAAGGCACTCAAAAGAGGGATAGAAAAAAGCAAAGACAAAAGTTGGGAAATACTATGCAAGCAGGTGGAAGTAGATCCATGGGGCTTGCCGTACAAATTAGTGATGAAGAAACTGGTAGGTAAGACGCCAATACCAGGTATTACACTGCCAGGACGTCTGGATTTAATAGTAGATGTGCTATTCCCAACGAAAAGAGAAGTTTCATGGCAAATACGGCAGGACTACGAACATTTTCCGGAAGTGACACCATCAGAAGTCATCGAATGCGCAAAGAAGATCCCTTCCGGTAAAGCACCCGGTCCAGATGGCGTACCCGATATGGTGATTAAAAAAGTGGCGAACGGGAGGCCAGCGGAAATATGTAAAGTATACAACGCCTGCCTAAAAGAAGGATATTTCCCGAAGTGTTGGAAGGTAGCAAAACTGGTGCTCCTGAGAAAAGGAAACAGACCATTGGAGCAGCCAAATTCATATAGGCCGATATGTCTTCTAAATACTGCAGGGAAATTCTTAGAAAGAATCATTAAAACCAGACTCGAAGACCATCTCTCGTCTACCAGCGGCTTGAATGACAAACAATACGGGTTCCGCAGAGGGAGATCTACACTAGACGCTATTGCTAGAGCCATGGAGATTGTGGAAAGAGCTGCAACAGGGCCCCTGCGTAAAAGAGAGCTGTGCGCGCTGGTGGCACTTGATGTCGCCAACGCGTTCAACTCGGCCAACTGGGAGGTAGTTGACGAAGCTCTACACAGGAAAGGAGTACCAGGATACCTCATAAATATGATACGGAGCTACTTGAGTGACAGACAACTACTATATGATGACAAAGGCAAGAAAATAACTTGTGGGGTTCCACAAGGGTCGATCCTCGGACCAACCTTGTGGAACATAATGTATGATGACCTCCTGAACGTGGACCTAGGCGGAGGGATTCCCGGTAGCTCACATGCCTCTCTGGTGGCATTCGCAGACGATGTGGCGGTTCTGGTGACGGGGCGCACCTCGGATCTACTAGAACAAAGAACAAATGAGGCACTGGAGAAAGTAACGGTTTGGATGGAGGAGCACGATCTGAAGCTAGCAGTGGAGAAGACGGAGTGCGTTATCCTCACTACTAAGAGAGGATACAGGAACCCGTCGTTCTCAATCAGAGGAGTAGAGGTAATTCCCAGCGAACAACTTAGGTACCTAGGAGTAGAGCTTAGCAGAAAATTGGGGTATAGAGCGCACCTCTTGGCAGCAGCTGCAAAGGCAGGAAGAACAGCCAGCGCGCTAGAGAGGATTCTGCCAAACGTAGGTGGCTCTAAACAAAAAAGCAGAAAAATCATAGCAACAGCGGTCCAGAACCAGCTATTATATGCAGCGCCAATCTGGGCCGGAGCACTTATCTACGAAAGAAATATTAATACAATACTTGGACCACAACGAAGAATTGCTCTACGTATAGCGATGGCATACAGAACGGTGTCCACGTCAGCGATAATGGTGGTAGCAGGGGTAATCCCGGCACATCTTTTGGCCAGGGAAAGGCAAAATATATACAAAAGGCAGAAAAACTCCGAAAAAGAAAAGACAGAAGAACGGGAAAATACATGGAAGGAATGGCAGCAGGAATGGGATTCATCGAAGAACGGAAGGTGGACCCGAAGGCTCATAAAGGATGTCAAAAGGTGGAACACAAGAGGTTTTGGTTATACGGACTTTCATCTTACACAAGCATTGACCGGACACGGTTGCTTCGGGGCGTACCTATATAAATATAAGAAGAGACGGAGCTCGGAATGTGTGGACTGTCATCATCCCATAGACGATGCCGAGCACACTATATTTAAGTGCGACAGATGGTGGCAAGCCAGAAGAAAGCTCGAGGTTTCACTAGGAGGTAGCTGGGAACCGGACAAAGTAGCAGAGAGGATGCTGCAGTGCAAGGAGAACTGGGAGGCGGTGAAGAAATACGTGAACGAAATACTACAGAAGAAGGAAGAAGAGGAAAGACAAACCCAAAGAGAAGCTTTATTGACTTAGTTAAGAAAAATGTGTTATAGGCTGAAGGCCAAATTTAGGGGGATAGAGCCCCCTCTTTTTTGTACGGCGAATGCCGAAAGAAATAAGCGATAAGCTGATTGTGATGTATGTTGTTTTTTTTGAGAAATAAACGATGTGGACGTAGGGGGGGAAGGATGACCCGCAAGGGTGGAGTACCCCTCCCTACTGTGCCATAATTTAACACAAAAAAAAAAAAAAAAAAAAAAAAAAAAAGGTTAGGTTAGGTTAGGTTAGGTTCTCCCCCGACGGGACCCACCTTGTCGTGGTGGGGGAGCTTGCGGGCCCTTAATTGGGTCTTACTAAGCGGTCCCAGATCCCGGCTCTGGCCTTAATTGGTTGGAGTCGGGGTGGCGTCTCCCGGTCCTGGGACCAGGCGCAGCGGACCAGCCACATCCGAGATTGGGAGTCCTGGCGGTCTGGGTAGGTGTTGGTCCCTATCCGATGCGTATGCTGAGGAGGGGACCACATCTATTTGGGCGTCGGGACGACCTAGAGTTCGGTGAAGCTGGTCGTGGATCAAGGTGTCACCGGCTTGCCTTAACTGGCTGGTCGGTGACGAAGACGGCAGCGGTCCAGTCACACTTAGTACGGAGAAGGCTCGGCGGATCGGGGGCATGCGCAGTTCCCGGAAGGGGCTGCCCTCCCGGACGTCGGGTCAATCCAGGAACAGTGTGACTGGCCGTGAAGAAACGGCAACATCGGGTCCAGGATCGGGAGATGAAGCAGCTGGCCGGTCGACAAACAGAGACGTCCCGGGGGGTCGAGGCGTGATCCCTAGGCAAGGTGGCCCAAGATGGTTGATCGCGCCTCCCCCCCGGTCGAAAGAAGGATGAAGACCGACCAGCAGGAGGAAGACGCAGCGGCCGTTGGATTTGGGTCCTCCGGTCCATCGACCGGGGCGTGAAGCAGCCCACAACTTTAATCTTCTAGTTAAGAAATTAAATTGTGGGCCGAAGGCTGAAAACGAGGGGGTTAGAGCCCCCCTGTTTTGGTGTAAGGTACTGAGGTACCCCCCCCCCCCCCCGCGGCATAGTTACGTGCGGTTTCGTACCCGTAACTATGCCGCAGAAGAATGTATTGTTTTCCCCATCTTCCATTTTATGTAATTTGGTGTTTTTTCAATAAACGATGCGGCCAGGGAGGAAGTAATGCCTAACGGCGATTCCCTCCCTGGCCGCGATTATCGACGTGTAAAAAAAAAAAAAAAAAAAAAAAAAGGTTAGGTTAGGTTAGGTTAGGTTAGGTTAGGTTAGGTTAGGTTAGGTTAGGTTCTCCCCCGACGGGACCCACCTTGACGTGGTGGGGGAGCTTGCGGGCCCTTAATTGGGTCTTACTAAGCGGTCCCAGATCCCGGCTCTGACCTTAATTGGTTGGAGTCGGGGTGGCGTCTCCCGGTCCTGGGACCAGGCGCAGCGGACCAGCCACATCCGAGATTGGGAGTCCTGGCGGTCTGGGTAGGTGTTGGTCCCTATCCGAAGCGTATGCTGAGGAGGGGACCACATCTATTCGGGCGTCGGGACGACCTAGAGTTCGGTGAAGCTGGTCGTGGATCATGGTGTCACCGGCTTGCCTTAATTGGCTGGTCGGTGACGAAGACGGCAGCGGTCCAGTCACACTTAGTACGGAGAAGGCTCGGCGGATCGGGGGCATGCGCAGTTCCCGGAAGGGGCTGCCCTCCCGGACGTCGGGTCAATCCAGGAACAGTGTGGCTGGCCGTGAAGAAACGGCAACATCGGGTCCAGGATCGGGAGATGAAGCAGCTGGCCGGTCAACAAACAACGACGTCCCGGGGGGTCGAGGCGTGACCCCTAGGCAAGGTGGCCGACGATGGTTGATCGCGCCTCCCCCCCGGTCGAATGAAGGATGAAGACCGTGCCAGCAGACGGAAGACGCGACGGCGCGTGGAGCAGCCCACAGCTATTTTGAAACATATCTAGTTAAGCTCGTAAAATGTGGGCCGAAGGCCGAAACTAGGGGGTTAGAGGCCCCCTGTTTTGTTGTCTGGTACCAAGGTACGTGTGGTTTCGTACCCGTAGCTATGTCGCCGAAGAATGTATTGTGTTTTGTCCCCAATTATTTGTAAAATATTTGATGATTTTCACAATAAACGATGCGGCTAGGGAGGAAGTAATGCCTCACGGCGGTTCCCTCCCTAGCCGCGATTTCGAAGAGTAAAAAAAAAAAAAAAAAAAAAAAAGGTTAGGTTAGGTTAGGTTAGGTTAGGTTAGGTTAGGTTCCAAATGAGCTGCTCTCGGCGGTGGTGCGGAAATCCCCAAGGATGCTACTGGGAGTGTACGAAAAATGTCTGGAGAGTGCAGTTTTCCCTTCCCTTTGGAAGCGTGCGAGATTAGTCCTGCTTCGGAAAGGGCCTGACAGGGCAGTAGAGGATCCATCGAGCTTCCGTCCATTATGCATGCTGGACTCTGCAGGGAAGCTGCTCGAGCGGATAATACTCAAAAGGTTAAGCGATCACTTGGACAACACTGGAGGAATAAACGACAACCAATACGGCTTCAGAAAGGGGAGATCAACTGAAGAAGCAATTCAAAAAATCATCGATGCGGCAACGTGGGCAGGGCACGGTCCGAGCCAGCATCAGGACCTGTGTGCTGTGGTTGCATTGGACATTAAAAACGCATTCAACAGCGCTCCGTGGGACCACATAGACGCTGCGCTCCGGGCAAAGGCGGTGCCATCGTACTCATCAGAGTGCTGCGCTCTTACATGAGCGACAGGACGCTGATGGTGTGCGGCGGGACAGGACAGGATCAGGTACCTCTGGCATCAGGAACATCACTTGCGGCGTTCCACAGGGTTCTGTCCTCGGGCCCACCCTTTGGAACGTTTATTATGATGACCTCCTGAGAATAGAGGTGCCCCCAGGTGTGCAGCTTGTGGCTTTCGCCGACGATCTGGCGATTGTGGCAGTTGCCCGAACGTCGCAAGATCTGGAGTCCGCAGTGAACCCGACGCTGGCTGCCATCGCAGACTGGACCAAGAACCATGGACTGGAGCTGGCAGAACAAAAAACCGAAGCCATAATACTGACACGGAAGAAGAAATACACAAACCCAGTGCTGACGGTTGGAGGGCACCCAGTGACGATAAGCAAGTCCATGCGATACCTGGGAGTGACGCTTGATTCACGTCTTACGTTCAGGAGACATGCCGAGGACGTCGGGAAGAAAGCAGCTGCAGCGGTGGGAGCGCTCAGTAGGCTCATGCCTAACGTGGGTGGTCCAACGCAGAGGAAGAGGGCGCTAATTATGTCGGTGGCGAATAGCAAACTCTTTTATGCAGCACCCACGTGGGCACACCGTGCCACAAAGTTCGAAGTGAATAACAGAGCGATAACAAGAGCACTACGACTGGCAGCACTGAGAGTGACCAGAGCATACCGGACAGTGTCAGCAGAAGCGATTATGGTACTGGCCAACTCACCTCCGGGGGACCTCTTAGCACTGGAAAGAGCGAGGATAAGGAGAAGAATGGAAGAAATGACAGAAGGGACTACAGCTATCAAGAGGACCGAGAGGAAAATCACCATCGACAAGTGGCAGGAGAGGTGGAACCGGGGGGAGAAGGGCGCGTGGACGCGTGCGCTCATTCCAGATATAAGGAGATGGCTTGAGAGGCCCAGAATGGATCTCACCTTCCATTTAACTCAAGCTCTCACGGGCCATGGATGTTTCCGGGAGTATTTACATCGGATGCGCCGGGCCTCAGATGCGGGATGCGTATACTGCCGGAACCCAGTAGATTCGGTGGAGCACACACTCTTCGCTTGTGAGCGATGGACCGAAGAGCGTTGCGAGGTAAACGCGCTTGTCGGCGGAAGAGATGTGCGTCCCTCCGACGTAGAAGACCTGCTTTGCGGACCACGGGACGTGCCAACGTGGGAAGAGAACCCGGTTCTACACACCAGGATAACAGAGGCGGCGAGTCGAGCGGCCCATGCATTCCATCAAATGGTGATCAGGATCCTAGGAAGAAAGGAGCAGGACGAGAGAGAGCGGGAGGCAGTCCAAAGGCAAGTCAACCAGGCACCAGCAGGACTGGAAGAAGAAGGAACTGCAACATAAAGGCGAACGTAACTAAACGAATTAGTTAAGATACATACATTTTGTAGGCCGAAGGCCAAATATAAGGAGGGTAGGGCCTCCTTTTGGATGTGACGGCGCTGCCGCTTAAAATTTATTTTAATGTATATATTGTGATTATGTTGTTTTTCATACAATAAACGATGGGGACCTGGCGGAAGTAATGCGCAAGCAGTTCCCGCCAGGTCCTCGGTTCAAACTGGAGGTTAGGTTAGGTTAGGTTAGGTTAGGTTAGGTTAGGTTAGGTTCCCCCTCGTGGAACTCACCTTGTCGTGGTGAGGGGGCTTGAACGGTTGTTCGTCGGGGACCAGTGCTATGCCAACCAGGGTCTCCCATGTTGGACAGGACTGGGCCGCGGCGGGCAACCCGACTAAGAGTTCTGAGCTGGTCCTGACTTTAGTTAGTTGGGGCCAGTAAGGCCTGAGCACGCCTTTCGCTGATGATAAACCGGCTCCTCCAACCCCTAACTCGTCAAAGGGGTCACTTGGCACGGGAGTAGTGACGTGTCCACGAGGACCCTGCTGGGCACCTGGCGCACCCAGCAGTATATAGCCTTACCGCTGCAACGGGCTCTGCAGCGGCGGACGACCACTTCCCGTCCTCTCGTGGGAACTATATGGATACAGCAAACAAACAGAACCCAGGACCACCAACTGGACAATTGGTGGAAACACCTTCCGCTCGGAAGAACAACCCAGGCAATGACGACATAACCGTGGAACAAAACGCCGAAGGGGGCTCCCGTAGCCCGGCCCCCTCCGGTGCTGAACAGGGGCGACATGAAATGGAGGCTCCACGCGAAACCAGCGTGGTAAACTCCAAGAAACGACGGAAAGAGGTAACGTGGGCTGAGAGCCAGGTGGCAGCCTCCACGTCGAACACTGGTGCAGAGCGCGATGAAGACTCCTTCGCGTCCTCGGAGAACTTGCGCACATTAACTACCGGCGAACTGGATAATGGAGCGCAGACCGCGCCATCAGACGGCGGGCCAGATATAGGCCGATATCGAAGAATGCTGGAGAGGAGCGCCTCTCAGTACGGCCGCACTCCCGCAAACGTGGAGGACAAGGTGGAGGCTTCGATATGTCGAATGTTGAGCTGCGTGGAGTCGGCAACCGAATACATTCAGGAGAGGAACGGGAAAGGGATACATCGCCCCATCCAGGATGCGATCTATGAGATCAAGCTGGAACTCCACGTTCTAAGGAGCGTAAGAAGCAGTAAGGTTGCTGCTCAGTCCCCTGAGGAGGAGCCGGTCGCAGGGTCAGACAAATCGCCGCCGGCCAAAAGACTCCGGGCCGATGAACGCCAAGGCGACGACCAGTCAATGGAGGAAGACGGTGAACCTTTGGGTGAGACTATGCAGGTGTCAGCTGCTCTATCCAAAATGCAGGAGGTCCTTCTTGAGCAGTGGAAGGTAATAGACGGTCTGTCAGCTCAGAACCGCCTGATGCAAGAGCAACTGCAGCAGTATCTTGGCTCGGAGGACACGGCGACAAACAAGATGACATGGGCTGAGCGTGTGCGAAACAATAAGGAGCCACCGCATGCGCAACAGGACAAGAGGCAGCAAAAGCCGAATCGATCAAGAGGGCAGCGTAACGATGCACCGTCCGGTGGGCCTCTAATGCAACTGAACGGGGTGCAGGGACGCTCAGGCGGGATGTCTGCAACGGGCCTGGGCACGGTCAGGGCTCCCCCGGAGAGAAGGCCACCGAGAAGACCGCACGCTAAGCCGCCTGCTGTGCTAGTTCAAGTAGCCCCGGGTTCGAGCTACGCTGATACTGTCCGAGCGGTGCGCGGGTCAAGCGGCATCAACATCAGCGAGCTTGGAGCTCGAGTCAAAGCACTAAGAAAAACACGCGATGGTCACCTTTTAGTGGAGCTTGCCAAAGGTGACAAGGCTGTTGCCGCTGCCGATAAGCTGAGCGCAGCCATCAAGGAAGGTCTGGGTGACCAAGTTGGGAAGACCATACGGCTAGGCCGACTAGCGGAGGTCGAAATTATGGACCTCGACGCCGCTGCCACTGGTGAGGAAGTGCTCGCAGCCTTGCGTGCGGCGATTGCAGGAGACCCTGAGGATAAGGATGTCAAGGAAGCACAGGAGGCCATACAATTGACGGGCATCTGGTCGACCCGGTCCGGTATGCAAATCGCCACGGCGAAAATGCCCAGAACTGTTGCGGATAGGATCACGCGGATTACGGTGGGCTGGACCCTGTGCAGAGTAAGAGATAGGAGGCCTGGTCCTATCCGCTGCATTAAGTGCCACGGCTTCGGGCACACCACATCGAACTGCACTGGGCCTGACCTCGCTAATGCATGCAGAAGATGTGGACAGGTTGGACACAAGGAAGCTGGGTGCGAAGAGGGCTCTGATCGGTGCGTGGCGTGCGAGCGCGCTGGAGCACCTAGAAAGGCGCACCGTCCCGGATCCGGAGAGTGCTACGCGCGGCGAGCGGCCAACACCGGGCGGACCAATAAAACTCGCGATGCATAGATTTCTGCAAATTAATCTGCATCGGAGCCCACTCGCTCAGAATCTTCTGCAGCAGACAGCGGCGGAAAGGGGCTCGCAAGTGTTGCTCTTGAGTGAACCAAATTGGACCCCGACTGGCGATGACAGATGGGTGGTTAGCACAGATGGCAGCTGTGCGATCGTCCTCACGGCTACTGCCGATATCGTCGTTGAGACAAAAGGCGCTGGACGTGGATTCGCTTGGATTCGAAGCCGAGGGACTTACATCTATAGTTGCTATAACTCCCGCAACGACACAGAGGAAAACTTCCAGGCGTTCCTCTTCGATCTAGAGCAGTCACTGCGAATGGTTGATCAAGAACACAACGTCATCGTCGCTGGTGATTTCAACTCGTGGTCCAATGAATGGGGATCGGCGGAAAACGACGCAAGAGGAGAAAGCCTTGCTAGTTTGGCCGCTAGCCTGGACCTTATCTCGGCAAACACGGGGAATAAGCCGACTTATCAACGAGCGAATGCTGAATCGGTGATTGACGTTACATTTACACGAATACGAGCGCCGTGGGTTGTAAGCCAGTGGAATGTTCTGGACAACGTCGTGTCGGGCAGCGACCACTTTTACATAGAGTTCGACCTTGTCTCCACTGCTGAAATCGAGGATAGTGAAGGGACTCGACTGCGCGGTTGGGCTATAAAAAAACTGGACACGGTGGCTCTAGACCGGTACCTGGACGTGACCCCTTGGGAAGATCTAGCAGCGACAACGAACGCTGATCAGGCTGCAGAGAGACTCGCTGGATACCTCGAAGCAGCCTGCAACGCCAGCATGCCCTCAAGGGGGCGGATCAGGCCGGGAAGGAGGAGCGTGCATTGGTGGACGCAAGAGATCGCTGAGCTCAGAAAGGAATATCACCGAGTCCGTAGGACATACCAGCGATCATTCAAAAGAAGCGGACATACACCCCAAGTTGAAATGAACCGCGAAGTGTTTGCAGCTAAGCGCAAGGAACTGAGGAGCGCAATCCGCAAAGCCCAAAACACCAGCTGGGAAGAGCTTTGTCGTGCAGTCGAAACGGACCCGTGGGGAATCCCGTATAGAGTCGTTACCAAACGAATTGGAAGAAGACGACCTGGTGCTGAAGCACGGGGAAAGGAGGGCGTTGTAGCTGATCACTTGTTTCCGGAACTACCAACCATAGTCTGGGAACAAGAGCATCAGCTGTCGGGCCACGCAGACGAGACAACAGATTTAAAATTTACGCTGGATGAACTGAAATCTGCTGCCATCAGACTTTCTACGGGAAAGGCCCCTGGGCCCGACTGCGTCCCCAACGAAGTGCTGCGTCGTGTTGTCGTGAAGAAACCGGGTACACTGTTGGACACGTATAATGCGTGCATCCGGCAACAAGCTTTTCCTGTGAGATGGAAAATGGCAAGGCTTGTACTGTTATACAAGGGTGCGGGTAAGCCTACTGACGAGCCGTCTAGCTACAGACCTTTGTGTCTGATAGATGCGGCCGGGAAACTCCTCGAGCGGCTCCTCTTGAACAGGCTGGATGAACATCTGAACAGAACCGGAATGAGGTCGGAGAGTCAGTACGGTTTTAGACGCGGTCGTTCAACCGAAAACGCCATTGAACGGTTGATCGAAGTTGCTACAGGGGTCGCGAGAGGAGCGGTACAACATCGCGATTTGTGTGTTGCGGTGTCCTTAGATGTGAGGAATGCGTTTAACACCGCCCCCTGGCGCAGGATAGACGATGCGGTTCGAAAACGTAAGGTACCAGCTTACCTGAACAACGTAATACGGTCCTACCTCGAGGACAGGAGACTGCTGGTGGGCGACGATCTGACTCCTCGCGCAGTGACCTGTGGTGTTCCACAGGGATCAGTCCTTGGACCAGCCCTGTGGAACATCTTTTACGACGACCTGCTGGATGTGAAAATGCCTGACGGTGTCCAGATTATTGCCTTTGCGGACGATGTGGCGGTTATCGGCGCGGCGCGGACAGGGGAGCTGGCCGCAAGGATCCTAAATCCGGCATTAGACGCAGTAGCACGATGGATGGGTGAGAACGGTCTGCGGCTGGCACCAGAGAAAACAGAAGCAGTCGTTCTCACAGGAAAGAAAAAGTTTGATAACCCGGAGTTGTTGCTTGAGGGACACACTGTGGCGGTCAGAAGCAGCATAAGGTATCTCGGTGTGGAATTGGATACCAGGTTATCCTTTAAGGCGCACGTCGAATCAGCCTCAAGGAAGGCCGTTGAAGCTGCTCGAGCTATTGGTAGGCTCATGCCTAATATTGGAGGCCCTAGTCAGCGGAAGAGAACGCTACTGGGTACGGTGGCGGACAGCAAGTTGCTCTATGCTTCCTCTGTATGGGCGGAACGCGGGACGAGGACGGCCAGGAACCGTGCGGTGATGCTTAGGGCCCAAAGAGCAGTAGCTCTGCGGGTCATAAGAGCTTACCGGACGGTATCCACTGAAGCTTCTCTGGTGGTTGCATCTGCCATTCCGGCGGATCTAATCGCGAATGAGCGCGCCAGAATACGCAGGCGGCTCGAAGAAGGGGTTCCTGTGGACCAAGTAGGAAAGATGCGCAAAGAAGAAAGGGCGATATCAGTCAGGGCCTGGCAGAATAGGTGGGATCGGTCCACCAAAGGCAGATGGACGCATAAGGTGCTGCCTTCGATACAAAGGTGGTTGGATAGGCCCAACATCAAGGTCTCCTTTCATCTAACACAGGCCCTGACTGGCCACGGCTGCTTTCGTCAATACTTATATAAAAGAAGCAGGGCGACAGATGGTATGTGCGTCTATTGTGAAGATCCAGAAGACTCTGTGGAGCACACCATCTTCGAATGCCACAGATGGGAAATGGAAAGAAATGAGATGCGACCATTTCTAAACGGTAGGCTGCCTGAAGCCAGCGATGTGGCAGACATTCTATGCGGATCTGAAGGATGGAACGAGTGCGGTGCTGATATTCGAGAGGCGACTATTCGAGCAAGTATAGGCTTCACCAACATGGTGGAGTCTATACTCGCAGAGAAGGAAAAGGACGAGAGAGCGGCCCAGAGACAACAGAACAGGAATCAACAGCACGAGAATCTAGGCTGGCGGGCTCAGATGCCGGGCCGCGAAGAGGTTCGTAGAACGTGAAACTAGACCGGCGGGTTCGATACCGGGTCGAGAAGACCAATGGGAAGGCTAATTCAAGAACTTTATTATGATTTATTATTTGCGTACTAGTTAGTACGGTAGGATAAGATTTACTTTTTGTTATATATTTGGTTATGGTATTTACTAGTTAAGGTTTACTTTATTTTGTTTATATACTTGGTTGATATTTTGTTTTCATAGTTCGGTTAAGATTACTTTTGTATATATTTGGCATAGTATTGTTATTATCATATGTTTTTGTTTTTATCAATAAACGATGGCGGCGACAGGGAAGCAATGCGCAAGCGGTCCCCCTGTCGTCGTCGATTCAAACACGGAAAAAAAAAAAAAAAAAAAAAAGGTTAGGTTAGGTTAGGTTAGGTTAGGTTAGGTTAGGTTAGGTTAGGTTAGGTTAGGTTAGGTTAGGTTAGGTTAGGTTCTCCCCCGACGGGACCCACCTTGACGTGGTGGGGGAGCTTGCGGGCCCTTAATTGGGTCTTACTAAGCGGTCCCAGATCCCGGCTCTGACCTTAATTGGTTGGAGTCGGGGTGGCGGTCTCCCGGTCCTGAGACAAGGAGCAGCGGACCAGCCACATCCGAGATTGGGAGTCCTGGCGGTCTGGGTAGGTGGCGGTCCCTATCCGAAGCGTATGCTGAGGAGGGGACCACATCTATTCGGGCGTCGGGACGACCTAGAGTTCGGTGAAGCTGGTCGTGGATCATGGTGTCACCGGCTTGCCTTAACTGGCTGGCCGGTGACGAAGACGGCAGTCACACCCAGTACGGAGAAGGCCCGGCGGATCGGATCGGGGCATGCGCAGTTCCCGGAAGGGCTGCCCTCCCGGACGTCGGTCAATCCAGGAACAGTGTGGCTGGCCGCTAAGAACAAGGATCAAGATCGGGACCGGAGACGAAGCAGCAAGCCGGTCGACAATCGAAGACGTCCCGGGGGGTCGAGGCGTGGTCCCTAGGCAAGGCGGCCCAAGATGGTTGACTGCGCCTCCCCCCCGGTCGATCCGTGGAAGGGAGAAGACCGGCGTTGCAGAGGGAAGATGCGATGGCTGTTGAGTTTGGGTCCTCCGACTTAACAGTCGGAGCGGGAAAAAGCCCACTTAGTTAAGTTTTTAACATGTGGGCCGACGGCCGAAACGAGGGGGTTAGAGGCCCCCTGTTTTGATGTACGTTACGTGTTACGTGAGGTTTCGTACCCGTAACTATGCCGCAGAAGAAAGTATTGTGTTTTGTCCCCTATTTTTGTAAATGATGGATTTTCACAATAAACGATGCGGCTAGGGAGGAAGTAATGCCTCACGGCGGTTCCCTCCCTAGCCGCGATTATCGAAGTGAAAAAAGGTTAGGTTAGGTTAGGTTAGGTTAGGTTAGGTTAGGTTAGGTTACCCCCTCGTGGAACTCACCTTGTCGTGGTGAGGGGGCTTGAACGGTTGTTCGTCGGGGATTAGTGCTATGCCAACTAGGGTCTCCCATGTTGGACAGGACTAAGCCGCGGCGAGCAACCTGACTAAGTAGTTCCAAGGGTAGGGCGGGCTCTTTAGCCTTGGTTGGCAACCGTCCTAGGGGAAGGAAAACCCCGAGCAAAAACCCCCTGGCAGTAGGGTAAAAATGCCAGAAGGACACTGTAAACCCAATATGGAAGTCACGAACAGAAATATTGTTACCGCCCCAGTGTCTTCGGATGACACAGGGGACGCCGGGGGGGGCTCCTGTAGCCCGGTCCCCTTGGTGACGAACGAGGGCGATGCGATGTGGTGGTAGAATTACAAGAAGTGCGAGCGGTTCAAGATCTGTAAAAGAAGCACCGCCTAAAACTGTCGACATAAGACTTTTGAACGAAGACGAGCTATTAAATATGATCGAGGGTGCGTTAGTTCGATGATAACTTTGTCGATAAGAATAAAAATGCATAAGAAATAAAGGATCTCGTTATTAAAACGGAGATAATACTCAAACAATTTATAAAAGTAAAACCTATTGGAACAAAGAGACAAAATAATATCCCACTAAAATCACTGGAAAAGAAACGCAGGACGAGCTATCCGGGGCAATAGCGAGCATAAAAGTGGTGTTAGAAAAACAAAATGAAGCGATTGCCCAGCTGACAACCCAAACGGAAACGATCAAACAACAACAACAACAATATTATCAACAACACAAGCAGCAACAACAGCATCAGGAAACTCAAGGGCTAATCGAGAAATTGAGAGAGGAACAAACTCAACACCAAGAGCAATTGCAACGACTGGTCCTAAGTAGTCCTTGTTCAGCTCTACACGATGCCATATCAAGGTCATGCGAGAAGATTAAAATAACTCTACCAGCGCAGCAGGAAGTCATAAATAACGTAGCCATTCATCAAGAGGACACAGAGCGGTTTCATAGAGGTCACAAGAAAGATCAATACACCAGAGGAATCTTTAGACAAAAACAATCAAATGAAATACACACACACACAAGAGTTCGTCCAGACACAATTATTATCAAAACAAGCGACAGAGACGTTCTCAAGTCTTTACGCCATAAACGACAAGGCGTCTGGACTCGGAGAAAATATTAGAAACATTAAAGGACAAAAACGGCAAAAACGTAATAATGACTGTGGCCCATCGAGCACAACAAAAGACAGAAGACATCATAAAAGGGATTGAGGATGTCTTAGGGGAAAACTCCAGCGTCAAACAGCTAGGGAACAACAAATTAATGCAAATTAATAATTTGGATGAAATTACAACAAAAGAGGAAGTGATAGAGGCGATATATGACACTCTTGGCATTGACAAAAAAGATGGGAGAATAATAGTACGAAATTTACAGGCCTGGAAGGATGGGACACAGACTGCGAATGTACTAATTCCAGAGCCTGAAGCTATCATGCTTCTCAAAAAAGGAAGAATAAAAGTAGGATGGCTAGCTTGCTCAGTTAGACAAAAGGAAAAGCCAATTAGGTGTTATAAGTGTCACGGTTTTGACCACCTAAAAAAGGACTGCCAGGGAGCAAATAACTCCAAGTGCTGCTGGAAGTGCGGTTCCGAATCTCATCAAGTTAAAGAGTGTGACATAAACGAGACGCCTAAGTGTTATCACTGTATCCGCCTTGATGATGGGGAGACATTGACCACCTACTCTGGAAGTAAGAAGTGTAGGGCATTGCGTCCTAAAACAGTAAAAACTAATATAGAATGGTTAAGTTCCTAGAAGTTCTACAACTTACATACTAGTAGGGTATCACAGGATCTAATAATGCAAATGGCATTCGAAAAGGAAGCAGATTTTCTAATACTCAGTGAACTAAATAGAATCCCAAATCAACAAGGGTGGTACGGAAGCGAAGACGGTAGATGTGCGATCTACATGGTAAACGATATGGAGATTTTAAGTCACGGTAAAGGATACGGGTTCGGTTGGGTGGAAACTAAGTGGTTTAAAATATACAGCTGCTATTTTCTCCTTCGACCACCAATGTGGAATCTTAGATCTCCTAGCAAGACTTGAGCAGGACATAGGACAGAGATCTCGCAAACTAATAGTGGCCAGTGATTTTAATGCACTCCCTAGTTGGCTCACCCAATTCATGTCACAGAGGGGAAATCCTACTCGACATCACCGAAAATATGCAACTAGTACCGGTAACCAAGGATCATCACCAACTTTCGTACGAGGAAAACAGAGACACATATTGATATAACATTCATGACACCAGATATAATCAAAGACATAAGAACATGGAAAGTCCTTGATGATTATGTGCATAGTGACCATCGCTGCATACTCTTTGATCTATTACTGGGTGATAAACATAATAAAGAGAGGTACACAAATGGAAAACAGATGGTCTTGGAAAAATACGACGCTGACAAACTTAGAATGTTCATAGAATCATCAGAAGCACCTGTAATTCACAACAACGCCGAACGAGGATCGAAGAAATAACACAGTACCTAAAGGAAGCATGTGATAGTTGTATGCCCCGTGGCACATACCGATGGAAAAAAAACCATGCCATTGGTGGACTGAAGAAATTGCGACACTAAGAAGAGTTTGTCTTGCCTTGGGAGATCTCTCCACAGAATTCGCCATCTAAGTAGAATAGAAGAATCCGACGAATTCGTAACATATAAAACATTGAAAAAAACCTTAAAGCTAGCAATAAAGAAGAGTAAGGAAAAGAGTTGGAAGCAGCTAATAGCACAAGTGGAAACAGACCCATGGGGATTACCATATAAACTAATAGCAAAAAAATTAATTGGCAAAAACTTTCAAGCTCCGGGATGAGTGCTAGAGGTTAGGTTAGGTTAGGTTAGGTTAGGTTAGGTTAGGTTAGGTTAGGTTAGGTTAGGTTAGGTTAGGTTAGGTTAGGTTAGGTTAGGTTAGGTTAGGTTACCCCTCGTGGAACTCACCTTGTCGTGGTGAGGGGGCTTGAACGGTTGTTCGTCGGGGATTAGTGCTATGCCAACTAGGGTCTCCCATGTTGGACAGGACTAAGCCGCGGCGAGCAACCTGACTAAGCAGTTCCAAGGGTAGGGCGGGCTCTTTAGCCTTGGTTGGCAACCGTCCTAGGGGAAGGAAAACCCCGATAAAAAACCCCCTGGCGGTAGGGTGAAAACGCCGTTTAGAATTTTACGTAAAAATCAAAAATGAGAAGGACGAAACAGAAGGGAATCGTTACTCCTCCAGAGGGATCGGATCCTCAGGAGGCGGCGGCCGGGGGTGGAGACATGCCCCGGGTGTCGTTATCGCGAAATGCCGATCGAACAAAGCCAGGTGTGGTGAAGCAGGCACCTGGCGCCAACCATGGGGTTGGTAACTCTACTGTTGGTGGGGATGCGAAGCAGGTCCCCACCGGTGGCGAAGAGGCCACTTCAGTTACTGCAGCGGAAAATAATAGTAAAACTGGTATTCCGACTGAGGAAGATTGCATGTCGATGTTGAAGGACAGCATACGGGCCCTCAGCGGCTTCATTCAGAAGACGAGAAATGTTCATACCGAACTCAAGGAGGGGGTGATCGGTCTGGGAAAAGTTTTTAACGAACTAGTTTTAGCAAGACGGCGAAGGTCGCTGGCCAATCATGACAATGGTAAGAAAGCCCAAACGTCACAGTGCACTCAAACTGTATGGGAAGGGGGAAATGATGACAAGCTAAAGGGCAAAACCCTGGATCCAGGACAAATATCCGAAGTCAGAGACAGCGTCCTACGTGAAGAAGTCCAACATCTTGACGGAAAAATGGTTCTTGACGAGATAGCGAGGATGCATGCCAAGATAGAAGAGCAGGGGAAAACACTGTGCACTCTAATAGAACGAGCAAGTGGCTCTTCGTCGGACGAGATAGGAACTAAAAAACCTAAGCCCAAGATGATAGAGGATGACGGCTTCACGATGGTTGCTCCCCGGCGCCGAAAGAATAAGCGAGGTAGCGACACCTCTTCAACGCTAGAAAATGGAAACACGAGACGGTCTCACCCCCCAAAGAAGCACGCAGTGGTGCTAAACCGACCATCTGGTACCACGTCATATGCAGAAATGGTCAAGGAAGTCAAGAAGACAGTAAAGGACGCGGACCTAGACTACAACATCAGTACTAGAAGAACAAAACTGGGAAATGTCATCCTTGAAATGGCAGAGAAGGACCATGCCGATAAACTTGCTACAGTTTTGAAAGACAAGATGGGGGAGTCAGCTGGTATACGACGACCATCTCCGAGCATACCACTGCTTCTCATAGGAGTAGAAGACTCAGTTGATGAGAATGAACTAAGGAATGCCCTAGTTAAATTTGACGATGAACTTCAATCTTTAAGAGAATTCACCATTCGTGAAGGAAGAAATGGTATCAGAACAGCAATCATCCGTGCCCCACTGAGAGCGGGTCACAGATTGATCAATGAAAAGCGGATCAAGGTAGGATGGTCAATGATACGTATCAAAGAATTCGACGTCAGGACGCAACTATGCAATAAGTGCCGGGAGAAAGGGCACACCGCGAAAGACTGCAACGGACCCGAGAAAAGGAAATGTTTCCGATGCAAAAAAATCGGACATCTCATAGCAGACTGCGAACAAGCCACAAGTGATGACTGCCAACTGGGCAAAAATCTTAGCCAGAGAGAGAAGGCTAAGGTAAGTAAAGAACAAAATGGCTAAGACCCAACATACCAATACAGGACGCGGGACGGCCCAGGACCTGGCACGGGCCACCGCAGACCAAGGTAAGATCGCCTTCCTACAAATTAACACAAACAGGAGCAGGGAGGCCCAGTCATTGGCACTCAAAACGATGGTAGAGAAAGGAGCGGAAGTACTCTGTATCAGTGAACCAAATAAAATACCAGACCAAACCGGGTGGGAAGGCAGCAAGGACGGTAAATGTGCCCTATACTTCCATGAGGACTTGAATTTACTAAGAACCGGTTCCGAGATAGGATTCGCATGGGCAGATTTGAGTGCTTTCCGGATATATAGCTGCTACATATCACCAAACTGTACGTTGAAAGAATACCAAGACTTCTTAAACTCGCTGGAACAAAACATCAGAGCAGCTGGCCGGGAAGTCATCGTTTCAGGGGATTTTAACGCTCATGCGCAGGCATGGGGGTCATCGAAGATGGACCAGAGAGGTGAGACATTACTGGAGATGGCTGGGTCATTAAACCTCGTTATAATGAACGACGGAAAAGTACCAACCTTTCCACGCGGGAACTCATATTTAGACCTAACGTTAGCAACATCAAAAACCAGCAAACAACTTGGCATATGGAAGGTCCTAGACCTAGAATCTATGAGCGATCACCAATATGTGTTCTACAAATTAGAAACGACCAGCCAAAGAATGACAGTAGCCAAACACGGGTGGGCTTGGAGAAAGTTGGAAATAGGAAAGCTAAATTCTTTCATCTTGCAAGTCAAACCACCGTCGGCGACCCATGCGGAAGAAAGCTCTGAGCAATGCTCGAAAATTCTCGTAGACGCGTGCAATAGCTGCATGCCCAAAAGAAACTACAAATGGGGAAAGAAACCGTGCTACTGGTGGACAACAGAAATAGCCGAACTTAGAAAGAAGTGCATGCACGCGAGGAGGGCGCTACGTAGAACCAGAGTTCGACAAGAGGACAGTACGCAGAGGCTCGACGAATATAGAGACCAACGAAAAAAACTCAAATTTGCAATCAAACGGAGCAAAGACACGAGCTGGCGCGAACTATGCAACCAGGTGGAGACGGATCCATGGGGACTACCCTACAAGCTGGTGTGCAAAAAGTTGGTGGGCTACAGACCCATAACAGGGCTCACAATACCCGGAAGACTGGAGCATATCGTTGACGTACTTTTTCCAGTCCACCAAACATCGGTTTGGGCAGAGACACAGGTGTTAGAAGACATCCCACGGATAACGACCCAGGAACTCAAAGGAATAGGCTCGAGCATCCCGCTGAACAAGGCTCCAGGACCGGACGGAGTACCAGACACAATAATTAAGCAAATAATCGCGGAAAAACCAGAGATAATTCTAGATACGCTCAACAAATGCCTCATTGAGGGACATTTTCCAGGTGCCTGGAAGGAGGCCAAACTGGTACTTCTACGTAAGGGAAGTAAACCTCTAGATGAACCCTCGTCGTACAGACCAATTTGTTTGATCAACACAATTGGAAAAGTATACGAGCGAATCATAAAGAAAAGGCTAGAGGTACACCTCGAGCAAACAGGAGGGATAAGTGAAAATCAGTTCGGATTTAGGAAAGGACGTTCTACAACAGACGCAATAGCTACGGTGATGGAAGTGGTCAACAAAGCAGGCACGGGACCATTAAGAAAAAGAGAACTATGCGCAATGGTCTCGCTAGACGTGGCTAATGCCTTTAACACAGCGTCATGGATCAAAATAGAGGAGGCCTTGATCGAGAAGAACGTGCCGCCGTACCTGATATGCGTACTGAAAAGTTATTTGAGCAATAGAACACTGCTATACGGTGAAACTGAGCGCCGGGCGGTAACTAGCGGCGTTCCTCAAGGCTCGGTCCTCGGACCGATACTTTGGAATATTATGTACGACAGCCTACTGAGAATGGAGACGCCGAAAGACAGTCATGGCAAATCTAGTTCCGTCTTAATAGCGTTTGCCGACGACGTTGCTGTATTAGCAACAGGGCGCAATACATCCCTCCTGGAAGAAGCCATAAATCCAACGCTGGATCTAGTTGCGAAATGGATGAACGATAGGGGCCTGAGGTTGCAAATCGCGAAGACAGAAGCGATCATGATGACGACCAAACGTGGCTACCAAGCACCCAGGTTCTTTCTCGAGGGTACACTTCTACAATTAAAGGAGCACCTGAGATACTTAGGCGTGGAACTAAGTAGGAAGCGGGGCTTCGGAAAACACATAGAGGTGGCAGCGGCAAAAGCCACGAATACAGTGTCGTGCCTGTCGAGGCTTATGCCAAATGTCGGTGGACCCAAACAAAGGAAACGACAACTCCTGATGTCCGTCAGTCAGAGTCAGCAGCTGTATGCAATTTGGGCTTCAGAACTGGGAAAGAAAAGTACGCAAAATTGCGAATGGACCACAACGGAGAATGGCTCTAAGAATAGCATGCGCATATAGAACAGTGTCAACCAACGCGATACTGGTAGTCTCAGGTACACTACCTCTAAAGCTCCAGGTGGAGGAGAGGTGCAACATAGAAAAATTCAAAAAAATGTCCCACAACCTAACATCGAGAAAAGAGCTAAGGGAACACTCGATCCGTAAGTGGCAGGCTGATTGGGAGCAGTCCGCGACCGGACTATGGACAAGACGGCTTATACCTGCAGTGGACAAATGGATAAAAAGAAAATTCGGAACTATTAACTACCACATCACCCAGTTCCTGACAGGTCATGGGTGCTTCTGTAACTATCTGTACAGATTCAAGAGGCTACACAAATCCGATTGCTACGACTGCCACGCACCAATCGACGATGCAGAACATGCATTTTCATCTGCGACCGTTGGTGGAGACAGCGTCGAGAGCTAGAAAACAAAATAAATGCAGAATTCACCCCGGAGACGGCCGTCAACAAGATGCTGGAGAGCAGAGACAAATGGGAGGCGGTATCAAACTACATAGAACTGATTCTGACTACCAGAGAAGAGGAAGAGAGACGGCGCCAGCAGGAAACACCATACTTATTAGTATAAGAAATTTGTTGTGGCCTGAAGGGCAACATTGAGGGGATAGAGCCCCCCATCATTATTGTAAAAATTGTATAAATTGTAAATTGTATTTGTTGAGTTCTTTTTCAATAAATGGCGCTCAGCCACCCGGGGGTAGGATTGCCGCAAGGAAAAGTTCCCCCCGTGTGGCCATGGAGTGCATATGCCAAAAAAAAAAAAAAAAGGTTAGGTTAGGTTAGGTTAGGTTAGGTTAGGTTAGGTTAGGTTAGGTTAGGTTAGGTTAGGTTAGGTTAGGTTAGGTTAGGTTAGGTTAGGTTAGGTTAGGTTAGGTTAGGTTAGGTTAGGTTAGGTTAGGTTAGGTTAGGTTAGGTTCCCCCTCGTGGAACTCACCTTGTCGTGGTGAGGGGGCTTGAACGGTTGTTCGTCGGGGATTAGTGCTATGCCAACTAGGGTCTCCCATGTTGGACAGGACTAAGCCGCGGCGAACAACCTGACTAAGCAGTTCCAAGGGTAGGGCGGACTCTTCAGCCTTGGTTGGCAACCGCCCTAGGGGAAGGAAAACCCTGACCAAAAACCAACGCCGGGGGTTTGATCGACCCTCGGTGTCCCGGTAGATCACGGCTATGTTACCGGAGAAACAGACAGACGGCGCGAGGCTGGCGCCGTCGGTGGAGGCCAAGCCAACCAAAATACCATGATGAGTACAACCACAGGGAAAAATGTTACTGCTTCAGGGGCGTCGGATGCCCCAGAGCCGGCGGCTGGGGGACGGTGCACGCCCCAGGTGTCGTCATCACGTCCTTGCACCAGAAGCGTAGCGGTGTTGAAACAGGCCGCTACCGCCAACACCGGTGTTGGTAACATTACTGTTGGTGGGGATGCGAAACAGGTCCCCACCGGTGGCGAAGAGGCCACTTCTGCTACTGCAACGGCCATCAACGCTAAAATCGGATCCGGTACGACCATGGATAAGGCTAAAGTTGCTAATACACACGGGGTGAAATCGACGAATTCACGTCCTCTCCACCGAAGGACTGTACGTCAAAGCAGACAACCGGTGCTAGCAATAGGTCTCAGGCTGAGGGAGCCTATACCAGGCTGCTCGAAGACACTTTTAGGAACCTCGAAATCCTAGAGAAATCCATCCAGGAGGCGCCTAATACGAAAGGTGAAATCAGGACAGGTGCACTTGCCCTGGGTAGATCCCTAAGAGAATTTCTTAGAGCGGCTAAAGCGATTGGAGTGGTTAGGTCGCCAGACGCAATCGAACAGAGGCTGAAGCTGCAGCATGAGAAAACACTGGAGCAACACCAACGAAACCAAGAGCAAGTCCAGCAAGTTATAAACGCCCTGGGAAGCATGTCAGACATGATACAAGATAGATTGAATAGACAAGATGGTAGACTTGCCGAACAAGGATCAAGGCTAGACAAAATAGCAGGTGAAATAGCTCTTATTCCTCGTACATCAGCAATAGAACAAAAGAGATAAGAGCACCGAGGGTAGCAGATTACAGAACAAGGGGCCAAAGGATAACCTCCAGCCAGACTCGGGCGCCGCACGTAGTGAAAAGCCAAGTCCAGCTCATCAACAGGAAACAATCGCATCGGCTGCCGAAGACGGCGAATTCACTATGGTGGAAAAAAGAGGGTCGAGGAAGAAGAGAGTGAAAGGAGGGAATCTTCTCCAATCAAACAACAAACCGGATCGTAAACGTCTCCCGAAAAAGCAGGCAGTGGTGCTCGGACGTCCAACTGGCAGCGTTTCATATGCTGAAATGGTTAAGCAAGTCAAGTCCATTGTTCGGGAAGAAAACCTTGAGTACGACATCAACGCAAGAAGAGCCAAATCGGGTAATATTATTCTTGAAATCCCTGCGAAGGACCAGGCGGACAGTTTAGCGGCAGCGCTAAGTAAAAAAATGGGTAACTCGGTTAGCGTAAGACGACCGTCGCCGAGCGTCGCATTGCTACTCATTGGCATAGAAGACTCGGTCGACGAGGAAGAACTGAGAGCAGTCTTAGTGGCTTTCGATAGTGAGCTACTAGGTATTAGGGATTTCAAAATACGTGAAGGGAAAAACGGTGTTAGAACAGCGCTACTTCGAGCTCCGATCGGGGCAGGATTGAAGCTAATCAACATCAAAAATCAAAGTGGGTTGGTCGGTCTGCAGGATCAAAGAACTTGATAGCAAAGATAGAGCGTGCAATAAGTGCAAGGAGAAAGGGCATATAGTTCAAGCCTGCCTAGGTCCGGAAAGGAGAAGCTGCTTTCGTTGTAAAGAACCTGGACACTTAATCGCCGACTGCAAGCAACAATCGAACAATGAACGCTTGCCTAGTCCTCGTCTAAGCCAGTGCGATGAGTCGCAGGCGGAAAAAACCCCCCGTTGCAATGCCATTGAACATTCCACAACAGGCACACAGGATTAAGGTTCTCCAGATCAACCTTAATCACTGCTGGACCGCCCACCAGCTACTTTTACAGACCATGCTCGAAAGGAATACTGACGTTGTCATCGTTAGCGACTACCATCATAGCCACGGGATGATCAACACTGGGTTGCAAGCTCCGATGGTAAATGTGCCATATCTACATCCGATCGCGTCGCCATCAGAAGTAGAGGTGCTGGACTAGGGTTCGCTTGGGCCAGAATAGGAACCTTTCTGCTCTACAGCTGCTATTGTACCCCAAACTGCACTGTTCAGGAATTCGAGAATTTTCTTGGCGGAATCGACTACTCAATTCGCAACCAATCGGAACCCGACGACCTGCTGATTGTGGCGGGCGACTTTAATTCCCATTCCGCTGAATGGGGATCCGACACGGATGATGTGAGGGGTATGCACCTGTCAAGCTTTGCGTCTGCTCTAGGTTTGACAGTGTGCAACGAAGGTACAGCACCGACCTACCGGAGGGTCAACGCCACTTCGATCATCGACGTCACGTTCGCGCGTCCTCTTTCGGGCGGTCACTCTCCAGTATCAGAGTGGTCAGTGCTCTCAGATTCACATTCAGCCAGTGACCATGAATACATCGAATACGTAGTTAGAACAACAGCGAACACCCACATACGGTCGGCCGCATCACAACAAAACAGCACTGTTGGATGGGCCGTGAAGAAACTGTCGGAAGAAGCACTCGATGAGCATCTGAACCTAAATGATTATGGACTACCGACGCCGTCCGCTGAATCGGATAAAGACTGCTCACTTCGTTTGCAAACATTCCTTGTTAATGCTTGCAACGCAGCAATGCCACGCAGGACCATCTACGCCGGGAAGAAAGCTGTCCACTGGTGGAATAGCGAAATCGCGGAGCTACGAAAGATCACCATCACCGCCCGCAGGCGATACCAGCGTGCCGGACGCAGAGCGGGCGCGGCCAACCGTGCTGCAACGTTCGAGGACTACAATCAAGCCAGGAAGCGATTAAGGGTGGCTATCCGAAGGGCTCAAGAAGACAGCTGGAGGTATCTATGCAACGCAGTAGATAACGACCCATGGGGAGTACCTTTAAACTGGTAACCAAGGGACTTGGACGTCGACCCCCAACAATGGACGACACGGAAGTAGTCAAAATCGCACGTGGTCTCTTTCCCACCGTACCAAGCACAGACTGGGACACAACTCCTCTAATGAAACATCCAACAGATACCGACAATATACCGCTATTTACAGAAGTTGAACTAAAGAGTGCAATAGACGTCATGCCGACGGGGAGAGCCCCCGGCCCCGATCTAGTCCCAAATGAAATAATAAAGCTAACGGCAGGAAGACGACCGGACATCTTTCTCGAAACATTCAACGCATGTCTCTTCAACGGATATTTTCCCGACACATGGAAGAGAGCAAAACTGGTTCTGTTGCATAAAGGATCAGACAAGCCAACTGACCTGCCTTCTAGCTACAGGCCTATTTGTCTGCTGAACGGAGCTGGCAAGGTCCTAGAGAGGCTTCTTCTCAATAGACTACAGAAGCACATTGAGACAGTCGGCGGGGTCAGTGACGATCAGTTCGGATTTAGACGCTCAAGATCAACCATCGATGCAATCGAGGCTGTCCTACGGATAGCTCACTCCGCAGGTGGAGGAGCTACTCAACACAGGCGATTGTGTGCGGTCGTTTCACTAGACGTGAAAAATGCTTTTAATTCAGCACCCTGGAGCCTGATCGATGCTGCCCTACAAAAGTGCGCAGCTCCCGAATACCTCGTGCGCATCATAAGGTCATACTTGTCAAATCGCTGGATCGAGATCGGGCATACCGCCGAGCATCTAAGGCCTAATTTGGCCGTCACCTCCGGTGTTCCCCAAGGTTCGGTATTGGGTCCCACATTATGGAACCTGTTTTACGACGGCATACTGCGGCTGCCAGTTCCCCCTGGCGTGAAGCTCATTGCGTTTGCCGACGACGTGGCCGTAGTTGCTACTGCCCGTGACGCTGATCATCTTGAGCAGACGGTCAATCCAGTTCTGGCAGACATCGAGGAATGGATGATATATAATGGCCTGTCACTGGCACCTGCTAAATCGGAATGCGTCGTGCTGACCAAGAAGTACGTCTACCGAAATCCCGTGCTGACCTTGAGCGGATGTCAAATACCGGTTAAACGAGCGATCCGCTATCTGGGAGTCCAGCTGGACACCAGGCTGTCCTTCGTAGAACACGCAACAAAGGTAGCTGCTGGAGCTAAAAAGACAGCGGTGGCCCTGGGTAGACTAATGCCCAACGTCGGAGGTCCAACGCAGTGCAAACGCGAACTCCTGATGAGTGTAGTGCACAGCAGACTTCTATATGGCTCTAAAATTTGGGCCGAAAGCATCAACAAAATGGAGAAAACTAAGAACCTTCTCTCACAGGCCCAAAGGTGTGCGGCTCTTAGGATCGCTCGTTGCTACAGGTCAGTTTCAGATACAGCGGCCCTCGTCCTAGCGCGGACGCCCCCGGCATTCCTGCTTGCGATCGAACGGAAACACATCGCCGAAAAAAAGAAAACCGATCCTAGTCCAGCTCTAAGACTGGCTGAGCGGCGAGAGACTATTAATCTGTGGCAACAATTATGGACTACCAGTACTAAGGCCCCTTGGACGAGACAGTTGATTCCTGACCTCGTCAGGTGGTGGTACCGGGGCCCTAGGGAAATTAGTTTCCATATGGCACAGGTCCTCACCGGGCACGGCTGCTTCCAGGAATACCTGTGGTCCAGGGGCAGGGCGGATAACCCTCGTGTATCCAATGTTCGGATGCAGAGGATACGGCCGACCACACAATTTTCAAATGTCCATACTGGGAAGACGCCCGAGCCGAACTCACGCGATCGATCGGCAGGCAACCGCGATCGGAAGATGTTATCGATCTTTTGTGCTCGCCGTCAAATGCGGAGCTGCCGGAGGACATGGGTCAGAGAAGGAGGGCCCTGCGCACCACCGAGCGACGAAGGAAGCAGTTCGTGACCATGGTAGGGACAATCATGGGACGAAAGGAAGCGATGGAGCGCGAGAGACAGAAGATGGCTACAGAGCAAATTAGCTAAGTCACATTCATTGTAGGCCGAAGGCCACCACCTGGACGGTTAGAGGCCTCCACATACTTGTAAAACTTCTTTTTTTAAATTATTATTAGTTATTTATCTATTGTATGTTACTATTGTTTATCAATAAACGATGTGAATCAGGGAGGCAGTAATGGGATATCATATTTCCCTCCCTGGTTTACGATTCTTAAGGTTAGGTTAGGTTAGGTTAGGTTAGGTTAGGTTAGGTTAGGTTAGGTTAGGTTAGGTTAGGTTAGGTTAGGTTAGGTTAGGTTAGGTTAGGTTAGGTTAGGTTAGGTTAACTTAACCTAACCGCCGCCGCCGCATCTCGCCGCGCCTGGCCGCGCCGCCGCCGCAAATCGCCGCCGCCGCCGCAAATCGCCGCGCCGCCGCCGCAACTCGCCGCGACGCCGCCGCGGGATAGTTCGTCCGGCAGGTAAGTCCTTTCTCGCGCGAACATCAAGCGTTCGTCGTCGCGCGGGAGGGTTATTTGCGTTCTTCGGCCGGCACGTTTCAGTGGTGTTAGATACGTGATTAGTCGCCGTTTTTTAAAAAAGGATGCCTTCCAACCGGAGCTCCAACGTTGGAGCGAAGGTACCCTCGCCTAGTCCCGCCGCGCAACCGGCGGCTGGTCCACAAAAAACGGAGGACAACAATTCGAAAGAAACGGGGACGAAGAAAACGGTGGTAAACATTGGGAATCTGAAGGAGGACCAGCTCTTAGAGCTCATGCAAAAATGCGCCCTTTCAATGGTGAAGTTTAGTAACAAGACGAGGAACGTACATAAGGAATTGAAAGATAACTTGGAGTACATGGATAAGATCGTAACGCAGTACATAAAAACGAGAAAAGCTGAGCAGAACGTATCCCCAAGCAGCGGGCATGCGCAGACGAACCTCATGCAAACAAACAGCGAACATTATGCAAAGTCGACGCAGATCCAAATACAAGATTCTCTTAAGGAGATATATTCATTGAGGCGGGAACAACACGAACAAATTCAGAAACAGTTGACGGAAATCAAAAATCAGCAAACAATTTTTCAGCAGCATTTAGAGGGATACGGACCAGCTTACCAAGCACATTCTTCTACAGGCGGGAAGGAAGGGAGCAACAACGAGGAAAACAAGAATTTGATAAAGACAGATGGAGGAAAAAAGGGAAAACTAACAGGCAGGGAAGGAAGGCCGAATAAAGAACTGGAGGACATGCTAAGGGCTAAACGTAGGAAGCCGACTACGCTACTAATTAAATCGGAAAGCCAAACCTATGCGGACATGCTGAAGAAGATAAGGTCGGAAGAAAGCGTTAAACAAGTAGGGCAGAACTTTCATTCTATAAAAAAGACGAGCGGCGGAGACCTACGAGTGGAATTGACTAGGGGAGCCCAGAACACCGGAGAAATTATGGAAGTATTAACCAAGGCTATAGGGATGAAGACAAAAATATCAAAATTTAGCGACTCGATCAAAATAGAAATTAAGGATATAGATGAAGAAGCTACGGAGGAAGAAATTCTCACAGCAGCTAACGAGGTATACGGACAGACGGAAGCAGTTCAGATGATCAGCAGAAGAAACTCGGGTAGCGGAACACAGACGGTGGTAGTGAAAATATCGGCAACGGAAGTGCGTAAGGAATCGTTTCTAAGGAGACTTAGAATCGGGTATGTCAACTGCAGGGTAAGGTTATTCCACGAAGTACAACGATGCTACAGATGTCAAGGATTCGGGCACACGAGAAGAAATTGCGATGGACCAGACAGGGCAACAAACTGTTGGAAGTGCGGTGAAGGAGGACACAAGAGCAAGGACTGCAAAGGGGAGGCGAAATGTATGCTGTGCGAAGAAGAAACGGGGAAGAGCCACGTACTGGGAAGCTTCAAGTGTCAATCCTTTAGATTGGCACTTGAGTCCTCGAAGAAATCACAATATCAATGATTAGAGTTCTACAAATTAACGTAGGACTAGGCCGAGCTTCGCAAGGTTATATGAAGCGAACGGCAGAACAAATTGAAGCGGACATTATGATAGTGAGCGAACAGAATAGAGACGAAGGCGAAGAAAACGCGTGGTATTCTGATATGACAGGAAGAGCAGCAGTGGTGACGTCGGGTAGGGTCCCGCTGGAAGATCCAGGAGTAAAGGAGCGCGGATTCAGATGGGTGGAGATGTCAGGTATGCGCTGGTATAGCTGCTACTGGCCGCCGGAATCTAGCTCGACCATCGAGGAGTTCTCGGAGTTCCTAGATCGGTTGGAGGCAAGTATTCGGGATTCAGCAAAACCGGTGATTGCAGCCGGAGACTTTAATTCTAAGTCCGGAAGCTGGGGCAGTCATAAGGAGGACATAAGGGGTAATCTCTTATCCGACCTGATGTCGTCCTTGAACATGCTCCCATGTAACGTGGGCAAGCAGCCAACGTTCATAAGGAAGGACTCGGAGTCGATAATTGATGTAACATTTGCCTCAGTTGGTATTATGGATAAGATTAGCGGATGGAAAGTGATGGAGGAAGAGTCTCTCAGCCTTCACAACTACATTACTTTCGATATAGCGGTTACTACGGAAAAAAGAGAAAGCCAACAAACGGGTCCTAGGTGGAGTTGGAGAAAACTGGACGAGAACAAATTACAGGAATTCGTAAGGAGCAACGCAGTAGGAGAATTCGACCATTCCAGTTTGGGGGTTGAAGCTCTGTCGGAGTATCTGGAGGCGGTCTGTAATAGTAGCATGCCGAAGGGCAATTACAAAGGCAACAAGAAACCGACACACTGGTGGACGGAAGAAATAGCGGAATTAAGGAGAGCTTGTCTCAAGGCGCGTAGGAAACTCAAAAGGGCAAGTAAAAGCAGGGGATACGATTCGAACCGACCGGAGTACGAGGTATATAGAGCCACACAGAAAGCACTCAAGATTGCTATAGAAAGAAGTAAGAATAAGAGCTGGGAAATACTATGCAAACAGGTGGACGTAGACCCGTGGGGTTTACCGTACAAAATAGTAACCAAGAGACTGATCGGCAGGACACCAATACCGGGCATCACACTACCAGGACGTTTGGACGCAATAGTAGACGCGCTATTCCCGACGAAAAGTGATGCGACATGGCAAATTCAACAAGAGCACGAAAACTTTCCAGAGGTGACACTAGCAGAGGTCATTGAATGTGCCAAAAGGATCCCCTCCGGAAAAGCACCCGGCCCGGATGGCGTGCCAGACATAGTGGTCAAAAGAGTGGCGAACGAGAGACCGGCAGAAATAAGCAAGATATATAACGCGTGTCTAAAAGATGGGTATTTCCCGAAGATCTGGAAGGTAGCCAAGTTGGTGCTACTGAGAAAAGGGAACAGGCCACTGGAGCAGCCAAATTCGTATAGGCCGATATGCCTGCTAAACACCGCAGGAAAATTCTTAGAAAGAATAATAAAAACCCGACTTGAAGACCACCTCTCGACTACAGGAGGACTGAATGACAGGCAATATGGA
The DNA here is from genome assembly GCA_032441825.1 of Chaetogeoica ovagalla. Classification (NCBI taxonomy): domain Eukaryota; kingdom Metazoa; phylum Arthropoda; class Insecta; order Hemiptera; family Aphididae; genus Chaetogeoica; species Chaetogeoica ovagalla. The sequence goes on along the minus strand of JAMBTI010000038.1, from coordinate 52,929 downwards.
TTCCGAAGAGGCAGATCAACGATAGATGCTATAGCTAGAGCGATGGAAATAGTGGAGACAGCTGCGACAGGGCCCCTACGGAAAAGAGAACTGTGTGTGTTGGTGGCACTTGATGTCGCCAACGCATTCAACTCGGCCAACTGGGAGGTAGTCGATGATGCTTTACACAAGAAGAGAGTACCAGGGTATCTCATAAACATGCTACGGAGTTACTTCAGCGACAGGGAATTAGTGTATGACGGAAATAGTAGGAAAGTAACGTGCGGGGTTCCACAGGGGTCGATTCTCGGACCAACCCTGTGGAACATCATGTACGATGACCTACTGAATGTAGATCTAGGAAAAGCAGTCCACGGTACCTCATCCGCCTCACTGGTAGCGTTCGCGGATGATGTAGCGGTTTTAGTGACGGGACGTACAACAGAATTA
>JAMBTI010000038.1:0-47500 GCA_032441825.1 Chaetogeoica ovagalla | reverse complement strand
CGACCGGCGCGGGTCACTTCCGCTCGCAGCCGGTTTCCGTAAACACGCGCCGCCGTCGGTACGCGTTAGCATACGCCGCCGCCGGTGTGTGTAATTATACGCCGCCGCCGACACCTGTTGACGTACGCCGCCGCCGGCTCGCACGCACACGTGCGGTGACTACTCGCCGTCACGTGATATATCGTCCGTTGCCGTCACGCCACCGCTGCTCGTGCTGTGGTTGGCTGCGGCTAGTGGCGTGATCGACGTTCGTCGACGCGCGTTTTTTGTGCGATTAATATAGCAAAACACCGGTGCGAATATCAAGCGTTCGACGTCGCGCCGGGTGTTGTAACCGGGCCCGCCCACGGGTCTTAGGACGGAATCAAGAGGGATGGACACGTTGAAAGCTATGGCATCCACGTCATCCGTTTATGAAGATGCCGCCTCGGACATGGAACAGGAGGAGGATATTCAGAGTGGCGGCAGGAAACGTAAGGGAAGTTCCCCGACCTTTCCTGTATGCAGCGAAGTGGAAGAAGAGCTTGGAAAGGTGCTAAGCAAGATGGCGGATATGGTCAAGCTGGTGCGCAACGAGGCAAAGCTGTCAGCGGCGTTCATTAATACGCCGGCGATTCTAGGCGTCGTTGAGGAGCTCTCCTGGCTCATAAATGCGGCGATAAGTAAGAGCGAGGAAATGAGGACGTCATCGCGTAAAAGACAAAGGAAACCGGAGTCGGACGATTCAGTACGACAGGGGACCAAAGCGGTGGTGACACGGGACGCGGAAACTGAGACCCCCTGTTGGTGGCCATATGCTGAGCTGAGGGCGGATGGTAACACTTCCGTGGTGTCGGTGCGAGCTGAACCTCCCGACATCTCAGGGGGCGCCGCCTCAGGCGAAGGCACTTGGGCCGCAGTCGCGGCGGTTAAGAACAAACGGCGAAAGGGGGAAAAGACCACGACGGCGGACGAGCCAGCAGGACTTACAAGGAAGCCACTATCCAGTCAAGCACAGGGCGAGGATGGTTTTACTCTAGTGACCGGTAAGAAGAAACGGAGCGGTGCCACTCCCGCGCAGCGAAGCACGGCTACCAATGCTAGTCAAGGACCCTCAGCTGATGCTCCGGCAACAACAAAGCGCATACGCAGGAAACCAGCTGCGGTACTTGTCAAGGTTGATGGAGGCCTCTCCTATGCCGATACACTGAAGAAGGTGAGAGAGACTGAGGTGGACTTTGACAGCTTGGGGACGAGGGTCACTTCGATGAGAAAACGACGGCTGGGGACCTTATAGTCGAACTCACGAAGAGTACTAAATCCTAATGGCAGCTGATTTCTTAAGGGGCAAAATAGCGTCCGCTATCCCTGAGGCGAACGTCAAATGTTTAAGACAGACTACGGAAGTCGAAATCGTGGATATCGACGAGGTGACGACTAAGGAGGAAGTACTTGCGGCCATCCTCAAGAGCACAAACGCCGAATGCTCTGTAGTCAACGTTACGGGGATTTGGAAGACGAAATCTGGGCAGCAGATGGCTACGGCGACAATCCCGATTGCAGCGGCTGACAAGCTAACCCATATTAACATCGGTTGGGTCCGCTGCAGAGTTCGGCCTCGCAGGGAGCAGCCTCAGCGCTGCTACAAATGCCATGGCTTTGGTCACGGCTCAAGGCAATGTACCGGGCCAGACCTCACGGGGACCTGCAGGAGATGTGGCCAGCAGGGACATGTGGAAAAGACATGCGCCGCCGGTGAAGACAAGTGCGTCGCCTGCGACCGCATGGGTCTCGGTAGAGTAGCTCATCGACCGGGTTCAGGAGCGTGCGCGGCATGGAGGGAAGCCTTTAAGGCCAACGCTAAAAACCAGAAATGATGAACATCCTTCAAATAAACCTCCACCGCAGCGCCACAGCGCAAAACTTACTGGCGCAGACGTCGGCCGAACTCGGAATTGATGTGGCTATCGTCTCCGAACCTAATTGGAACCCTTCAGACTTGAGCAGATGGATCCCGAGCGAGGACGGACTATGCGCGGTCGCCCTAATGGCATCCAGCAACCTAGTGCTAAGTAACCACGGAGCGGGACAAAATTTTTCCTGGGTCCAGTTCGACAACGTCAGGGTCTATAGTTGTTACAACTCTCGAAACTGCAGCCCGGACGAATTTATTGCGTTTCTGAGAGAACTCGAAAACTCGATTCGCAGGGCTGAACAACATCTGGACGTCATTTTAGGGGGCGACTTTAACGCTTGGTCCTACGAGTGGGGCTCCAGGTCCAACGACCGCAGGGGCCAGCTTCTTGCAGACTTCGCGGCGAGCCTCGAACTTATGGTGTGCAACTCGGGATCGGCGTCAACCTACCGCCGCGCCAACGCGGAATCGATAGTGGACGTTACGTTTGCAAGAATGAGATCCCCGAACGTCGTGGGAAACTGGGAAGTTCTCGAGCAATTATACTCAGGTAGCGACCACCACTACATAAAGTTCAGTTTGCAATCCCATGACATGGAGAGCGGTCCGGTCACGCACTGGCGAGGATGGGCCACGCGAAAATTGGACAGAGAGAAGCTGGAGAGATTCCTGACAACCACACCACCTCCACGAGTGCTCGATAATACCATCTCGGCAGAGCAATCTTCTGGATTGCTCTGCGAATATCTCACAGAAGCGTGTGGCTCATGCATGCCACCCAGAGGGCCCCGTGACGTTAGAAAAGCGGCTCATTGGTGGACGGAAGATATCGCGGACCTCCGAAGACGGTGCTTCCGAGCGAGAAGGACGTATCAAAGATCCGAGCCGGGGTCTGATCGCCACACCGCGTTAAGGCTCGAGTATGTGGAAGCGAGAAAAGTCCTCAGAAATGCCATCCGGGGGTCGCAAACAAAATGCTGGGCTGACCTGTGCAAGGCGGTGGACTCGGACCCGTGGGGGCTACCCTTTCGGGTGGTTACAAAACGTATTGGAGGACGAAGTCCGGGCGCGGAGGCTCGCGGGAAAGAATGTGCCATAGCAGACCACCTATTCCCGATCCGGCCAGCAGTTGACTGGTCCTGCAGGCCCATCTGCAACATCGAAGAAGGCACCGAGGATGACACACAGCACTTCAGCTTGGCGGAGCTCAAAGAGGCCTGCAAAAAGCTGCACAACGGCAAGGCCTGCGGCCCAGACGGCGTCCCCAACGAGGCCCTCAAGGTGGTACTCCAGTTGAGGCCCGATCTTCTCCTCGAGACTTTTAATGCATGCCTCCGTGACCAAATTTTCCCCCGAAGATGGAAGACAGCCCGGCTGGTACTCCTGCACAAGGGTCCGGACAAGCCGATCGAACGGCCCTCCAGCTTTAGACCAATATGTATGCTAGATACCTCGGGCAAAATATTGGAGAGACTAATCCTGGAGAGGCTAAACCTACATCTTGATAATGGAGGCAGACGTGCGGAGAACCAGTTCGGGTTCGTCAGGGGTCGATCCACCGTGGATGCCATAGAGAAGGTCTTGGGTGCGGCTCGTGGTGCGGCGGCTGGAGCGGTGCAACATCGTGGACTTTGCGTTGTGGTTTCATTGGATGTGTGTAATGCCTTCAATTCCGCCTCATGGCCGAAACTAGACGATGCTCTGCAAAGAATCGGCACTCCTGCGTACCTGCTTGCGATGATTCGCAGTTACTTGATGGATAGGAGGATTCTGGTTGGTGATTCGCTCACCACGAGAGAGGTCACCTGCGGCGTTCCGCAGGGTTCGGTGTTAGGCCCCACCCTGTGGAACGTACTATATGACGGGCTGCTCAACATCAACATGCCAACGGGAGTTCAAATGGTGGCGTTCGCTGACGACCTGGCGGTAGTGGGCGTAGCGAAAACAGGAGCTGAAATGGAGGGTCTCCTGAATCCGGTCCTGGATTCAATATCCAACTGGATGGATGAGAACGGACTTGCTCTAGCACCGGACAAAACGGAAGCCGTCGTATTAACGGCCAAGAAAGCCTATGATGAACCCAGACTTAAGCTTGAAGGACACGCCGTCCCGATCCGAAGTCATATCAAGTACCTCGGTGTCACACTGGACACCCGACTCTCCTTTAGGGAACACGTCACGAGGGTCTCAAAGAAGGCAGCGTCGTCAGCTCGGGCAATCGGAAGGCTTATGCCGAATATAGGTGGGCCGTCGCGGGCCAAGCGGATTTTACTAATGTCGGTGGTCAATAGTATTATCCTATACGCGGCACCTGCGTGGGCGCGGAAGGCCACCAAGTTTGAGTGTAATCGCAGGGAGCTGGACCGTGCGCTGAGACTAGCGGCTATTAGAGTGACCAGGGCATACCGCACGGTCTCCACGGAAGCTGTAATGTTTCTAGCAGGCACCCCTCCAGGGGACCTGTTGGCGCTGGAACGAGTGAGGCTGAGGACAGGCTGGAAGCAGTTGACGCAACGGTATCGTTGAAACACATCAGGAAGGAGGAGCGGGCAATCACAATAAACGGATGCCGCCCCAGGTGGAGCCGTGGATTAAAAGGCGAGTGGACGCGAAGAATTCTGCCCGACCTGGAAAGATGGTGGAGCGGGCCCCCACAGTCGCTCACCTACCATATGATGCAGGTGCTGTCCGGGCACGGCAGTTTCAGGCAGTACCTCTTCAAGATGCGTAGGGCGCCCGACCCCAAATGCCTGTACTGCGGGCATCCCTCCGACACCGCAGAGCATACGATTTTTCAGTGTCCGGAATGGCAGGAGCCCCGCGGGCACGTCAGAAAGTTCTTGGGCGGCAGGGACCCACAGCCAGAAGACGTCATAGACTTCCTCTGCGGACCAGCGGATCGACCTCCAGAGTTGCGGGGCGCTGCTAGCAGAGCGAGGGAGGCCTTTGGCAGAATGGTGGAGGAAATAATGCAGAAGAAAGAGGACGACGAGAGAGAAGCAGAAAGGAGGGCTGGCACGAGGCGCTAGGCTGGCGGGTGCAGCCACCGGGCCGAGAAGATCAAAACGGAGTTAGCTGCCAGTTAAACTGCGTATTTAAAGCGTACCTGTAAATTTGTCGCGGGCCCCTCGATAGTGTCATCTCTTGATGTTATCTTGGCGCGGTCACTTATCGAGTGGGCCCAGTATGTATATATATATTATATTGTAAATATGTTGTAATATAGACCAGACTCGGGGGATTGTCCCGTCACGGTCTATCTTGAATAGGTGATATAGGCCAGACTCGGGGGATTGTCCCGTCACGGCCTATGATGTATATGTAAATTTTAATTTGATTGAATAAACGATGGTGGCCGGGAGGAAGTTATGCGCAAGCGGTTCCCTCCCGGTCATCGATTTAACCATGAAAAAGGTTAGGTTAGGTTAGGTTAGGTTAGGTTAGGTTCCCCCTCGTGGAACTCACCTTGTCGTGGTGAGGGGGCTTGAACGGTTGTTCGTCGGGGACCAGTGCTATGCCAACCAGGGTCTCCCATGTTGGACAGGACTGGGCCGCGGCGGGCAACCCGACTAAGCAGTTCCAAGGGTAGGGCGGGCTCTTTAGCCTTGGTCGGCAACCGTCCTAGGGGAAGGAAACCCCGAACAGAAAACCAACACCGGTCCTTTGGGATGGCACGAGCATGCCACCGGGCGCGTACCCAGGTTGCGGACAGGGGAAGTCCTGTAGATATACAGGACTGCCGCGATATAAGCCACACCTCGGTGATGGACGAATAAACGGCCGTGGACAAGCTCACCACCGGGGGACCGATCGACCCCCGGTGCACTCGTAGATCAGGACAACGCTCGGAAGAAAGGCAGACGACGCGAGGCTGGTGTCGTCGGTGGCGGCCAAGCCAAAATCACTAAATAATGACAGACAAGAGGAACAAAGAAAACGGTTACAGCACCAGGGTATCGGAGACTCAGGCGCCGGCAACTGGGGGACGGCGATCGCCCCAGGGGTCGTCATCAGTCCAAAGCGCCAAAAGAGCAGGAGTGTCTAGGCAGGCTCCTGCCGCCAGCCACGGGGCTGGCAAAAATACTGCCGGCGGGAGTGCGAAACAGGCTCCCGCCAGCGGCCCAAAAGCCGCCGACACTACTGTACCGGCAAACGCAGGTGTTGATACTCCAGGTGGCGACAAAGGAGAAATTGACGCGCCCTCAGGAAGAAAAATCAACATCGGCACCTTCAGCGAGGAAGAACTCTTAAACTTGATGCTCAACTACATAAACACAATGACAACCTTTGTAGAGAAAACCCGGAACGTACATAAGGAGCTGAAAGATACCCTGAAAAACACGAATATAGTCATGAAACAGTACAATAAAATAAGAACCTCGGGGCAAAACGCCAAACAGACAACGGCGACAAAGAGCACAAACACACAAGCAAAAGATGTTCTGCCTCAGGAGAAAACCGACAGCAAGAAGGAACGTGAATCACATATACCGGAAGGCGGGACGGACGGAGAATCAGATCGGCGGGTAGAACAGAATGACAACTACCCAGCACTCAAAGAAATTCGAGAAATAAGAATATTACTTAGAACCCAACAAGCGGCCATAGACAAGCTGAACAAAGCAAGTAATAATAAAGAGCAAGGGCACAATCCAGAACCAGCGCACGGATCAGCGGAGAATACAACGGAGTACCCGGGAACCGAAGGCACACCAACCACGGAGCCGCTGGCCGAGTGGATGGTGGCCAACGGGGGGAAACGGAGAAGAATTCATGAAAGGAAAGACCCACAGCAAGACAAACCAGCTAGGAGAAAACGGGCACCAAGGAAACCAGCTGTAGTGATACAGCCCCCCCCTGATTCAACATCGTACGCGGAAATTGTGAAAAAGGTTAAAACCGTAGTGGCAAACGAGAATCTGGACTACGACATACGCACCAGGAAGACAAAGAACGGTAACATCCTACTAGAACTGCCACAGAAAGAGCAAGCTGATCGAGTAGCAGAAGCAGTAAGAAGCACGATGGGCGACCTAGTCGTAAGAAGACCTAGTCCTAGTACGACGATATTAATCTCTGGAATTGAGGACACGGTAGAGCCGGAAGAACTCAAGCGGGCGCTTATAAACTTCGACCAAGACCTCGAGGGAGTCGGCGAGATTAAAATACGGAAGAACAAATACAATAGAACAACGATCATCCGAGCGCCGATCAAGGCAGGGCAGAAACTGGTTGCGGTCAGGAAAATAAAGATTGGATGGGCAGTATGCCGCATTAAAGAAATTAACGCAAGAACAGAGGCTTGTAACAGATGCAGGATGAAAGGGCACATAGCGAAAGCTTGCGAAGGTCCTGAGAGGAGGAGATGCTACCACTGCAAAAAAGAGGGCCACCTCATCGCCGACTGCAGAGCAAGGGACAAAAATGACAGAGAAGACGCCGAACCTCTTCAAGCAGGGACAGCCCTGAACCCGCCTGCCTCCGGACAGGGAGCCCTTGAGGAAGAGAACGCGAAATGCACTTAAAAATTCTGCAAGTGAACATAGGGAACTGCAGAGCAGCACAGGACCTGGAACGTGCCACTGCAACCCGCGAAGAAATAGACGTCCTCATCACAAGCGAACAGCACAAAAATGAGGAAGAAAATTGGTATAGCGACGCAGGGAATCTAGCCGCAATATCAAAAATGGGTGACAGAATTACTATAGACGAAGTGGGACCACGCGAGGACAATTTTAGGTGGATAGAAATCGATGGAAAACGAATCTATAGCTGTTATTGCTCCCCTAACACCGGAACAGATCGATTCAAAGACTTTCTAACGCGGCTGGAAACAAGCATAAGAGGAGCCAACAAGCCAGTTGTGGTAGCTGGAGACTTCAACGCTCACTCACCACACTGGGGCAGCCCAACCGAAGATCTAAGGGGAGAGCTGTTGGTAGACATGATATCAGCCACAAAGCTGTGCGTATGCAACTCCGGAAACGAGCCGACCTTCGTCAGAGGAGCATCCGAATCCCACATCGACGTGACAATGGTATCAGAAGGACTTATGCCATACGTGAGAAACTGGAAAGTACTCGATGAAGAATCTTTAAGCTTGCATAGATATATACGCTTCGACATCGCAACGAAACGCCAACGAACAACTCAAGACTGCAAAGGATGGCAAACAAAGAAAATGAACTTAGACATACTACAAGAATTCGTTAGAAAAGAAATGCAAACGCACATACCAAACGAACAGCATCAGACTGACGAAATTATCGAAGAATACTCAAGGATGCTAACGAGAGCAGCGGATGCCTGCATGCCGAGGAAATCTGGCAAATGCAACAGACAACCAGTCTACTGGTGGAGCAAAGAAATAGCAGACCTGAGAAAATGCTGCATCAGATGCAAGAGAACTTACCAGCGGAAAAGGAGAAAGAACAACGAAGCAGACTGCGAAGCGGAAAAACTATCATACAAAACAAGTCGGAAAAACCTAGTACAAGCAATCAAGCAGGCGAAAGAAAAGTGCTGGCAGGAAATGTGTGACGAAGTGGAAAGCGACCCGTGGGGCCGACCTTATAAAACGATAGTCAGAAAGTTGAACAGACGACAAGAAATCATAGGGCTAGAAATACCGGGAAGACTCGAAAACATAGTTAAACATCTATTTCCTAGCAAACTAGACGTGGCTACCACTCCTACGCAACAAGTAAACGACAACTACCAACAATACACGGAAATCACTGAAACGGAAATAGTCAACGAGGCAACAAAACTACAAAACGGAAAATCGACCGGGCCGGATGGAATTACCAACGAACAGTTAAAGGTTGTGGCCAAAATGGATCCTAAACGCATCGCGCACATCTACAACAGATGCCTGAGGGAGGGTTACTACCCTAACAAGTGGAAGACAGCTAGGCTAGTACTGGTACAGAAACCAGGAAAACCCGACCAAGAACCATCGTCATTCAGACCACTATGCATGCTTGACACAATCGGCAAGTTATTCGAAAGGGTACTAAAAAATAGGCTGACCAACTACTTAGAAGAAACGGGAGCGATAAGCGACAGGCAGTTTGGATTCAGAAGGGGCAGATCGACCATAGATGCAATTAAAAAACTACAATCCATCATCAAGACAGGAAACAGCAAGAAGAAGGTCGTAGGGATGCTCACACTTGACGTTAGCAACGCCTTCAACGCGGCCCCCTGGGAGAAAATTATGGAAGCACTTGGAAAAAAGGACGTTCCCCAATATCTACGCGGAATAATAGGCAGCTATCTGAACAACAGGAAGATACTACATACATTGAATGGAACAACAAGGCAATTTAGTGTAGAGCGCGGCGTACCACAAGGATCAGTGCTGGGACCATGTTTATGGAATGCTATGTACGACAGCCTGCTCAGACTGGAGCTCCCAAGTGACGTGGAAATCATAGCGTTTGCGGATGATGTAGCAGTTGTCGCGACAGCTAAACACTGCTGCGACCTAGAGGAAAAACTGGAAGAGACGTACGAGCTAGTGGATACATGGATGCGCAACCATGGGCTCCACCTGTCCGAGCAAAAAACAGAAGCTATTGTCTTTACGGGCAGATATAAAGACAACTCAATGAGGGTGCAATGTGGAAACACCGTAATAACATCAAAGGATTCCGTGAAGTATCTAGGGGTTTACATGGACAGGAGGTCGAGTTATAAAGAACATGCAACGATTACAGCGAAGAAGGCAATGGAAACGGTCAGACAAATGGGGTACATCCTACCAAACGTGGGCGGTGCCACTCAAGGAAGAAGACGATTATTGGCTACTGTGGTAACATCCAAACTGCTGTACGGGGCCCCCTGCTGGCAACAAGACATGACGGAAATGGCGTGGAGGAAGTTGGAGACCGTCTACCGAAGGATGTCTATCATCACCGCATCCGCCTACAGAACCATATCACACGACGCCATCGGCGTGATTGCATCAGCAGCACCACTTAGAGTCAAGGCAAAAATACGAACAGATGGATACAACAGGCAACATACAGAAGAGACCAAAAGACAAGCAGAAGAAAAATGGCAGGAAGACTGGGCAGCAGCGAAAAACGGAAAATGGACAAGGAGACTCATCCCAAACATCTCAATGTGGACAAACCGGAGACACGGGAATGTGAACTTCCATCTAACACAATTCCTCTCCGGTCACGGTGCTTTCGGGGAATATTTACACCGGTTCAAAATAAGAAGCACGGCGAAGTGCCAACTATGCTCGAACGACAACGATAACGTCGAACACGCAGTTTTCAACTGCGACGCATGGCACAACATACGAAGAGATCTGGAGGTGTACATCGGCAAGAAACCAACCCCCGACAACGTGGTCAGTCTAATGCTCGGCTCCAAGGAGAACTGGGACAGGATCGAAGGTGCGGTGCAGAAGATTCTAAGGGCGAGAGAGAAGGTCGAGCGGGAAGCAGAACGGACGAGGGACCTAATCGTTTATGTGAGAACGTGAGCTGAATGCTAAACTGGAGACATATTGTAAAGCAACATTATTTATTTTTGTAATTTATAATGTAACTTATGCAATGAAATGTAATGTATTGGAAAGTAAATTGTAATTTGTGATGTAATGTAATTTATGAAATTTATTATGTAACTTATACAATTATCTACTTACCTATGTATTTGATGTAATTTATTCGATGTAATTTATTTGATGTAATTTATTTGATGTAACTTGATGCAATTTATTTGATGTAATTTGATGTAACTGTTTTTGTTGAAATAAACGATGCAACACGGGAGGCAGTAGTGCTAACGCAATTCCCTCCCGTATTGCGATTTGAAATTTAAAAAAAAAAAAAAAAAAAAAAAAAGGTTAGGTTAGGTTAGGTTAGGTTAGGTTAGGTTAGGTTAGGTTAGGTTAGGTTAGGTTAGGTTAGGTTAGGTTAGGTTAGGTTAGGTTAGGTTAGGTTAGGTTAGGTTAGGTTAGGTTAGGTTAGGTTAGGTTAGGTTAGGTTAGGTTAGGTTAGGTTAGGTTTGGTTAGGTTAGGTTAGGTTAGGTTAGGTTAGGTTAGGTTAGGTTAGGTTAGGTTAGGTTAGGTTAGGTTAGTTAGGTTAGGTTAGGTTAGGTTAGGTTAGGTTAGGTTAGGTTAGGTTAGGTTAGGTTAGGTTAGGTTAGGTTAGGTTAGGTTAGGTTAGGTTAGGTTAGGTTAGGTTAGGTTAGGTTAGGTTAGGTTAGGTTAGGTTAGGTTAGGTTAGGTTAGGTTAGGTTAGGTTAGGTTAGGTTCTCCCCCGACGGGACCCACCTTGACGTGGTGGGGGAGCTTGCGGGCCCTTAATTGGGTCTTACTAAGCGGTCCCAGATCCCGGCTCTGACCTTAATTGGTTGGAGTCGGGGTGGCGGTCTCCCGGTCCTGGGACAAGGAGCAGCGGACCAGCCACATCCGAGATTGGGAGTCCTGGCGGTCCGGGTAGGTGTCGGTCTCTATCCGAAGCGTATGCTGAGGAGGGGACCACATCTATTCGGGCGTCGGGACGACCTAGAGTTCGGTGAAGCTGGTCGTGGATCAATGTGTCACCGGCTTGCCTTAATTGGCTGGCCGGTGACGAAGACGGCGGCGGCGGTCCAGTCACACCCAGTACGGAGAAGGCCCGGCGGATCGAGGGCATGTGCAGTTCCCGGAAGGGGCTGCCCTCTCGGACGTCGGGTCAATCCAGGAACAGTGTGGCTGGCCGCCAAGAACAGGGCATGATCGGGACCGGGAGACTGAAGAGTTGCAGGCCGGTCGACGAACGAAGACGTCCCGGGGGGTCGAGGCGTGGCCCCTAGGCAAGGTGGCCGAAGATGGTTGACCGCGCCTCCCCCCCGGTCGACCGGTGGACGAGAGGAGACCGACCTGCAGTTGGAAGACGCGACAGCTGAAGATCTCGCTGGAGCGTGGAGCAGCCCACAGAAGATTCTTGACCATAGTTAAGCTCCTTAAAATGTGGGCCGAAGGCCGAAAAGAGGTTAGAGCCCCCTTTTTGTTACGGTACTAAGGTACCCCGCGGCATAGCTACGTGTGGTTTCGTACCCGTAGCTATGCCGCCGATGGAAGTATTGTGTTTTGTCCCTTAATATTGTAATGTTTTTGGATTTTCACAATAAACGATGTGGCCAGGGAGGAAGTAATGCCTAACGGCGGTTCCCTCCCTGGCCACGATTTCGAAGTGTAAAAAAAAAAAAAAAAAAAAAGGTTAGGTTAGGTTAGGTTAGGTTAGGTTAGGTTAGGTTAGGTTAGGTTAGGTTAGGTTAGGTTAGGTTAGGTTAGGTTAGGTTAGGTTAGGTTAGGTTAGGTTAGGTTAGGTTAGGTTAGGTTAGGTTAGGTTAGGTTCGGTTAGGTTAGTTTGGGTTAGGTTGGGATTGGGTTAGGTTAGGTTAGGTTAGGTTAGGTTAGGTTAGGTTAGGTTAGGTTAGGTTAGGTTAGGTTAGGTTAGGTTAGGTTAGGTTAGGTTAGGTTAGGTTAGGTTCGGTTCGGTTAGGTTAGGTTAGGTTAGGTTAGGTTAGGTTAGGTTAGGTTAGGTTAGGTTAGGTTAGGTTAGGTTAGGTTAGGTTAGGTTAGGTTAGGTTAGGTTAGGTTAGGTTAGGTTAGGTTAGGTTAGGTTAGGTTCCCCCTCATGGAACTCACCTTGTCGTGGTGAGGGGGCTTGTGTTCCTCTGCGACCCTGAGAGCTAGGTTAGGTTAGGTTAGGTTAGGTTAGGTTAGGTTAGGTTAGGTTAGGTTAGGTTAGGTTAGGTTAGGTTAGGTTAGGTTAGGTTAGGTTAGGTTAGGTTAGGTTAGGTTAGGTTAGGTTAGGTTAGGTTAGGTTAGGTTAGGTTAGGTTAGGTTAGAGTTGGGGTTAGGTTAGGTTAGGTTAGGTTAGGTTAGGTTTAGGTTAGGTTTTGGTTAGGTTAGGGTTGGTTAGGTTAGGTTAGGTTAGGTTAGGTTGGGTTAGGTTAGGTGTGGTTAGGTTAGGTTTGGTTCGGTTAGGTTAGGTTTGGGTGGGTTAGGTTAGGTTAGGTTGGGTTAACTCACCTTGTCGTGGTGAGGGGCTTGAACGGTTGTTCGTCGGGGACCAGTGCTATGCCAACCAGGGTCTCCCATGTTGGACAGGACTGGGCCGCGGCGGGCAACCTGACTAAGCAGTTCCAAGGGTAGGGCGGGCTCTTTAGCCTTGGCTGGCAACCGTCCTAGGGGAAGGAAAACCCCGATAAAAAACCCCCTGGCGGTAGGGCTAAAACGTAAAGGAGAGGCACCTTTTTAAAAAACTGAATATGGACGTTGTCAATAAGAAGAAAGTTACGGTCGCAGGAGATTCGGATGCTCCAGGACCGGCGGCTGGGGGCCGGTGCGCGCCCCAGGCGTCGTCATCACAGTCACGCACCAAAAGGGTAGCGGTGGGGAGGCAGGCCGCTACCGCCAGCCACGGGGCTGGTAACACTACTGCTGGGGGGAGTGCGAAACAGGCTCCCCGGTGGCGAAGCCACTTCAGCTACTGTAGGCAACAAATCGGAGGAAACAAGGACCGGCACTAACTTGGAGAGGAAACTGTCGAAGCTGACCAAACCGGTGGAAACCCAGTCTTTAGAGTCTGCGCCTTCATCGGAACTGTGTTTAGAAGATGAAGGTAAAACCCCTTCCGCAAGGAAGACCCGCGGAGCAGCTCCTGTGAAGAAGACGTTCGAGGAGGTGCTGGACGCCGTGCTCCATACGGTGGAACGTTTGGAGAAAGAGGTCGGCTTCACCCCCAACACCAAGACGGAGATCAAACAGTTGATCGTCACTCTTGGTAAGGGTGAAGAGCCCTCCTGCTGAGCCGCACAGGCGGGCACCCTCCGCCTGTGTCTCCGGCAATCTCAACTGGGACGCAGACAGAGGCTGTTCCCTCCGGCACGGGGGTGGAAGTGTGTACCGTAGAGGTGGGCACTGACACCCCGTGCTGGTGGGAGGATTCTCTGTCTGGCCCGCGTGAGTTGCCGGGGCAGCTGCAGAGGCAACCGCAACGGCAGCAGCAGCAGTCGCAACAACAGCGGCAGCAGCGGCAGCAGCAGCAGCAAAAACAGCGGCAGCAGCAACAGCAGCAGCGGCAGCAGCAACAGCAACAGCAGCAGCGGCAGCAGCAGAAACAGCAGCAGCGGCAGCAACAGCAGCGGCAGCGGCAGCAGCAGCAGCAGCAGCAACCGCAGCAGCAGCAGCAGCAACAGCAGCAGCAGCAGCAACAGCAGCAGCAGCAGCAACAGCAGCAGCAGCGGCAGAGGAAGCAGCGGAAGCAGGAGAAGAGGCCGCACCAACAACAGCGGGACGGTTCTCCAATCCAGGGACGCCCTCTACAATCCTCATCTGTCCCCGTTCCCGGCCAGACCTCCTGGGTGGAGGTCGTGAAGAGGGGACGGAAACGAGCAGTGGCGGGTCAGTCCGGACCTGCACCTAGGGCTGTGAATACGGACCCGAAGGTGGCCCTCGTACGGAGGCGCGTCCCCTCGGCGGTTGTCATTGACCGTCCGACTGGAGAAGGTGACGTTGACCTCTGTTATGAAGAGGGTCGCACAGAGGGTCGACCAAAGGCCCTGGGTGTAAACGTCCGGACTACGAGAAGGACGAGGGCCGGCGGCATTCTGTTGGAGGTGGAGGATGCCGCATCCGCGGACAAGCTCGCCGATGCGGTCCGTAATGTGGCGGGGAAAGACGCGAGGGTCAACCGACCCGAACGACGGACCCCGGTTCTACTGTTGGGCGTCCCGGATTGGTGTGAGGTCGGGGACGTCGAGAGCGGCCTGGCCCGCGCTGGCCTCGTTCGGGAGGACTACGCGAGGGGTGACAATTCATCCGTCACCTTGCGTGGTAGTCCTAACGGGCGAGGTTGTATGGTGGCCCGCGTCGACGCTACGTACCCGGCGGCTCTTAAGCTCGCCGAGTCACGTAGCGTCGTCGTCGGGTGGACCAAGTGCAGGGTCAGGCTGCTCGAGAAGAGCAGACCGACCTGCTTCCGCTGCCGGCAGCCCGGGCATTTCGTGGCCCAGTGCAAGGTCGAGGTGATCGGCACTGGGCCGAAGAAGAGGAAGGAGGAAGAAGAGGCCTCGGATCCATGCGGGACGGCGAAGGAGGTCAGGCGGCCGGGGTCGCCCGTCGGTGAATCCCAATCGTGATGGAGGTAAGGCTAGTTCAAACTAACCTCAACCACTGTAGTGAGGCTCAGGACCTGTTCTGGGACTTTGTTGGGCGGGAGGACATCTCAGTCGCCCTCGTCAGCGAACCGTATGACGTCAACCGATCCGGTTGGCTCATCGATTCGTCTGGCGGGGCGGCTCTTGGTGTCCTCTCTCCTGGTCTCTCACTCGGAGACCCGGAGATAGGCGATGGGTACGTGGCAGCGACTGTGGGTGGCGTTTTGCGCGTCTACAGTTGCTACGCGCCCCCTCGTCTGTCACCAACAGAGTTCGGACAGCTCCTGAGCTGCCTCGAGGTAAGTGCGGCGGTCTTCCGGGGTACCGGAGTGGGGCTTGTTGTTGCAGGCGACTTCAACGCCCACTCCGCTGCCTGGGGGGGCCGACTCACGGACCTAAGGGGCGCTGATCTCTGCGCTTTGGCCGACGCTCTTGGCCTCGTCGTAGTCAACAGCGGGTCGGTGCCAACGTTCTTCGGGAGAGGAAGAGGGTCTGTAGTCGACGTTACTTTAGCCTCCGAGGCCTCTTTCAGGAGACTTCGGGGGTGGACCGTACGCACGGATATTGAGAATCTCAGTGATCACCACCACGTGACCTTCTCGTACCGTGTCGAACGTCGCCAGGCACCATCGGGCATCGCTGCCGGAGAGCCCCGCGCGGGTCGTGTTCATCCGGGCTGGAGAACAGACCGGATGGATTCCGATCTGCTCGCGGCCGCGGTGGTCGTGTCCGGGTGGGTGGGGGCGTCTTCGTCCCCGGGAAGCCTTCCTCCTGTCGATGGCGCGGAGTTCGGGGTGGAGCGACTCGTTTCACAAGTGGCCGGGGCTTGCGATATAGCCCTCCCTCGGAGGAATAAACACCCCCGTGGGAGAAAACCGGTCTACTGGTGGAACGAGGACATCGCTTCAGCCCGGGCGATCTGCGTGCGTCGTAGGAGGGAGGTCACTAGACTCCGTGCCCGTGGCGGTGACAACACCGCCACGGTTGCGGCCGAAAGTGAATTCCGGTCAGCTCGGAAAGAGCTGAAGCACCGCATTCGCACTGCGAAGGCGAAGTGTTGGACGGAGTTGGTCCGTAGCGTGGACGACGACCCATGGGGAAAGCCGTATAAGGTCGTTCTAAGGAAACTCCGCGGGCCAGCCGCGACGGCGACGATGGAGCCGCGTTTCGTACGCGACGTCGCCGCCGTCTTGTTCCCGAGCCGACCTCCCCCGAGCGTCGGTGACGGAGAGGCGCCCGTCCGCGTTGTCGAGGAGAGATCGGTCGTTCCGAGTTCTCCTCGCAGAGGTCTCAGCGGCAGTCGATCGGTTCAAGTCGCGGGACAGGGCTCCGGGTCCGGACGGTATACCGAGCCGGGTCTGGGGTGTTGTTCACGCGACTTGGCCGACGATGCTGCTGGGCGCGTTTAACGCCTGCTTGAGGAGCGGAACCTTCCCCGGGCGCTGGAAGCGAGCTCGCCTCTCGCTTCTCAGCAAACCGGGAAAGCCCGAGGGGGTGCCGACTTCGTATCGGCCGTTGTGTCTTCTCGACGACGTGGGGAAGATCCTGGAGTCGCTGCTGGTGAGTCGGATGGAGGCTCACATGTCCGGAACGGGGATCGTGCTGTCGGATAGGCAGTACGGTTTCCGGAAAGGACGATCCACCGACGACGCTCTGCGGAGGTTTGTGCGCGTCTAGCAAACGCGCGCAGCTCTCAACGGTGGCGTTGGCGGTGAGCCTGGACATCCGCAACGCCTTCAACTCGATCGGATGGGAGGTGATACGCGAGGCGCTCGTTCGTATGGATTTCCCGCCATACCTACGACGGATCATCGAGTCGTATCTGGGCGAGCGAGTTCTGCACCTGTGCGACGACGAACACGGAGAGCCGATCACAATGGAGATCACCTGCGGCGTGCCGCAGGGCTCCGTGCTCGGGCCTCTCCTGTGGAACGTCGCGTACGACTCCGTGTTCCGCCTACCTCTTCCTAGAGGAACGGCCACGTTCGGCTATGCTGATGACACGCTGATCGTGGCCGAGGCGGATACGGTAGTAGAGTTGCAGGACCGCTCGAACGCTGCACTCGCGACGGTCGCCGGGCACGTCCGGCAGCTGGGCCTGCGGCTTGCCGTCGAGAAGACGGAGGCCGTAGTGTTCACAAACCGTCGCGGGACAGCCGAACCCCGGATTCTCCTCGAGGATGTGAACGTACAGCTAGGAGAGTCCCTGAAGTATCTAGGAGTGGTGCTGGATGGTAAGGGGACCATGTTCGGTAAGCACTTGCGTGCTGCCGCCGTAAAGGCGCAGCGAATGATGTCCGCCCTCTCTGGGCTCATGCCGAACATCGGCGGTCCGCGGAGTGCCGTAGGCGCCTGCTCGTGAGCGTCGTGCATTCAGTAATGTTGTACGGCGCTCCCGTGTGGGGTCCTACGTTGCGCTATGACCGTCGGAGCGCCGAGGTTCTGTCTCGAGTCCAGCGGGGGGCGGCCATCAGGAGCGTATGTGCGTACCGTACAGTCTCCCATGATGCTGTACGGGTCATCGCGCGTATACCTCCGATCGATCTAATGGCCGAGGAACGCTTCTTAGCGTACGAAGCCAGGAAGGCGTTGTTATCGGCAGCGGCTGAACGGCCCGGAGAGACGACAGGTTCGTCGAGCGAACCGTCGGACGGTGTCCTCTCACCGAGGGCCCGGACGATGGAGGAATGGGCCTGGAGGATCTGTCACTGGGACGCTCCCGACGGCAGTGGTCGGGATTGGACCAGGAAGCTGATCCCTCCCGGGCTTCTCGACCGGTGGGTGACTAGGACACGAGGTGAGATGACGTTCCACCTCTCTCAGCTGCTTTCGGGGCACGGCTGTTTCAACCATTTTTTGAGTCGGATCAGCCGTGCCCCGGCGGCCGGGTGTTGTCATTGCGGTGAGACACCCGGTTCGTTCAGCGGAGAGGTGGATGACGTGTCTCACACTCTCCTTCGCTGCGAGGCGTTTGAGGGTGCCCGAAACGAGCTGATCAGTGTGATCGGCCGTTTCCGGCCTTGTGACCTAGTTGCCCGCATGCTGGAGTCTCCGGCTAAGTGGGATGCGGTGGCCCGATTCGCTTCGACTGTGATGACGGCTAAGGAAGCGGCTGAGCGTGAGAGACAGTCACTACAGGGGTTGCCTCCATCGCGACGTGGGAGGGGCCGCGGGGCGACTCGTGGTCGTCTGGCCTCTTAAGGGGGGTCAGGGGAATATATTGTAAGGGGAGGTCCTGTAGGGTTACCTGCAGTCCCTCCCCAAAAATATGTAAAGTTGTATGTATATAATTCTTTTTATAATTGTATATATTTTTTACTTTGTTTTATTTTGTATATATATATATTGTTTCTTTTTTTATTAAATTGAAAATTGTATATATATTGATTGTTACTGGGGTGGGTGTGGAGCCCACCCCAGATTGAAACGCTTATGTAACATGTTTTATGTGTTAAATAAACGATGGCGACCCACTGCCCGAAGTTTTGCTTAACGGCTTTCCGGGCAGTGGGTGTATTGCCGATACCGTAATAAAAAAAAAAAAAAAAAAAAGGTTAGGTTAGGTTAGGTTAGGTTAGGTTAGGTTAGGTTAGGTTAGGTTAGGTTAGGTTAGGTTAGGTTAGGTTAGGTTAGGTTAGGTTAGGTTAGGTTAGGTTAGGTTAGGTAGGTTAGGTTAGGTTAGGTTAGGTTAGGTTAGGTTAGGTTAGGTTAGGTTAGGTTAGGTTAGGTTAGGTTAGGTTAGGTTAGGTTAGGTTAGGTTAGGTTAGGTTAGGTTAGGTTAGGTTAGGTTAGGTTAGGTTAGGTTAGGTTAGGTTAGGTTAGGTTAGGTTAGGTTAGGTTAGGTTAGGTAAGGTTAGGTTAGGTTAGGTTAGGTTAGGTTAGGTTAGGTTAGGTTAGGTTAGGTTAGGTTAGGTTAGGTTAGGTTAGGTTAGGTTAGGTTAGGTTAGGTTAGGTTAGGTTAGGTTAGTTTAGGTTAGGTTAGGTTAGGTTAGGTTAGGTTAGGTTAGGTTAGGTTAGGTTAGGTTAGGTTAGGTTAGGTTAGGTTAGGTTAGGTTAGGTTAGGTTAGGTTAGGTTAGGTTAGGTTAGGTTAGGTTAGGTTAGGTTAGGTTAGGTTAGGTTAGGTTAGGTTAGGTTAGGTTAGGTTAGGTTAGGTTAGGTTAGGTTAGGTTAGGTTAGGTTAGGTTAACCGCAATTTCACCCAAACTTCGTGAAAAAAATGTGCGCGTCGGAAGCGCAGGGTCGTAGCGCGTCGACTCACGTCGAGCTTTTGATGCTAGCCCTATCGGTTCCCGAGTTATGGGCCCTTAAGTAAAAAAGGCCGTTTTTCAGTTTTCCAGGGGCCGCCGCGGCCCTATGGGCGCTAGAAGGGTTGCGGCGGGCGATTCGGACGGGCGACAATATTCGGCATCGATCGGTGAAAACCCCGAGTCCGTAGCCCTTCCGGTTCCGGAGATACGGGCCCGCGAAGTCGAATGTTCGAGTTTTCGCGAGTTTTTTTCCAAGATTTTCGGTTTTTCTGGGCTCATTTGGCCCGTAGCGTAAGGTTGGTACTTTTTTCGACGCCGCCGGACGCGTCTCGGCCGTCCGCATCGACTGACGTTCTCGGATTTTCGATAGCTGTCACGGTTCCCGAGAAATATCCCTTTTTCCGTAAAAACGCCGTTTTTTCTCGGTTTTTTTGCGTTAGGTACGTTAGGTTGGTATCTTAGAGCGTAAGGTTGGTACTTCTGACCGCGGATCCTTATTGTACACATTCAGGAGCTTCGAACGGCACCGGTCCCGAGCCGATCGGAGGACCCTTTTTTTTCAGGAATTTTCGATGGGTAGGGATACGTGGTCGAAAAAATTTCAAACCCCCCCTACGGTCTCCGACCCGGGCGGGAATTGTGGGCACGGGCGAGCCGACCCCGAATCCGTTGAAACGATCCCCGAAATCCCAACGGCCGGGGAGTTACGGCCGTTTGAAGTTCGGGGGGGGGGGAGGGGAAAATTTTTGTTTTTGACTTTTCCGGGATTTTTCTTCCGGGGATCGTTAGAGGAGCTCTCCAGGAACGTTTCGACGTAAGAACGGTCCGCGTGTCGCGAACACGGAGGGAGTTACGGCGTTTTAAAGTCTGCGCTCGGGGGGGTGGAAGCTATATATTTTTACGAAAAAATCGAATTTCTACCGTCGGAGTGCGTGCGATCGCAACGGACCTGGGGGGGGGACTCGTAGGCCCGTACGAGACGGTTCGATCGGCGCGGGTCCGGTCCCTTAGTTCGCAATAGGACGGTAGTTATGAATTTTCCAAAATCGAGGGGGAGGGGTGTGTCGGTTTCCGGAGTAGGTGGAGTCGGGTGTTTTTTCGACGGGATCCGGTCCGCGGGGTCGGCACGAGCGTTTTCGGTCCTCTCGGACCATGCCGTAAAACCAATATCTCAGGAGTTATCCCGGAATCCCTTCGTTGTTCAACTCGACCGCCTCCGACGAGACGCCGATACGCAGGCGGTGCCCGCGGTCCTTACGGTTTCGGGTGACGGTCCTAAGGGATCTTAGATTTCGGGTGACGGTTTTCAGGGATTTTACGGTCCCAAGGGATCTTTATCGTTTCGGGTGATGATTTTTTGTTTTTCGACCGATTTTCGCGCTCGAGGCACCGTCGCATCCGTCTCGCGACGCACGGCCGTCGCCGCGTCGGGCGCGCCAATCGGTCAAAAATCGAGTGAGTTATCGCATTTCGAGTGCGTCGATACGAAATATATTTATTTTAGCCGCCACGGGGACCGGTACGCGCGCCACGGCCGTACGGAAATATTATATAAATAACACTATATACGCGGCCGCGCGTTTCTCCGACGATCGCCGAGATATCGCGTCGCGTACGATTCATAATTATTATACAGGTACGCGTTCGATATATGTATATGTATATATGTATAATAATAATACCGGCTCTCGGCGGCCAATTATATTCGGCCGGTTCGTTATCGCGCAAACGCGCGCGATTGTGCGACCGTCGTCGATTTCGACGGCTTCACGCGTATAGGTAATTAACGCGAATTCCGTCGCCGGGCTTTCGATAAACTATAATAATATTATTATATCGCGTCGTTTTCGTTTTCGTTTTCGTTTTCGTTTTCGTTGTCGTGACACACAACACGGCTAGTAATATAAATACGTCTTAGAATTCTACGGGTATAATATTACGTGTTACGAGTTTTGGTATCCAAAATTTTTGTTTTATGAATATCGGTTCGCGAGGTCAAGGGATTTTCAACGGGTCTCGGATTATGGGACAGTTAACGTTTCGTATCCGTTTTAGTGGATTACGCCTACCGGGGATACCACTAAAAAAAAACGCGCCTTGTGCTGTACCCCAAGGGTGGTGTGGAAATCAGCACGTAAGATCATCATTTTATAGAAAAGCGTGTTTGAAAAACAAAACAAAAAAAAAAAAAAAAACGAATACGACTCCACGACGCGAGCACGGATCGAACCCGCGACCAGCGTCGTCTCGACGCACCGCGGCGGTCACCGCGCCGCGATCACCTCATGACTTCGAACAACGATATCGTGATATTTAAACGGTGTGACGAGATAGCGAGACCCGGGGATATTTTTCGCAGCGCGCGCGTTAACACAAACACCTGTCGGTCCAACGTAAGCGCGTTATCCAACAAGTGGCGTATGATATACCAAAGGTGAATTCCTTCACGGATCGTATGGAATTACACGTTATAGACGCTATTCTCGCAAATGCCATACACCGTACCAGTGTGTAATGTAGCAATAATTCGATTTTTGTCAAAACCTTTAAAACCGCGAACCAAGGGTGTGAAATGCCTAGTACGACGTTTTCGTAAAACGGTCGCTCGATTACGAACAGTGATGGAGTTACGACGTTGGTCGGGATGGTAAAAATTTTTTTTTTAAAAAAAATCGATTTCCGACCCATAGAATCGGAACCCCCTTCGTTTTTTAAAGCTTTTTCGCGTCTTGCGTTTTTTTCGTATCTCTAACGGTTGCCGAGATATCACGATTCGAATTTTTTTTTTTTCGCATAAACGCGATTCCGACAACCGCGTATAGTGCCCGTACACGCAGCCGGCGTATTTCGCGAAAAGTCGAATTTCGCACACAGAACGTTCGAAAAACGTTATAACCCCTCGAACCAACTGCGAGAAACGTAGAGCGGTGCGCGCACGACGTTTTAGTGTAAAACGGTCCCTGATTTATGAATATCGAAGGATTTATGACGTTTTGAATGTCGCGGCGGGGGTGTGAAAAAAGTTTTTTTTTACGAAAAATCGATTTTCGACCCATAGAATCGGAACCCCCGTCGTTTTTTAAAGCTTTTTCGCGTCTTGCGTTTTTTTCGTATCTCTAACGGTTGTCGAGATATTTCGATTTGAATTTTTTTGTTTTCGTATAAACGCTATTCTCGCAACGCCGTACAGTACCGTGTATACGTAACCGGGGTGTTTGGCGAATAATCGAATTTTTGTCAAAACCTTTAAAACACGTTGACCCCTCGTACTGCGGGTGGCAAATGTAGAAGAGCAGTGCCGGCACGACGTTTTCGTGCAAAAACGGTGCCTCAGTTACGAATAGTGAGGGATTTATGACGTTTTAAAGTGTACGTTGGGGGGGTAAAAAAATTTTTTTAAAAATCGATTTTCGACCCATCGAATCCGATTCCCCGGCGTTTTATAAAGCTTTTTCGCGTCTTGCGTTTTTTTCGTATCTCTAACGGTTGTCGAGATATTTCGATTCGAATTTTTTGTTTCTTTTCGTATTTATTACGTCGTGTGTATAATATATTATTATATTATATTATTAATATTTCTCGGCGGCCAATTTTCCGTCGGCCGGTCCATTATCGCACCCCGGCGTCGATTCGATTTCGGTAATTACGAGTGTTTCACCGAAATAGATGAGTAATCGTGTACACGTGCCGGCCAATCGGACAAACCCTCTTAATTATCGCGCGTTGTTTTCGTCGTCGGAGCGCACAACACGGCTATTAAAACGAAAATATTTATACATTATACCGAGCGCCGTCGTCCAAGCAGCAGTGTCTTCCGTGCAACAGCGTTTTCCATGCAACAGCGTCGTATTTTTTTTTGTTTGAAACCGTATCAAACTATTATTTTTGTTTTCCTTTTCTAAAAGTCACGCCGACTTTAAGGTAATTTCAAAAAAAAAAAAAATTTTCAAAAATAATAAATTTTTATAAATGTTTTGTATGTTTTCGTAGATAGTGTACCTGTACTGACGTTCAGACAGAATGGAATCGAAAGTCAACGAAGGATCGGACGTGAAGGTAATTTAAAAAAAAAAAAAAAAAAAAAAAATTTCAAAAATAATATTTTATTATAAATGTTTTGTTTTCGTACACACGTAATAGTTTCAACCGCTCAACCGGAAGGCCATGTCCAAATATCTAATCGAGCCGTCGTCGACGTAGACAGTTTTGCCGTCGTATTTGATCACCTCGGCGCATACAAACAAACGATCGTCCGATGAACATTAAGTTCGGAAAACATGCCTGTTTCGCGAAAAAATGCGAAAATATCAAGCTATTGGACGCGTATTTTTCTGGAAAAGGTACGATTTATATCGGCTTACATAATTTTTTTTCTTTTTAAAATTATAATCGTTTGCTAAAATTTATATGGTGGTGTCAGGTGTCCGTTTAGAATTTACTCTGCAAGACCCGTCGTCCACCGTACAACCGATATACGTACTAATATCGTACGATAGACCCGCCGAAAATTCGTCGTCATCGTCCAGCGACGATACCGACACCGATCCCGGCGACGAAATCGCAGAGGTACATCGGTTTTTTTTGTCATATATAAATTTAACTATATCGTACGTGGTGGTTACTAACAAAATAACCGTCTGATTTAATTTTAGGTAACTCGTATACCGTGGCGGCAACGATTCCTGGAAAGTTTTATATTTCCCGCTTTCGGCAAACTCCGTAGAGACAGCCGGTCCGTCGTGCATTGTGGCGATCCGTCCACCCAAAGCGCGGACATGAATTGGTAAATTTAGGTGTACCCTGAGGACTATGAGGCGTTTTCGAATAACGTTTTCAATTGATGAATAGCGATGGTTTTGAAAACGTTATGTTCATGTAAGTGTGAATCGTGTTTGTAATTTTATATGCTATTTACACGAACACACCGCCACACATGGTCTTCAGTTGCCCGTGCCAGTGTTCCGTCAACACATTGTCCAGTTTCACGATCTCTGCCATCTGTCCATTCGGTTATTCCAGGTCCACGTCGCGGTCACGTTTACGGCGCATTCGAAGTCCAGGGTCGTGAAGTGCGTTCGGCAAAAACTACTGTCCGTCTTTAAGAACCCAACCATCTATTGTGCCCACCTCGTGTACGACCAGGTGTACTTTCGTGCTAAGTCATTCAGGGCACAGGTCCCCGCCTTGCCCTTTATGACTTACGTCCAAGCGTACGATCCGGGCGTACACAGGGTGCGGCTTTCCAACGCCGTATCACCATTTGTCTGGGCCGTATTCGGCGGGCCTGCTCTTTTGAGCAGCCGTTTCGAGACTCTCCGGGCACTCGGTGATACCGGCAATGGCCTTAGTAGGTTGCGTTCTTACTGTCAGTGTTGTTTAGAAGGGCCATCACTGCGGTTCGAAATGGTTTTCAGCAACCATTCACCAACACAGATCCTGGGTCTGTTGCCCAGTTACGGGCAGCGCCTAGTGGATTTTGTGGTCGTGAACGAGTTGCTGTCCATCTCGAATACGCAATGGCCGTTGTATATCAACTCAACGTTCAGGTTTTTTGTCGACAGTACTTCACGAATCCTGGCCGAAATTCACAAACGCCATTTCACCAGAAACGTTAGTAATGTTAATCTAATGTATACTGATTTGATTTAAAAACATTTTCTAAATTTTTGATTCTTATTCCACAGGCCCTTGCCGAATTATATGACGTGATCATATTGATGCACTATTTCATCAGCGGCTCGACGTACAGGCTGGATAACCGAAGGACAAAGGTACTGGTTCCCGCCCACCAAACGCATGTCGGTTCGACGGCCAAGGTGAGGCGGAACCAGTACGGTTTTATAAGTGTCAACTGGACGGCAATCGGGCAACACCACACATTGGACCCATCCCAAGTGTGGGAGCATCTGCCTCTCCCAAACGACCGGAAAATCTTGGTGTCAATTTTCAACTCTTTGGGAGAGTACGATCTGATATCCTGCACCGCTGAAGAAGTAATTATCTATTTAATGTTTAATATCGTCGAAGCGTTTAGCCTAACATTTTTGTTTGTTAAATTGTTTTGCAGTGCGCAAATTGGTTAGGTTAGGTTAGGTTAGGTTAGGTTAGGTTAGGTTAGGTTAGGTTAGGTTAGGTTAGGTTAGGTTAGGTTAGGTTAGGTTAGGTTAGGTTCCCCCTCGTGGAACTCACCTTGTCGTGGTGAGGGGGCTTGTGATCCTCTGCGACCCTGAGAGCTATGCCAACGGTGGTGTATTCCACCAGCAGGGTCTCCCATGTTGGACAGGTCAAAGGGTAGAGGACAGACTAAGAGTTCCAAGCCGGCTCTGACCTTAATTGGTTGGAGTCGGCACGGCGGCCTTCCGGACCCGGGACGAAGGAGTTCAGCGGACCAGTCACGCCTAGTAAGGGGAGTAGCGGCATACCGGTTGAGCGCGCGCAGTTCCTAGACAGGTGGTCCAAGATGGAACTGCGCCGCTCCCGCGTCGCCGTGAAGAACCTGAACCGCGTGGCTGGCCCGGGACGAAGAGCGCAGTGGACCAGCCCACTTAGTAAGGGGAAGTAGCGACGTACCGGTCGAGGGCGCAGTTCCTAGACAGGTGGTCCAAGATGGAACTGCGTCGTACCCGGTCGCCGTGAAGACCCGGAACCGTTGGCTGGTCCCTGACGAAAAGGAAAAGCAGAGCCGGGTCCGGGAGGCAGAAGAACAGTCGAACGCGGGATGGGAAATCCTGGTGCTCCGGGAGGGTGGCGTTCGTTTCTGGGTGCGGCCAGAGCGGAACCACTTCTCCCGGGCACAGGAGGACCCCAATCGAAAGCCCAGCAGGAAGAGGAAGGAGGATGCGGTGTACCGGTGAGGAAGCGGCGTTCCTAGGCAGGCGGCCCAGGATGGGACGTCGTTTCCTCCCCGGGCACCGCGAAGACCAGGAGGAAGCATACAAGACGGAGAATGGCGGCGGCGTTCCGGGGATGAAGTGTCGTTCCTAGGCAGGTGGCCCAGGATGGGACGATACTTCCTCCCCGGTCGCCGCGCAGATCAAGACCAAGGAGCGACAGCAGGACGAGGATGGCAGTGCACCGGGGAGGATGCGGCGTCCCTAGGCAGGCGGCCCAGGATGGGACGTCGTCTCCTCTCCGGTCGCAGCGAATACTGGAGAGTCAAGGCGGGACGGAGGATGGCGGCGGCGCACCGGGGATGAGGTGTCGTTCCTAGACAGGCGGTCCAGGATGGGACGACACCTCCTCCCCGGTCGCCACGAAGATCGGCTGACCGGAGACGGGACGGAGAACCGAGGCGTACCGGGGATGAAGCGTCATTCCTAGACAGGCGGTCCAGAATGGGATGACGCTTCCTCCCCGGTCGCCGCGAAGACCGGAGGAGACGCGGAGATCGGTGCTCGGGAAGGACAGGAGGCGGCAGACCAGCGAGGAGGCGACGGCACCAGGCAGGAGGCCAATAGGAGGCGGCGCCAAATCATGGTCACGGAAAGGAGGAAGGAAGGCACGGTGAGACGGCAGCAGCAATATGTGGCTGTAGTACAACGGCGATTAACTAAACTAAATTAGTTAAGTTACACTGATGTGGGCTGAAAGCCGAAACGGGGGGGTTAGAGGCCCCTTATATGTTGTGAAAATACAATTTTTTTTTTATGTAATGTTTTTATTGTATACAAAGGTGTGGTTATTGTTTCAATAAACAATGGGGGCCTGGCGGAAGTAATGCGAAAGCGGTTCCCGCCAGGCCCTCGGTGCAAACTCGTAAAAAAAAAAAAAAAAAAGGTTAGGTTAGGTTAGGTTAGGTTAGGTTAGGTTAGGTTAGGTTAGGTTAGGTTAGGTTAGGTTAGGTTAGGTTAGGTTAGGTTAGGTTAGGTTAGGTTAGGTTAGGTTAGGTTAGGTTAGGTTAGGTTAGGTTAGGTTAGGTTAGGTTAGGTTAGGTTAGGTTAGGTTAGGTTAGGTTAGGTTAGGTTAGGTTAGGTTAGGTTAGGTTAGGTTAGGTTGGGTTAGGTTAGGTTAGGTTAGGTTAGGTTAGGTTAGGTTAGGTTAGGTTAGGTTAGGTTAGGTTAGGTTAGGTTAGGTTAGGTTAGGTTAGGTTAGGTTAGGTTAGGTTAGGTTAGGTTAGGTTAGGTTAGGTTAGGTTAGGTTAGGTTGGTTAGGTTAGGTTAGGTTAGGTTAGGTTAGGTTAGGTTAGGTTAGGTTAGGTTAGGTTAGGTTAGGTTAGGTTAGGTTAGGTTAGGTTAGGTTAGGTTAGGTTAGGTTAGGTTAGGTTAGGTTAGGTTAGGTTAGGTTAGGTTAGGTTAGGTTAGGTTAGGTTAGGTTAGGTTAGGTTAGGTTAGGTTAGGTTAGGTTAGGTTAGGTTGGGTTAGGTTAGGTTAGGTTAGGTTAGGTTAGGTTAGGTTAGGTTAGGTTAGGTTAGGTTAGGTTAGGTTAGGTTAGGTTAGGTTAGGGTAGGTTAGGTTAGGTTAGGTTAGGTTAGGTTAGGTTAGGTTAGGTTAGGTTAGGTTAGGTTAGGTTAGGTTAGGTTAGGTTAGGTTAGGTTAGGTTAGGTTAGGTTAGGTTAGGTTAGGTTAGGTTAGGTTAGGTTAGGTTAGGTTAGGTTAGGTTAGGTTAGGTTAGGTTCTCCCCCGACGGGACCCACCTTGACGTGGTGGGGGAGCTTGCGGTCCCTTAATTGGGTCTTACTAAGCGGTCCCAGATCCCGGCTCTGGCCTTAATTGGTTGGAGTCGGGGTGGCGTCTCCCGGTCCTGGGACCAGGCGCAGCGGACCAGCCACATCCGAGATTGGGAGTCCTGGCGGTCTGGGTAGGTGTTGGTCCTTATCCGAAGCGTATGCTGAGGAGGGGACCACATCTACTTGGGCGTCGGGACGACCTAGAGTTCGGTGAAGCTGGTCGTGGATCAATGTGTCACCGGCTTGCCTTAATTGGCTGGCCGGTGACGAAGACGGCGGCGGCGGTCCAGTCACACCCAGTACGGAGAAGGCCCGGCGGATCGAGGGCATGTGCAGTTCCCGGAAGGGGCTGCCCTCTCGGACGTCGGGTCAATCCAGGAACAGTGTGGCTGGCCGCCAAGAACAGGACGACAACGGGACCGGGAGACGGAGCAGCTGGCCGGTCAACAGACGAAGACGTCCCCGGGGGGTCGAGGCGTGGCCCCTAGGCAAGGTGGCCCGAGATGGTTGACCGCGCCTCCCCCCCGGTCGACCGGCGGAAGAATGGAGACCGGCCCAGCAGGTGGAAGACGGGACGGCTGTTGTATTGGATTGTGTGGTCCTCCGGTACAACTACCGGAGCGTGAAGAAGCCCACTGAAGATCTTTAACTTAGTTAAGATTCTAAGATGTGGGCCGAAGGCCGAAAACAAGGGGGTTAGAGGCCCCCTGTTTTGGTGTAAGGTACTGAGGTACCCCCCCCCCCCCCGCGGCATAGCTACGTGTGGTTTCGTACCCGTAGCTATGCCGCCGAAGAATGTATTGTTTTCCCTTAATTATTTTGTAATTTTGGTTTTTTCAATAAACGATGTGGCCAGGGAGGAAGTAATGCCTAACGGCGGTTAGGTTAGGTTAGGTTAGGTTAGGTTAGGTTAGGTTAGGTTAGGTTAGGTTAGGTTAGGTTAGGTTAGGTTAGGTTAGGTTAGGTTAGGTTAGGTTAGGTTAGGTTAGGTTAGGTTAGGTTAGGTTAGGTTAGGTTAGGTTAGGTTAGGTTAGGTTAGGTTAGGTTAGGTTAGGTTAGGTTAGGTTAGGTTAGGTTAGGTTAGGTTAGGTTAGGTTAGGTTAGGTTAGGTTAGGTTAGGTTAGGTTAGGTTAGGTTAGGTTAGGTTAGGTTAGGTTAGGTTAGGTTAGGTTAGGTTAGGTTAGGTTAGGTTAGGTTAGGTTCCGGCCTGTGGGGCACAAGGTCCGGCCAACAGGTCGCCACGCTGATGGTAGCCAGGGCGACGGCAGCCAGGATCAGCAAGGTGACCGTTGGCTGGACAATTTGTAGGGTGAGAGATCGACGTCCGACGCCAGATAGGTGTCACCGTTGCCACGGATTCGGCCATCGGTCCCGAGACTGCTCCGGACCCGACCTGTCCGCGGCATGCCGGAGATGCGGTGTGAACGGACACCAGGAGAAGGCCTGCAACGCTGGAGACGACCGGTGCGTGGCATGCGAGCGAGAGGGGCTCGCTAGGACAGCGCACCGAACGGGTTCAGGTAGCTGCTCCGCCTGGCGCGAGGCCAACAAACGGTTGCGGGTTAAAGATCGGGCTCCTCCGATAGTAATATCGGAGCGTGAAACGGCCCCAGTAGTTAAGTGACTAAACTGTGGGCCGAAGGCCGAAACGAGGGGGTTAGAGGCCCCCTGTTTTGTTGTGAAACTTTTTATTTTTGTTACCATTGTAACTTTTTATATTTTTGTTTGATATGATGAGTATTTATGTAAATAAACGATGGGGGCCTGGCGGAAGTAATGCGAAAGCGGTTCCCGCCAGGTCCCCGGTGCAAAACTCGAAAAAAAAAAAAAAAAAAGGTTAGGTTAGGTTAGGTTAGGTTAGGTTAGGTTAGGTTAGGTTAGGTTAGGTTAGGTTAGGTTAGGTTAGGTTAGGTTAGGTTAGGTTAGGTTAGGTTAGGTTAGGTTAGGTTAGGTTAGGTTAGGTTAGGTTAGGGGTTAGGTTAGGTTAGGTTAGGTTAGGTTAGGTTAGGTTAGGTTAGGTTAGGTTAGGTTAGGTTAGGTTAGGTTAGGTTAGGTTAGGTTAGGTTAGGTTAGGTTAGGTTATGTTAGGTTAGGTTAGGTTAGGTTAGGTTAGGTTAGGTGAGGTTAGGTTAGGTTAGGTTAGGTTAGGTTAGGTTAGGTTAGGTTAGGTTAGGTTAGGTTAGGTTAGGTTAGGTTAGGTTAGGTTAGGTTAGGTTAGGTTAGGTTAGGTTAGGTTAGGTTAGGTTGGGTTAGGTTAGGTTAGGTTAGGTTAGGTTAGGTTAGGTTAGGTTAGGTTAGGTTAGGTTAGGTTAGGTTAGGTTAGGTTAGGTTAGGTTGGGTTAGGTTAGGTTAGGTTAGGTTAGGTTAGGTTAGGTTAGGTTAGGTTAGGTTAGGTTAGGTTAGGTTAGGTTAGGTTAGGTTAGGTTAGGTTAGGTTAGGTTAGGTTAGGTTAGGTTGGGTTAGGTTAGGTTAGGTTAGGTTAGGTTAGGTTGGGTTAGGTTAGGTTAGGTTAGGTTAGGTTAGGTTAGGTTAGGTTAGGTTAGGTTAGGTTAGGTTAGGTTAGGTTAGGTTAGGTTAGGTTAGGTTAGGTTAGGTTAGGTTAGGTTAGGTTAGGTTAGGTTAGGTTAGGTTAGGTTAGGTTAGGTTAGGTTAGGTTAACCGCAATTTCACCCAAACTTCGTGAAAAAAATGTGCGCGTCGGAAGCGCAGGGTCGTAGCGCGTCGACTCACGTCGAGCTTTTGATGCTAGCCCTATCGGTTCCCGAGTTATGGGCCCTTAAGTAAAAAAGGCCGTTTTTCAGTTTTCCAGGGGCCGCCGCGGCCCTATGGGCGCTAGAAGGGTTGCGGCGGGCGATTCGGACGGGCGACAATATTCGGCATCGATCGGTGAAAACCCCGAGTCCGTAGCCCTTCCGGTTCCGGAGATACGGGCCCGCGAAGTCGAATGTTCGAGTTTTCGCGAGTTTTTTTCCAAGATTTTCGGTTTTTCTGGGCTCATTTGGCCCGTAGCGTAAGGTTGGTACTTTTTTCGACGCCGCCGGACGCGTCTCGGCCGTCCGCATCGACTGACGTTCTCGGATTTTCGATAGCTGTCACGGTTCCCGAGAAATATCCCTTTTTCCGTAAAAACGCCGTTTTTTCTCGGTTTTTTTGCGTTAGGTACGTTAGGTTGGTATCTTAGAGCGTAAGGTTGGTACTTCTGACCGCGGATCCTTATTGTACACATTCAGGAGCTTCGAACGGCACCGGTCCCGAGCCGATCGGAGGACCCTTTTTTTTCAGGAATTTTCGATGGGTAGGGATACGTGGTCGAAAAAATTTCAAACCCCCCCTACGGTCTCCGACCCGGGCGGGAATTGTGGGCACGGGCGAGCCGACCCCGAATCCGTTGAAACGATCCCCGAAATCCCAACGGCCGGGGAGTTACGGCCGTTTGAAGTTCGGGGGGGGGGGAGGGGAAAATTTTTGTTTTTGACTTTTCCGGGATTTTTCTTCCGGGGATCGTTAGAGGAGCTCTCCAGGAACGTTTCGACGTAAGAACGGTCCGCGTGTCGCGAACACGGAGGGAGTTACGGCGTTTTAAAGTCTGCGCTCGGGGGGGTGGAAGCTATATATTTTTACGAAAAAATCGAATTTCTACCGTCGGAGTGCGTGCGATCGCAACGGACCTGGGGGGGGGACTCGTAGGCCCGTACGAGACGGTTCGATCGGCGCGGGTCCGGTCCCTTAGTTCGCAATAGGACGGTAGTTATGAATTTTCCAAAATCGAGGGGGAGGGGTGTGTCGGTTTCCGGAGTAGGTGGAGTCGGGTGTTTTTTCGACGGGATCCGGTCCGCGGGGTCGGCACGAGCGTTTTCGGTCCTCTCGGACCATGCCGTAAAACCAATATCTCAGGAGTTATCCCGGAATCCCTTCGTTGTTCAACTCGACCGCCTCCGACGAGACGCCGATACGCAGGCGGTGCCCGCGGTCCTTACGGTTTCGGGTGACGGTCCTAAGGGATCTTAGATTTCGGGTGACGGTTTTCAGGGATTTTACGGTCCCAAGGGATCTTTATCGTTTCGGGTGATGATTTTTTGTTTTTCGACCGATTTTCGCGCTCGAGGCACCGTCGCATCCGTCTCGCGACGCACGGCCGTCGCCGCGTCGGGCGCGCCAATCGGTCAAAAATCGAGTGAGTTATCGCATTTCGAGTGCGTCGATACGAAATATATTTATTTTAGCCGCCACGGGGACCGGTACGCGCGCGCCACGGCCGTACGGAAATATTATATAAATAACACTATATACGCGGCCGCGCGTTTCTCCGACGATCGCCGAGATATCGCGTCGCGTACGATTCATAATTATTATACAGGTACGCGTTCGATATATGTATATGTATATATGTATAATAATAATACCGGCTCTCGGCGGCCAATTATATTCGGCCGGTTCGTTATCGCGCAAACGCGCGCGATTGTGCGACCGTCGTCGATTTCGACGGCTTCACGCGTATAGGTAATTAACGCGAATTCCGTCGCCGGGCTTTCGATAAACTATAATAATATTATTATATCGCGTCGTTTTCGTTTTCGTTTTCGTTTTCGTTTTCGTTGTCGTGACACACAACACGGCTAGTAATATAAATACGTCTTAGAATTCTACGGGTATAATATTACGTGTTACGAGTTTTGGTATCCAAAATTTTTGTTTTATGAATATCGGTTCGCGAGGTCAAGGGATTTTCAACGGGTCTCGGATTATGGGACAGTTAACGTTTCGTATCCGTTTTAGTGGATTACGCCTACCGGGGATACCACTATAAAAAAAACGCGCCTTGTGCTGTACCCCAAGGGTGGTGTGGAAATCAGCACCTAAGATCAACCTTTGTATAGAAAAGCGTGTTTGAAAAACAAAACGGGAAAAAAAGAAAGAAAAAAAAAAAAAAAAAAAAAAAAAAACCGAATACGACTCCACGACGCGAGCACGGATCGAACCCGCGACCAGCGTCGTCTCGACGCACCGCGGCGGTCACCGCGCCGCGATCACCTCATGACTTCGAACAACGATATCGTGATATTTAAACGGTGTGACGAGATAGCGAGACCCGTATATATTTTTCGCAGCGCGCGCGTTAAAACAAACACCTGTCGGACAAACGTAATCGCGTTATACAACAAGTGGCGTATGATATACCAAAGGTGAATTCCTTCACGGATCGTATGGAATTACACGTTATAGACGCTATTCTCGCAATGCCATACACCGTACTAGTGTGTATGTAGCAATAATTCGATTTTTTGTCAAAACCTTTAAAAAACCGCGAACCAAGGGTGTGAAATGCCTAGTACGACGTTTTCGTGTAAAAACGGTCGCTCGATTACGAACAGTGATGGAGTTACGACGTTTTAAAGTTTCGGGTCGGGATGGTAAAAATTTTTTTTTTAAAAAAAATCGATTTCCGACCCATAGAATCGGAACCCCCTTCGTTTTTTAAAGCTTTTTCGCGTCTTGCGTTTTTTTCGTATCTCTAACGGTTGCCGAGATATCACGATTCGAATTTTTTTTTTTTCGCATAAACGCGATTCCGACAACCGCGTATAGTGCCCGTACACGCAGCCGGCGTATTTCGCGAAAAGTCGAATTTCGCACACAGAACGTTCGAAAAACGTTATAACCCCTCGAACCAACTGCGAGAAACGTAGAGCGGTGCGCGCACGACGTTTTAGTGTAAAAACGGTCCCTGATTTATGAATATCGAAGGATTTATGACGTTTTGAATGTCGCGGCGGGGGTGTGAAAAAGTTTTTACGAAAAATCGATTTTCGACCCATAGAATCGGAACCCCCGTCGTTTTTTAAAGCTTTTTCGCGTCTTGCGTTTTTTTCGTATCTCTAACGGTTGTCGAGATATTTCGATTTGAATTTTTTTGTTTTCGTATAAACGCTATTCTCGCAACGCCGTACAGTACCGTGTATACGTAACCGGGGTGTTTGGCGAATAATCGAATTTTTGTCAAAACCTTTAAAACACGTTGACCCCTCGTACTGCGGGTGGCAAATGTAGAAGAGCAGTGCCGGCACGACGTTTTCGTGCAAAAACGGTGCCTCAGTTACGAATAGTGAGGGATTTATGACGTTTTAAAGTGTACGTTGGGGGGGTAAAAATTTTTTTAAAAATCGATTTTCGACCCATCGAATCCGATTCCCCGGCGTTTTATAAAGCTTTTTCGCGTCTTGCGTTTTTTTCGTATCTCTAACGGTTGTCGAGATATTTCGATTCGAATTTTTTGTTTCTTTTCGTATTTATTACGTCGTGTGTATAATATATTATTATATTATATTATTAATATTTCTCGGCGGCCAATTTTCCGTCGGCCGGTCCATTATCGCACCCCGGCGTCGATTCGATTTCGGTAATTACGAGTGTTTCACCGAAATAGATGAGTAATCGTGTACACGTGCCGGCCAATCGGACAAACCCTCTTAATTATCGCGCGTTGTTTTCGTCGTCGGAGCGCACAACACGGCTATTAAAACGAAAATATTTATACATTATACCGAGCGCCGTCGTCCAAGCAGCAGTGTCTTCCGTGCAACAGCGTTTTCCATGCAACAGCGTCGTATTTTTTTTTGTTTGAAACCGTATCAAACTATTATTTTTGTTTTCCTTTTCTAAAAGTCACGCCGACTTTAAGGTAATTTCAAAAAAAATTTTCAAAAATAATAAATTTTTATAAATGTTTTGTATGTTTTCGTAGATAGTGTACCTGTACTGACGTTCAGACAGAATGGAATCGAAAGTCAACGAAGGATCGGACGTGAAGGTAATTTAAAAAAAAAAAAAAAAAAAAAAAATTTCAAAAATAATATTTTATTATAAATGTTTTGTTTTCGTACACACGTAATAGTTTCAACCGCTCAACCGGAAGGCCATGTCCAAATATCTAATCGAGCCCGTCGTCGACGTAGACAGTTTTGCCGTCGTATTTGATCACCTCGGCGCATACAAAACAAACGATCGTCCGATGAAAATTAAGTTCGGAAAAATGCCTGTTTCGCGAAAAAATGCGAAAATATCAAGCTATTGGACGCGTATTTTTCTGGAAAAGGTACGATTTATATCGGCTTACATAATTTTTTTT
Organism: Chaetogeoica ovagalla; assembly: GCA_032441825.1. Lineage (NCBI taxonomy): Eukaryota > Metazoa > Arthropoda > Insecta > Hemiptera > Aphididae > Chaetogeoica > Chaetogeoica ovagalla. Next base: position 12,393 of record JAMBTI010000038.1, on the reverse strand, counting down.
CTTTTTAAAATTATAATCGTTTGCTAAAATTTATATGGTGGTGTCAGGTGTCCGTTTAGAATTTACTCTGCAAGACCCGTCGTCCACCGTACAACCGATATACGTACTAATATCGTACGATAGACCCGCCGAAAATTCGTCGTCATCGTCCAGCGACGATACCGACACCGATCCCGGCGACGAAATCGCAGAGGTACATCGGTTTTTTTTGTCATATATAAATTTAACTATATCGTACGTGGTGGTTACTAACAAAATAACCGTCTGATTTAATTTTAGGTAACTCGTATACCGTGGCGGCAACGATTCCTGGAAAGTTTTATATTTCCCGCTTTCGGCAAACTCCGTAGAGACAGCCGGTCCGTCGTGCATTGTGGCGATCCGTCCACCCAAAGCGCGGACATGGATGGGTCAATTGTGGTGTACCCTGAGGACTATGAGGCGTTTTCGAATAACGTTTTTCAATTGATGAATAGCGATGGTTTTGAAAACGTTATGTTCATGTAAGTGTGAATCGTGTTTGTAATTTTATATGCTATTTACACGAACATTTGTTTTTTCCAATAGCTTTTACACCGCCACACATGGTCTTCAGTTGCCCGTGCCAGTGTTCCGTCAACACATTGTCCAGTTTCACGATCTCTGCCATCTGTCCATTCGGTTATTCCAGGTCCACGTCGCGGTCACGTTTACGGCGCATTCGAAGTCCAGGGTCGTGAAGTGCGTTCGGCAAAAACTACTGTCCGTCTTTAAGAACCCAACCATCTATTGTGCCCACCTCGTGTACGACCAGGTGTACTTTCGTGCTAAGTCATTCAGGGCACAGGTCCCCTTGCCCTTTATGACTTACGTCCAAGCGTACGATCCGGGCGTACACAGGGTGCGGCTTTCCAACGCCGTATCACCATTTGTCTGGGCCGTATTCGGCGGGCCTGCTCTTTGAGCAGCCGTTTCGAGACTCTCCGGGCACTCGGTGATACCGGCAATGGCCTTAGTAGGTTGCGTTCTTACTGTCAGTGTTGTTTAGAAGGGCCATCACTGCGGTTCGAAATGGTTTTCAGCAACCATTCACCAACACAGATCCTGGGTCTGTTGCCCAGTTACGGGCAGCGCCTGGTGGATTTTGTGGTCGTGAACGAGTTGCTGTCCATCTCGAATACGCAATGGCCGTTGTATATCAACTCAACGTTCAGGTTTTTTGTCGACAGTACTTCACGAATCCTGGCCGAAATTCACAAACGCCATTTCACCAGAAACGTTAGTAATGTTAATCTAATGTATACTGATTTGATTTAAAAACATTTTCTAAATTTTTGATTCTTATTCCACAGGCCCTTGCCGAATTATATGACGTGATCATATTGATGCACTATTTCATCAGCGGCTCGACGTACAGGCTGGATAACCGAAGGACAAAGGTACTGGTTCCCGCCCACCAAACGCATGTCGGTTCGACGGCCAAGGTGAGGCGGAACCAGTACGGTTTTATAAGTGTCAACTGGACGGCAATCGGGCAACACCACACATTGGACCCATCCCAAGTGTGGGAGCATCTGCCTCTCCCAAACGACCGGAAAATCTTGGTGTCAATTTTCAACTCTTTGGGAGAGTACGATCTGATATCCTGCACCGCTGAAGAAGTAATTATCTATTTAATGTTTAATATCGTCGAAGCGTTTAGCCTAACATTTTTGTTTGTTAAATTGTTTTGCAGTGCGCAAATTGGTTAGGTTAGGTTAGGTTAGGTTAGGTTAGGTTAGGTTAGGTTAGGTTAGGTTAGGTTAGGTTAGGTTAGGTTAGGTTAGGTTAGGTTAGGTTCCCCCTCGTGGAACTCACCTTGTCGTGGTGAGGGGGCTTGTGATCCTCTGCGACCCTGAGAGCTATGCCAACGGTGGTGTATTCCACCAGCAGGGTCTCCCATGTTGGACAGGTCAAAGGGTAGAGGACAGACTAAGAGTTCCAAGCCGGCTCTGACCTTAATTGGTTGGAGTCGGCACGGCGGCCTTCCGGACCCGGGACGAAGGAGTTCAGCGGACCAGTCACGCCTAGTAAGGGGAGTAGCGGCATACCGGTTGAGCGCGCGCAGTTCCTAGACAGGTGGTCCAAGATGGAACTGCGCCGCTCCCGCGTCGCCGTGAAGAACCTGAACCGCGTGGCTGGCCCGGGACGAAGAGCGCAGTGGACCAGCCCACTTAGTAAGGGGAAGTAGCGACGTACCGGTCGAGGGCGCAGTTCCTAGACAGGTGGTCCAAGATGGAACTGCGTCGTACCCGGTCGCCGTGAAGACCCGGAACCGTTGGCTGGTCCCTGACGAAAAGGAAAAGCAGAGCCGGGTCCGGGAGGCAGAAGAACAGTCGAACGCGGGATGGGAAATCCTGGTGCTCCGGGAGGGTGGCGTTCGTTTCTGGGTGCGGCCAGAGCGGAACCACTTCTCCCGGGCACCGGGAGGACCCCAATCGAAAGCCCAGCAGGAAGAGGAAGGAGGATGCGGTGTACCGGTGAGGAAGCGGCGTTCCTAGGCAGGCGGCCCAGGATGGGACGTCGTTTCCTCCCCGGGCACCGCGAAGACCAGGAGGAAGCATACAAGACGGAGAATGGCGGCGGCGTTCCGGGGATGAAGTGTCGTTCCTAGGCAGGTGGCCCAGGATGGGACGATACTTCCTCCCCGGTCGCCGCGCAGATCAAGACCAAGGAGCGACAGCAGGACGAGGATGGCAGTGCACCGGGGAGGATGCGGCGTCCCTAGGCAGGCGGCCCAGGATGGGACGTCGTCTCCTCTCCGGTCGCAGCGAATACTGGAGAGTCAAGGCGGGACGGAGGATGGCGGCGGCGCACCGGGGATGAGGTGTCGTTCCTAGACAGGCGGTCCAGGATGGGATGACGCTTCCTCCCCGGTCGCCGCGAAGACCGGAGGAGACGCGGAGATCGGTGCTCGGGAAGGACAGGAGGCGGCAGACCAGCGAGGAGGCGACGGCACCAGGCAGGAGGCCACAGGAGGCGGCGCCAAATCATGGTCACGGAAAGGAGGAAGGAAGGCACGGTGAGACGGCAGCAGCAATATGTGGCTGTAGTACAACGGCGATTAACTAAACTAAATTAGTTAAGTTACACTGATGTGGGCTGAAAGCCGAAACGGGGGTTAGAGGCCCTTATATGTTGTGAAAATACAATTTTTTTTATGTAATGTTTTATTATACAAGGTGTGGTTATTGTTTCAAACAGCGGGGGCCTGGCGGAAGTAATGCAGCGGTTCCCAGGCCCTCGGTGCAAACTCGTAAAAAAAAAAAGGTTAGGTTAGGTTAGGTTAGGTTAGGTTAGGTTAGGTTAGGTTAGGTTAGGTTAGGTTAGGTTAGGTTAGGTTAGGTTAGGTTAGGTTAGGTTAGGTTAGGTTAGGTTAGGTTAGGGGGGGTTAGGTTAGGTTAGGTTAGGTTAGGTTAGGTTAGGTTAGGTTAGGTTAGGTTAGGTTAGGTTAGGTTAGGTTAGGTTAGGTTAGGTTAGGTTAGGTTAGGTTAGGTTAGGTTAGGTTAGGTTAGGTTAGGTTAGGTTAGGTTAGGTTAGGTTAGGTTAGGTTAGGTTAGGTTAGGTTAGGTTAGGTTAGGTTAGGTTAGGTTAGGTTAGGTTAGGTTAGGTTAGGTTAGGTTAGGTTAGGTTAGGTTAGGTTAGGTTAGGGTTAGGTTAGGTTAGGTTAGGTTAGGTTAGGTTAGGTTAGGTTAGGTTAGGTTAGGTTAGGTTAGGTTAGGTTAGGTTAGGTTAGGTTAGGTTAGGTTAGGTTAGGTTAGGTTAGGTTAGGTTAGGTTAGGTTAGGTTAGGTGGTTAGGTTAGGTTAGGTTAGGTTAGGTTAGGTTAGGTTAGGTTAGGTTAGGTTCTCCCGAGGACCCACCTTGACGTGGTGGGGGGCTTGAGGATCACTAAGCGGTCCCAGATCCCGGCTCTGGCCATGGTTGGAGTCGGGGTGGCGTCTCCCGGTCCTGGGACCAGGCGCAGCGGACCAGCCATCCGAGATTGGGAGTCCTGGCGGTCTGGGTAGGTGTTGGTCCTTATCCGAAGCGTGGGAGGGACCACATCTACTTGGGCGTCGGGACGACCTAGAGTTCGGTGAAGCTGGTCGTGGATCAATGTGTCACCGGCTTGAATGGCTGGCCGGTGACGAAGACGGCGGCGGTCCAGTCACACCCAGTACGGAGAAGGCCCGGCGGATCGAGGCATGCAGTTCCCGGAAGGCTGCCCTCTCGGACGTCGGGTCAATCCAGGAACAGTGTGGCTGGCCGCCAAGAACAGGACGACAACGGGACCGGGAGACGGAGCAGCTGGCCGGTCAACAGACGACGTCCCCGGGGTCGAGGCGCGGCTAGGCAAGGTGGCGAGATGGTTGACCGCGCCTCCCGGTCGACCGGCGGAAGAATGGAGACCGGCCCAGCAGGTGGAAGACGGGACGGCTGTTGTATTGATGGTCCTCCGGTACAACTACCGGAGCGTGAAGAAGCCACTGAAGATCTTTAACTTAAAGATTCTAAGATGTGGGCCGAAGGCGAAAACAAGGGGTTAGAGGCCCCTGTTTTGGTGTAAGTACCTTCGCGGCATAGCTACGTGGTTTCGTACCGTAGCTATGCCGCCGAAGAATGTATTGTTTTAATTATTTTGTAATTGGTTTTTTCAATAAACGATGTGGCCAGGAGAAGTAATGCCTAACGGCGGTTCCTCCGGCCACGATTTCGAAAAAAAAAGAAGAAGAAGTTAGGTTAGGTTAGGTTAGGTTAGGTTAGGTTAGGTTAGGTTAGGTTAGGTTAGGTTAGGTTAGGTTAGGTTAGGTTAGGTTAGAAGAAGTTAGAAGAAGGTTAGGAAGGTTAGGTTAGGTTAGGTTAGGTTAGGTTAGGTTAGGTTAGGTTAGGTTAGGTTAGGTTAGGTTAGGTTAGGTTAGGTTAGGTTAGGTTAGGTTAGGTTAGGTTAGGGTTAGGTTAGGTTAGGTTCCGGCCTGTGGGGCACAAGGTCCGGCCAACAGGTCGCCACGCTGATGGTAGCCAGGCGACGGCAGCCAGGATCAGCAAGGTGACCGTTGGCTGGACAATTTGTAGTGAGAGATCGACGTCCGACGCCAGATAGGTGTCACCGTTGCCACGGATTCGGCCATCGGTCGAGACTGCTCCGGACCCGACCTGTCCGCGGCATGCCGGAGATGCGGTGTGAACGGACACCAGGAGAAGGCCTGCAACGCTGGAGACGACCGGTGCGTGGCATGCGAGCGAGAGGGGCTCGCTAGGACAGCGCACCGAACGGGTTCAGGTAGCTGCTCCGCCTGGCGAGGCCAACAAACGGTTGCGGGTTAAAGATCGGGCTCCTCCGATAGTAATATCGGAGCGTGAAACGGCCCCAGTAGTTAAGTGACTAAACTGTGGGCCGAAGGCCGAAACGAGGGGGTTAGAGGCCCCCTGTTTTGTTGTGAAACTTTTTATTTTTGTTACCATTGTAACTTTTTATATTTTTGTTTGATATGATGAGTATTTATGTAAATAAACGATGTGGGCCTGGCGGAAGTAATGCTAAAGCGGTTCAGGTCCCCGGTAAAACTCGGTTAGGTTTAGGTTAGGTTAGGTTAGGTTAGGTTAGGTTAGGTTAGGTTAGGTTAGGTTAGGGGGTTAGGTTAGGTTAGGTTAGGTTAGGTTAGGTTAGGTTAGGTTAGGTTAGGTTAGGTTAGGTTAGGTTAGGTTAGGTTAGGTTAGGTTAGGTTAGGTTAGGTTAGGTTAGGTTAGGTTAGGTTAGGTTAGGTTAGGTTAGGTTAGGTTAGGTTAGGTTAGGTTAGGTTAGGTTAGGTTAGGTTAGGGGTTAGGTTAGGTTAGGTTAGGTTAGGTTAGGTTAGGTTAGGTTAGGTTAGGTTAGGTTAGGTTAGGTTAGGTTAGGTTAGGTTAGGTTAGGTTAGGTTAGGTTAGGTTAGGTTAGGTTAGGTTAGGTTAGGTTAGGTTAGGTTAGGTTAGGTTAGGTTAGGTTAGGTTAGGTTAGGGTTAGGTTAGGTTAGGTTAGGTTAGGTTAGGTTAGGTTAGGTTAGGTTAGGTTAGGTTAGGTTAGGTTAGGTTAGGTTAGGTTAGGTTAGGTTAGGTTAGGTTAGGTTAGGTTAGGTTAGGTTAGGTTAGGTTAGGTTAGGTTAGGGTTAGGTTAGGTTAGGTTAGGTTAGGTTAGGTTAGGTTAGGTTAGGTTAGGTTAACCGCAATTTCACCCAAACTTCGTGAAAAAAATGTGCGCGTCGGAAGCGCAGGGTCGTAGCGCGTCGACTCACGTCGAGCTTTTGATGCTAGCCCTATCGGTTCCCGAGTTATGGGCCCTAAAAGGCCGCCAGTTTTCCAGGGGCCGCCGCGGCCCTATGGGCGCTAGAAGGGTTGCGGCGGGCGATTCGGACGGGCGACAATATTCGGCATCGATCGGTGAAAACCCCGAGTCCGTAGCCCTTCCGGTTCCGGAGATACGGGCCCGCGAAGTCGAATGTTCGAGTTTTCGCGAGTTTTTTTCCAAGATTTTCGGTTTTTCTGGGCTCATTTGGCCCGTAGCGTAAGGTTGGTACTTTTTTCGACGCCGCCGGACGCGTCTCGGCCGTCCGCATCGACTGACGTTCTCGGATTTTCGATAGCTGTCACGGTTCCCGAGAAATATCCCTTTTTCCGTAAAAACGCCGTTTTTTCTCGGTTTTTTTGCGTTAGGTACGTTAGGTTGGTATCTTAGAGCGTAAGGTTGGTACTTCTGACCGCGGATCCTTATTGTACACATTCAGGAGCTTGAACGGCACCGGTCCCGAGCCGATCGGAGGACCCTTCAGGAATTTTCGATGGGTAGGGATACGTGGTCGAAAAATTTCAAACCCCTACGGTCTCCGACCCGGCGGGAATTGTGGGCACGGGCGGACCCCGAATCCGTTGAAACGATCCCCGAAATCCCAACGGCCGGGAGTTACGGCCGTTTGAAGTTCGGGAGAAAATTTGTTTTTGACTTTTCCGGGATTATTATTCCGGGGATCGTGAGAGGAGCTATCCATGAAGGTTTCGACGAAAGAACGGTCCGCGTTTAGCGAACAAGGAGTGAGTTACGGCGTTTTAAAGTATGCGCTCGGGGGTTTATATTTTTACGAAAAATCGAATTTCTACCGTCGGAGTGCGTGCGATCGCAACGGACCTGGGGAGGACTCGTAGGCCCGTACGAGACGGTTCGATCGGCGCGGGTCCGGTCCTTAGTTCGCAATAGGACGGGAGTTATGAATTTTCCAAAATCGAGGGGAGGGGTGTCGGTTTCCGGAGTAGGTGGAGTCGGGTGTTTTTCGACGGGATCCGGTCCGCGGGTCGGCACGAGCGTGGTCCTCGGACCATGCCGTAAAACCAATATCTCAGGAGTTATCCCGGAATCCTTCGTTGTTCAACTCGACCGCCTCCGACGAGACGCCGATACGCAGGCGGTGCCCGCGGTCCTTACGGTTTCGGGTGACGGTCCTAAGATCTTAGATTTCGGTGACGGTTTTCAGGGATTTTACGGTCCCAAGGGATCTTTATCGTTTCGGGTGATGATTTTTTGTTTTTCGACCGATTTTCGCGCTCGAGGCACCGTCGCATCCGTCTCGCGACGCACGGCCGTCGCCGCGTCGGGCGCGCCAATCGGTCAAAAATCGAGTGAGTTATCGCATTTCGAGTGCGTCGATACGAAATATAGTTATTTTAGCCGCCACGGGGACCGGTACGCGGCGCCACGGCCGTACGGAAATATTATATAAATAACACTATATACGCGGCCGCGCGTTTCTCCGACGATCGCCGAGATATCGCGTCGCGTACGATTCATAATTATTATACAGGTACGCGTTCGATATATGAGGCGTATATATGTATAATAATAATACCGGCTCGGCGGAATTATATTCGGTTCGTTATCGCGCAAACGCCCCCGATTGTTCGACCGTCGTTGATTTCGATGGCTTCACGCATATTATAGGTAATTAACATTAATTCCGTCGCCGGGCTTTCGATAAACTATAATAATATATCGCGTCGTTTTCGTTGTCGTATCACACAACACGGCTAGTAATATAATACGTCTTAGAATTCTACGGGTCTAATATTACGTGTTACGTGTTTTGGGATCCAAAATTTTTGTTTTATGAATATCGGTTCGCGAGGTCAAGGGATTTTCAACGGGTCTCGGATTATGGGACAGTTAACGTTTCGTATCCGTTTTAGTGGATTACGCCTACCGGGGATACCACTATAAAAAAAACGCGCCTTGTGCTGTACCCCAAGGGTGGTGTGGAAATCAGCACCTAAGATCATCATTTTATAGAAAAGCGTGTTTGAAAACAAAACGGGAAAAAAGAAAGAAAAAAAAAACCGAATACGACTCACGACGCGAGCACGGATCGAACCCGCGACCAGCGTCGTCTCGACGCACCGCGGCGGTCACCGCGCCGCGATCACCTCATGACTTCGAACAACGATATCGTGATATTTAAACGGTGTGACGAGATAGCGAGACCCGTATATATTTTTCGCAGCGCGCGCGTTAAAACAAACACCTGTCGGACAAACGTAATCGCGTTATGTTAGGTTAGGTTAGGTTAGGTTAGGTTAGGTTAGGTTAGGTTAGGTTAGGTTAGGTTAGGTTAGGTTAGGTTAGGTTAGGTTAGGTTAGGTTAGGTTAGGTTAGGTTAGGTTAGGTTAGGTTAGGTTAGGTTAGGTTAGGTTAGGTTAGGTTAGGTTAGGTTCCCCCTCGCGGAACTCACCTTGTCGTGGTGAGGGGGCTTGTGTTCCTCTGTGACCCTGAGAGCTATGCCAACGGTGGTGTATTCCACCAGCAGGGTCTCCATGTTGGACAGGTCAAAGGGTAGAGGACAGACTAAGATTCCATGCCCGGCTCTGACAATTGGTTGGAGGCAGCAGTGTCTCGGCGCTCGGGGGTTGAGACGCAGTTCCGGGATGCAGGAGGCCGATGGGACTGCGACTCCCTTGGCGTCGAGATAGGTCTCCGACCAGGAGGAAGCGGTTCGCGGCGTCACCGCAAGACGCCGCAGAAGAAGGCGGTCCATACGACATCAGGGACGAGGATCTCGGTGTTCGAGGGTTGAGGCGTAGTTCCTAGGCAGTTGGCCGAGGATGGGACTACGCCTCCTTGACACCGGGATGGATCAGGGATGATCTGGAGGGAGCGGTTCTCCGACGTGACCGGAAGACGTCGAGCACGGAGTGGTCCAACAACAACCGGGACGGAGGATCTAGGCGCCCGAGGGTCGAGGCGTAGTTCCTAGGCAGGTGGCCGAGGATGGGACTACGCCTCCCTTAGGACGCCGAGAAGGATCTCAAGGATCAGTAGGAAGCGGTTCGCGGCGTGACCGGAAGACGCCGCAGGAGGAAGACCACGTTTCCGGATGCCTAGGTTAGGTTAGGTTAGGTTAGGTTAGGTTAGGTTAGGTTAGGTTAGGTTAGGTTAGGTTAGGTTAGGTTAGGTTAGGTTAGGTTAGGTTAGGTTAGGTTAGGTTAGGTTAGGTTAGGTTAGGTTAGGTTAGGTTAGGTTAGGTTAGGTTAGGTTAGGTTAGGTTAGGTTAGGTTAGGGTTAGGTTAGGTTAGGTTAGGTTAGGTTAGGTTAGGTTAGGTTAGGTTAGGTTAGGTTAGGTTAGGTTAGGTTAGGTTAGGTTAGGTTAGGTTAGGTTAGGTTAGGTTAGGTTAGGTTAGGTTAGGTTAGGTTAGGTTAGGTTAGGTTAGGTTAGGTTAGGTTAGGTTAGGTTAGGTTAGGTTAGGTTAGGTTAGGTTAGGTTAGGTTAGGTTAGGTTAGGTTAGGTTCTCCCCCGACGGGACCCACCTTGACGTGGTGGGGGAGCTTGCGGGCCCTTAATTGGGTCTTACTAAGCGGTCCCAGATCCCGGCTCTGACCTTAATTGGTTGGAGTCGGGGTGGCGGTCTCCCGGTCCAGGGACAAGGAGCAGCGGACCAGCCACATCCGAGATTGGGAGTCCTGGCGGTCTGGGTAGGTGTAGGTCCCTATCCGAAGCGTATGCTGAGGAGGGGACCACATCTATTCGGGCGTCGGGACGACCTAGAGTTCGGTGAAGCTGGTCGTGGATCATGGTGTCACCGGCTTGCCTTAATTGGCTGGCCGGTGACGAAGACGGCGGCGGTCCAGTCACACCCAGTACGGAGAAGGCCCGGCGGATCGGGGGCATGCGCAGTTCCCGGAAGGGGCTGCCCTCCCGGACGTCGGGTACCAATCCAGGAACAGTGTGGCTGGCCGCCAAGAACAGCAGAAGATCGGGACCGGGAGACTGAAGAGCAGCAGGCCGGTCGACGAACGAAGACGTCCCGGGGGGTCGAGGCGTGGCCCCTAGGCAAGGTGGCCCATAATGGTTGACTGCGCCTCCCCCCCGGTCGACCCGTGGACGAGAGGAGACCGACCTGCCGTTGGATGACGCGGCGGCTGTTGGAGGTCCCCCGGTTCAACAGCCGGGGCGTGAAGCAGCCCACAACTAAAATTTTAGTTAAGCTTAAAATGTGGGCCGAAGGAAAACAAGGGGGTTAGGCCCTGTTTTGGTGTATGGTACTACCCCGCGGCATAGTTACGTGCGGTTTCGTAACTATGCCGCAGAAGAAAGTATTGTGTTTTCCCATTTTCCCTGATTTTTGTAATTTGGCGTTTCATTAATAAACGATGTGGCCAGGGAGGAAGCCTAACGGCGGTTTCCCTGGCCACGATTTCGAAGAAAAAAAAAAAAAAAAAGGTTAGGTTAGGTTAGGTTAGTTAGGTTAGGTTAGGTTAGGTTAGTTAGGTTAGGTTAGGTTAGGTTAGGTTAGGTTAGGTTAGGTTAGGTTAGGTTAGGTTAGGTTAGGTTAGGTTAGGTTAGGTTAGGTTAGGTTAGGTTAGGTTAGGTTAGGTTAGGTTAGGTTAGGTTAGGTTAGGTTAGGTTAGGTTAGGGTTAGGTTAGGTTGGTTAGGTTAGGTTAGGTTAGGTTAGGTTAGGTTAGGTTAGGTTAGGTTAGGTTAGGTTAGGTTAGGTTAGGTTAGGTTAGGTTAGGTTAGGTTAGGTTAGGTTAGGTTAGGTTAGGTTAGGTTAGGTTAGGTTAGGTTAGGTTAGGTTAGGTTAGGTTAGGTTAGGTTAGGTTAGGTTAGGTTAGGTTAGGTTAGGTTAGGTTAGGTTAGGTTAGGTTAGGGTTAGGTTAGGTTAGGTTAGGTTAGGTTAGGTTAGGTTAGGTTAGGTTAGGTTAGGTTAGGTTAGGTTAGGTTAGGTTAGGTTAGGTTAGGTTAGGTTAGGTTAGGTTAGGTTAGGTTAGGTTAGGTTAGGTTCCCCCTCGTGGAGCTCACCTTGTCGTGGTGAGGGGGCTTGTGTTCCTCTGTGACCCTGAGAGCTATGCCAACGGTGGTGTATTCCACCAGCAGGGTCTCCCATGTTGGACAGGTCAAAGGGTAGAGGACAGACTAAGAGTTCCATGCCCGGCTCTGACCTTAATTGGTTGGAGCCGGGTAGCAGTGTCTCGGCGCTCAGGGGTTGAGACGCAGTTCCGGGATGCAGGAGGCCGATGGGACTGCGACTCCCCTTGGGCGTCGAGATAGGTCTCCGACCAGGAGGAAGCGGTTCGCGGCGTCACCGCAAGACGCCGCAGAAGAAGGCGGTCCATACGACATCAGGGACGAGGATCTCGGTGTTCGAGGGTCGAGGCGTAGTTCCTAGGCAGTTGGCCGAGGATGGGACTACGCCTCCCCTTGGACACCGGGATGGATCAGGGATGATCTGGAGGGAGCGGTTCTCCGACGTGACCGGAAGACGTCGAGCACGGAGTGGTCCAACAACAACCGGGACGGAGGATCTAGGAGGGTTGAGGCGTAGTTCCTAGGCAGGTGGCCGAGGATGGGACTACGCCTCCCTTAGGACGCCGAGAGGGATCTCTCAAGGACCAGGAGGAAGCGGTTCGCGGCGTGACCGGAAGACGCCGCAGGAGGAAGACCACGTTTCCGGATGCCTATCGCGGACGGCGGCTCTTAGGGCTCCTCCGCGCTACCCAGCCGGAGCGTGAAGCGGCCCACCTTAATTAAGAACATAATTTGTGGGCCGAAGGCCAAAACTGGGGGGGTTAGAGGCCCCCCGTTTTGATGTAGGTACTAAGGTACCCCCCCCCCGCGGCATAGTTACGTGTGGTTTCGTACCCGTAACTATGCCGCCGATGGAAGTGTTGTGTTTTTTCCCCTATTTTATGTAAATTTAATATTTGATTTCACAATAAACGATACTGCCAGGGAGGAAGTAATGCCTAACGGCGATTCACTCCCTGGCCGCGATTTCGACGAGTAAAAAAAAAAAAAAAGGTTAGGTTAGTTAAGAAGTTAGGTTAGGTTAGGTTAGGTTAGGTTAGGTTGTTAGGTTAGGTTGTGTTAGGTTAGGTTAGTT